>BLFK01000586.1:974148-998230 GCA_014634185.1 Astreopora myriophthalma | reverse complement strand
AAAAAAAAAAAAAAAAAAACAAAGCCTTTGTTCCCACGAAGCCATAGTTATGAAGCCAACTGAGGCTTGAAAATTTTCTTACAGAGAGATGCCATGATAGGCAGGGAAATAGTCGTCACCTTTAATAAGGTCATTCTTCAAACGTGCAATAAGATCTAACCACAGGGAGCATACACTAGTGACAGAATTGAATAAAACATTAAGCCTTATAATATGTAAATTTAAGTCTGTCCTTTTTCGGTCTTTTTTCTCGAATGGATGGTTGACGCGATAGTACTGCACACGCAAGCACAGCTTTCTGCATTAGTGAGATTTTATGCTGTATGTTAAAAGTACGACAAGGGATGCAAGTTCTTCATGAAGCCGAATGAATACAATTTGAAAAATCACCGAATGCGCGACACTTCTTTGAAACCCAAACACAAACAAAAGGAAGCTGAATAATGCGGGAATACACTCACCCGTCAAAATCCTGATTACAAATGATCTCTCAAGCTGAATTCTTACTCTCTTTACGTAGTATTCTTTGGTGAAAGTTTTTGTTACACCTGTGTCCAGTTACCTTAGCACAGAAACACCAGATTTTACACGCCATTATGCACAAAACGTGACTCTCCCCTCCTTTCAAAGAGTTTTGCGCAGGCAATTAATTAGATATGTATACGCATCCCTCTTTCTTTTTCCTGATGAATCCTCCATGTTTACCTTTTTTGCACGGAGAAAACTAAGAGCAATTAGGAGATTGTTCAGATTTTCTTTGCACAAAACTCTTTGAGAGGAGGGGAGAGCTGCATTTTGCGCATGATGGAGTGTAACATCTGATGTTTCAGTCCCTAGGTAACTGGACACAGATGTGACGAAAACTCTCATTGAAAAGTACTACGAAAAGAGAGCTAAAATTCAGCTTCAGGGTTCGTTTCTTATTGGGATTCTGACAGATAAGTGTATTACCGCATTATTCAGCTTTCTTTTGTTTGTGTTTCGATTTCAAAGAAGTTGCAAAGTGACGGGCTATCGGTGATTTTTCCAATTGTATTCATTAGGCTTCGTGTAAAACTTGCATTCCTTGTCGTATTGTAGTATTGCACACATTTTGGGCATCCTACCGATGAACAGTTACGGATTTTTGATATTTTTAGACGCAACATTTATTTACACTTTTACACTGTCCACTTTGAATTTTAATATAAGTACAGCATAAAAGGCAAGATATCCGTACAGGTCCCTTCTTCATTATGCATGCAATTTCCTAGCAAAACTCTATTCACACTCGCTCTTTTTGGAAGAGGGTTAGTAGGAATGTGCATGTATAATTAACGCAGGGAACTGAACGGAAACCTTTTCGCATAAAATCTCGCTCGCGCAGAAAGCTGTGCTTGCGTGTGCAGTACCATCGCGTCAACCATCCGTTCGAAAAAAAAAAAACGAAAAAGGACAGACTTAAATAACGTTTTAATACATACTATAAGCCTTAACATTTTATTCAATTCCGTCACTAGTTTATGCGCCCTGTGATCTAACTCATCAATTTAATCAGATGACATAGCAACCAAAAAACATGACACCGAAAGGATAACGAAAGTAGTATTACCTTGCCAGATGGCATTATTCGATCATCTCGTGTTTTCCTAGATGAAAAATCGAACGAACTGTTGAGAGGAACGAAAACTTTGGCTAAACCAAGCTCATACAGACTGTGTAGTTGCCAAGTACACCATCCGCCATTGCTGTAAAAGTATCTCATCCGGGAGAAGGAGCACGGGTACTAGTACCCAGCACCCAACATTTCCTACAATGCTGACCTTAGGCCTAAATACTAAACTAAGACAATGACCGAATTCAATTCAGCGAGTCGACGACAGTTGACGAGAGTTGCCAAAACTCTCGCTCTCGTTGGGCCTGGAACTCTCATGGACTCTCGGCTACTTTCGTCGAATCTGGAGAGCTCTCATCAAATTTGAACCAGCTCAATTTTTCCGTGAGAGTTGCCCAATTCTTGATCACTCTCATCGACTCTCATGCCCTCTCAAAGAGTTCAAACTCTCGTCAACTCTAATCGACTCTCGCTCTCGTTTGGCCCGGAGTACTGCGAATTTTCCGTACTGAGCACGCGCATGCTTGTTTGTGTTGTACATGTCAACCAGCGCTTCTACGTTTCTACGCTTCTACGCTTATACGCTCGAGGGGTTGGGAGAATTCTCGACAGTTATGCAACCCTCGACTACGTCTCGGGTTTGCATAACAGTCTCGAATTCTCCCAACCCCTTCTCGTGCTTACATGAGGCTATGTAAACACGGAACAAAGTCCTTTATTGCTTTATAAAATATTTTTCAAAAATAATTCGACAAATGAAGGAAATGCTGTTTGTCTTACTTCTTGATTGAAACAGGTTTTCTCGATACACGCTCATATTTCCTACCAGCCAATCAAAACGCGCGTTTGACAACACAACCAATCAAAATTTGTGTGATGTCACAACCGTGTTTACATACTCTCATCTAAACACACCTATTGACCAATGAAAGCGCGCGTACTATCCTAATAGGGCATTTCCGAATTCACGTTAGCCTCTTTTTCAAAGCGAGTCTAAGTGCGAAAGTTTTGTGATGGTAATTAGTTTCACTTTGCATATGAATAAAAACTTATTTTCGTAACAAAGACTTCGCACTTAGACTCGCTTTGAAAAAGAGGCTAACGTGAATTCGGAAATGGCCTATTATTTTATAAATATATTTAACAATTATTCCACGAGCGCGCGTTGGATATGAGATGATAGATAGCCAACGAGGCGCGTAGCACCGAGTTGGCTATAATCATCTCATATCCAACAAGCGCGAGTGGAATAATTGTTTTATTAAAAACGCCCCCAAGATTAGACAAATCTTCCCGAATTTCAACTTTCAACAACAAATTTCAACTTGCATTGTTTTGCTTCGCATTATTAAACTATAAACACAGTTGCTTAAAATGTAAAAATAAAGTTTAGAAGTTGCTACCTTGAAATATTTTCATGCCATACTTTGTGGCTCTCTTTGTGCTCCCTGGTATTGCGTTTTGTAACAGTTCAAGGACTTCTTTTTCATTTAACTCCGGCGCGAAGCGATTTTCGCCGGCCGCCATTGTTTCCTCAGGGAAAAAAATTTAAGCTGACGCGTACAGTTACCATATTTGGAGGTCATGGTATATTAGCTCATATACCATGATAGCTAAGCCAATGAAAAGTCTTGAATTGCATTATCCAGTGATTCAGTTTTTAATAAATATATATATAATAGTTTAAGAGGCCAATGGACGGACAACTTCTGATGACTTAAAAAATAAAAACTTAAAAAAAATTCAATGTAATGGAAAACGTTTCGGTCGTACGACCTTCATCAGTTACAGTGAATAATGACTTAAGATTCCTTTTTATATCTTTACATTGTCTGTTGTCTGCATCAAAAGTGTAGAAAATTCCTAAAGGTATTACGTAACAAGTTAACAAACACAAAAGAACGAACATAATAGAATATTAAACAATATAACTGACAGTATTCTTGCATTGTTTACTACCTAGTTAAAGATTATTACAAATGTAAAAAATTCCTAAGCGTATTACTTAGCTAATATTAAAACAAAAACAAAAACATAAGACAAACAGAATAGTAAATTAACCAATAGAAAATCACGAACTAAAGCAGAACCTGAACCCACTATCAACGCAAAAACAATTATAACAAATTCCTAAATTAGGGTAGACTCTCATATACCGGAATAAAATGGCGGAGGACAAAAGAACCATTGTTATTCCGATTAGGCCTTGCTAATTAGGTATTGTTTAGTTCGCTTTGTTTTTGTTTTGTTTTATGGACATTAATTATTTCGGATCCGGTATATGAAAGACCAGCCCTAAATTAGGGCCCTTGAGCCGAACCGTTCAAATCATCCCCAGTGTTTCTCAGTGTAACAAGATACATCCTCTAGGCCCTCGAATACTAATATGACAAATTCCTGGAGAATAGCCATTGAGCAGCTGCACTGTTAGATGTGTTACGCTCTAAAAACAAATTCCCCAAAATAAGTCCTTGAACGATTGAAGTATTTGAAAAATCCATTTCTTCATCTAAAAGCGTACATCTGTGAGTTATGTAGAGTTAAAATGTATCCTGTTTTTGAATGAAATTCTTGCCTTTTGTTAAGGCCATGAGGCGCTAAGGTGAAAAGTTGGGCACTCCAATAAGCTTCCTTCGTGACAAGAAGTTTGTCAACACCAGCCTGCCTCTTTTTGTGTCGTTAATTTGGTCTATACATTGAAAAGAAAATTCTTGTAGTGTATGTGAAATGCTGTTAAAGTGGACTGCCACTTCACAAAATTTCTTATTTGTAATCATAGATGACTTATGATTTCTAAATCTCACTTGAATTCAGTGGTTGTTGAGCCAATATATTGAAGTTGACATTTTTTGCAAGAAACCAAATAGATGACGTTTTTGGAAGTACATGTCAAAATGGGTCGAACAATGTAAGATTTAGCTGTTCTAAAACTGCAAAAATTTCTCGATTCGACAAAATAATTTTTACAAAGGTCGCATCTGCTCTTGTCACATTTATAGCAACCTCCCTCAAGTGGATTGGAGTTATGTGTATTTCTTGTTTGGTATTTAGAAGGTGCTAAAATTTCTTTCAGATTTTTAGATCTGCGATAAGCTAGAATAATTGAATTTTTGGGAAACAGCTCTTTTAATTTCGTATTTGATTCCAGAAGGTGCAAATGTTTCCTAATGATGTAATTAATGTTTGGCAGATTGGGATTGAAAACTGTCACTTTAGAAAATTGATCATTAACTAGATTTGCCGGATAACCTTGGTTCACTAGATAACTCTTATATTCTACACATTTCTTGGTGAGAAATTCATCTTCTGAACAGTTTCTCCTGTCTCAGAGCAACCCCAAAAGGAATAAGTTTAAATACATGCTTAGGATGGGAACTGGAGGGGGAAAGATACAAGTGGCTATCCGTAGGTTTTGAGTACACATCAGTTGTAATGAAACCATCAACTAAGTGTTGGGTAACGTCTAAGACGTTAAGGTGGCTTTCTAAAGATACTAATTCAAATTTGATGGTAGGGTAGAAAGAATTAATATATACACCACTGTACGCACTGTGATCGGCTACGAAGCTTTGGATGTGTACAATGCCTTTACGTGGGACAGCTAAGACGATAACGTTAAAATCGAAAAAGTACTGGAGCAATTCGAAAAATTCTGTGAGCCCCGAAAGAGTGCCATTTATGAAAGGTATCTGTTTTTCTCATGAGGCCAGCAGAGCGGCGAGTCTATCGATAAGTATACTACAGTTCTAAGAAATATGGCTGACAGTTGTGAATTTCAAGATTTTAAAGATTCTTTGATTCGTGACCGTATCGTGCTTGGAGTCGCAGATAATAGGAACCCTAAGATCTATGACGGTGACGGCAACGCCACAAAACAATGATATGATTAGTTAAAAGAGGAAACATAATCGTGCTGGACGTGCAGCACGCATTGTAGTTCATATTTTTGCGGTGCTCTTCATAACGACGACGAAATCACAAAATTTGTGGTTGTGACGACAATGTGTGCATGCATCAGAGAATATTTTATTCTCTGTTTTCACTCTAAAACCACTGGTACCAATTTATTTTTAGGATACTTTGCTACTATTGTAAGAGTTAAACAAGGTGGAAAAATTGCGAAAGACTTAAATTGTGCAAACTTATATCGTGATGTCACGTTTTCCTTGACGTCGCCGTCGTAGATCTTAAGGTCCCTAATCACGTGCGAGAGCGACTGTGGAGAGTTCCTGATTTGACATTGGATAAAGCTGTCGAAATCGCTAGAGTGGCAGAAGCAACTCAGAACCAGTTGAAACAAATGCAAAATCTTCAGGAAGTGGATGCGGTAGGGAAGAAGAAAGTAAGCTTTCCCAGGAAGAAACTTGAAGAGAAGAAATTGAGTGGTGGCACGCAGGTCGATTGCAAGTCTTGTGGCAGGAAGCATGCCCGAGATAGCAAGAAACGTCCTGCCAGTGGCCAGCAGTGTAAGAAATGTGGTCGGGACAATCGCTTCGCTGTGATGCACAAAGGAGGCAAGAAGCCGATTGAAAGGTAAGGGATGCATCACAACGTGCGTTATGTCATCTATCAACTTGCGAAGGAACGAACAAAAGGCGCGACCGAAGGAAAATACTGCTTTAACCTTGAAAACTATTGATCCAGCAAGTACTTTTTTCCCTAGGACTTTCTGCGTTTTTTTCATTCTCCCGAACATTGTGGACAAGCAAACATTGGAATGGCTGAAAAAGAAAAGTGAAATGTGAATCTGTCGGCGCTAACAAGAAACTATAAAACCAACGCCTTTGAATTTGACTGAACATTCCACTGTGAAATTGTGGTTGCTGGTAACAATGTAGAAGCAGAGTTCTGTGTGATAAGTGGTAAGGGAGAATCCCTTCTCGGAGAAGACACTACTATGAGCCTTGGTGTACTAAAGATGGAATTACACACAGATGCAGTGAATGTCAGCTACAAAAATATTGGCAAGTTTTACAGGAAAAGTACTCGCAAGTATTTCTGGGCGTTGGCAAGTTGAAAGGCCGCACCGTACAGCTACACGATCCGAGTGTGAAACCTGTCGTGCAACCAAGCCGTAGAACCCCATTCAGTTTAAGATCAAAAGCAGAGCTAACGAGGCGATAAGAAGAGCAAGACACTCAATAACGACAATGGATGAAATTGCTCAGAGCACAAACGGTGGCAAGGTATTCAGTAAGCTTGGCCTTAAACGGGGATATCAACAACTGGAACTGTCACTGGAAACGAGAGAGATCACAACCTTTGTGACTCACTGTGGGCTGTTTAGGTACAAACGATTAGTTTTCGTGGTTAATTCAGCTTCTGTGCAATACCAGTATGAAATTCAGACAGCACTGGCAGGCATCAGGGCACAAGAGATTATTTCGGATGACATCATTGTACACGGCAAAGATCAAGAGGAACGTGACTTTCGTTTGGAGAAGGTGATCAAGAGGTTGGAGGAACGTGGTCTAACCCTAAATGCACTGAAGTGTCAGTTACCTTTGTTGGCATGGTGTTGTCTGCAAAGGGAGTAAGTTGCACTGCAGAGAAAGTGAAAGCCATGACTGAAGCGTGAGAACCGCGGACAGTATCTGAAACACGTAGCTTTCTCGGACTTGTTAACTGCTGTGGGTGGTTCCTCCCTGACCTAGCAACAATTTTTGAACCCTTGCAACTCTTGACTAAGACAGCAACACCCTTTGTGTTTGGCACTGAGCAATGGAAATCATTTAAGGAGTTGAAGAAGCGATTGTGAAGCGCAGAAACACTGGGATATTTCGACAAAGATTCCCCAACCCAAGTTGTCGCAGACGCCAGTCCCATTGGATTAGGAGCCCTCTTGACGCAGGTACACAATGATGGACCAAGAGTCATCTGCTTTGCGAACCGTAGTCGTAAGCCGCCTGGCATTCGGGATGCTCGGGATCACGGGCAGGTCCCGCGGGCTATCCACTGGACTCGGTCTTGTGTATGAGTGAGGTATTGACGTACCCAGCAAAGAGCCCCATCTGGTGGCGCGGGAAATGCCAGAACTGTCGTGTCAAATAGAGAAAGAAAGAGAAAGAGACATGAAAGTTGGAACCAAAACATAGACAAGGGTGGGGTGGCACGTGTCTCACCTCGTGGATCTTGACGATCTCGTAGCCCAGCTCCACGGCCTTCTCCAGCTCAGGTGTGCACCACGTTCCGGTCAGCATCCGCTGCTCGGGGGTGCTCAAGCATGTGCAGTCTCGCGATGTTGGTCACGGGGTCGTAACCGTCCATGTCGAAGGTCCGTCTACTGATTCGGAGCTGTTGCTCGCCGCCTTTGCCGATGTGCGTGATACGATCGGCCATGGGCTGTCTGAGGATCTCATAGTCGGGGTCCTGCAACTGCATCAGCTGGTGAGCCTGCCACTCCTCGTCGGTCACTCCCTTTTACGCCAGTGAAGCCACTGCAAAGCCTCGACCCTCTGCTTGGTGCCAGCCCAGCGGGGGTTCGACAGCCATGGTGTTGGGTGGCAGCCATTGCTTTTGGGAGTACCACGTGCAGGAGAGTAGTATAGGTGGTCTGTATAGGACCTAACCAATCAGAGAGCCGGATATCGCCCACGTGACCCCCCTCTAGCCAATCAGAGCGCGATGCATCTCATTAACTGTCCGCCATATTGGATTTAGGGGTTGGGCGTGGTTTTGGTCTAGTCCATATATGGGCATCAGGTCGGAAATGACGTCACGAAAACCGGAAGTCACGCTCCAAAGGAAGTAAAAAACGAATTTTTAATAAAAACAAACCTAGGTACAAACAGGAACGTGGGAGGGCTCCGAGTGAACCCTCGTCCATCAAGACTTCGTCTTGACTTCCATCTCTTTGGAAAAAACACAACGGAGGGGACTGGGGATCGTCCACGACGTCGAGCTGACAGTACTCACCCGAGCAGGGGACCGTCCCACGCGACGCCGAAGATGCTGACCCAGTCCCCTTAACCTATTTACAGGGTTCGCCACCGTTTAGCTGCAGCGGTGGCTTCCTCTTCCTCCCTCTGTCTGTGCCAACATGCCCGTTTCTGGGCCCGCCGTTGTTCTAAGGCCTCGCTCTTGCATTGCTGCCGCAGATGCTTGGCCTCTTGCTGCCGTCGGGCTTCCTCCAGCTCGGCCTCCTGCTGCCGTCGGGCTTTCTCCTGCTGGGCCACCTCGAGCCATCGTGCCTCTTCCTGCTGAGTCGCCTGGAGTCGTCGTGCCTCCTCCTGTTGAACCACCAGGCGTCGCACCTGCAGGTCCACAAACCGCATCTGGGTCGCCTCGTGGGTCGCCAGATAACCGTACGGGTACAAGATGGCGGTGTTAGGGTCGACGGCCCGCTTGTCAAAGACCAACTGGTACCGTTTGATTTGGGTCACAGTTTCCAGCTGGCGGTCGGCATCTCGCGTGATGAAATGCAGGTTGAAGACCGGGATCTGGCGCAGCTGGTCCAAGGGGTCTTGCAACTCCTGCAACACGTTGGCTTTCAGGACTCGGTAGTTGAGTTGCTGGCCGCCACGGAAATTGAGGGTGAACCCCTTGGACTTGCAGCAGTGTTTGTCCTTGTGGGTCTCGTACCCGTAGTTCTTGGGGCCTGCCGACACGAACTCACAGATGTGATCGTCGGGGTCCTCCAGCTCGTCAGTCATTTCGCCGAGGAACTCGCCGAGCTCGATCTCCGGCTGGCCGGGCCACCATTTATAAATGACCGAGTCCGTGTCGAAGTACAAGGCGTTGGCTCCCAGACGCTCCAGGTAGCTGTACAGCTTGAGGCGGGCGTGACAAGTGGTGAACGCGGCGACGAAGACGTTGTTACGGTTGCTCTTGGGGACCGCTTCGTTGACGTAGTTGTACGTCACGTCCAACATCTCCTCGTTGCCGACCCGCACGGCGTGGATGACCCGAGACTCGTCGCGTAACAGGTCGTAGAACCGGGCCGGGGAGGTGACTTGCTCCACTTGGCACTTGTTGAGCCGTTCGCCAAACTTGCCCCAGAAGGAATTGAGCATGAGTTTGGCGGTGGCTTTACGGCCCGGGTTCTTGACGATCTGAGCAGGATCCAACTGGACGCCTTCGCGTGCCGAGTAGTTGGCCACAAACCGGTCGCGGGCGGCTTGGCACTCGGGATGCTGAGGGTCTCCAGCTGGGCCCGGAGGCCATCCGCTGGCTTCCGTCTTGTGCTTGAGCCAGGTATTGACGTACCCGGCAAAGAGGCCCGTCTGGTGGCGTGGAAAATGCCAGACCTCGTGGATCTGGACGATCTCGTAGCCCAGCTCCACGGCTTTGGCCAGCTCCAGGGTACACCACGTGCCGGTCAGCCTCTGCTGCTCGGGGGTGTGGGGGCAACGCCACGTCCGGTCCAGCAGGTGAGGTTTGGCTCGCTCGGCCGCCACTCAAGTACGGCAGAGAGGAAACGTGAGTTTACCGCCACTCCGTAAGAGATGGTGCAGCAACGGCGGCGGGATCACGTCCACTTTGGCCAGCCCGAAGTACGGGGACAGGTCGGTGCCTTCCACGTGGGTCTTGATCTCCAGGTGCCTGACGGGGTACTCGCAGTACTTGTTGACCCACGGGTAGAGGGAGGTGACGTCCACGTACCGGATCTGCTCGCCTTTCTCGGGGTCAATGGTGGCGTACAGCACAACGGCATTGGTACGGACGCCAAAGAAAGTGTCTCGGGGATCCAGGGGCAGCACGATGGGATGCTGAGCCAGACAGGTCCGGATGTCCTCGCGCTGGGCCTTGAGGCGTGTCCAATTGCACCCCCACATGGTCACCAGAGGGACCCCTCCGTTGCGCCGGGCCGTCTCCTTGGTGACGGTGGCCTCAGAGTTCGTGGAGGGTGCGATCGGGATGGACACAGCTCTTGTGGTTCATGTTTCCCTGGTGGAACCGCGGGCAGCCATGGAAGTAGCACCCATGGTACTCGTAGGCCGTGTGCGTGACGGGATTGCAGCCATCGACCTCAAAGACGTGGCCGTCGAGCCGAAGGTGTTGCCCGCCGTGGTTGCCGACGTGGGCGATGCGGTCGGCCACGGGCAGGCCGGGGATCTCGTAGTCGGGATCCTCCAACTTCAGGAGATCGTGAGCTTGCCACTCCTTGTCCGTCATGCTCTCGTGGGTGAGGCGACGTGCTTCTCGCTCGCACCAGTGGAGCCACTGCAAGGCTTCCACGCTCTGCTGGTTACGGGCCCCGTGCCAGCCCAGCGGGGATTCGACGGCGATGGTGCCGGGGTTCAGCCACTTCTTTTGAAAGTACTGCATGCAGGAGGCGGTGATGGTGATGCATTGGAGGAAAGGGTTGAACCCCGCCTCGGCCTCGAACTCCTGCTGGAAACGGCGGCACCCTTCCTTCAGCAGACGGACGTCCGACTTGCAGTACGCCTCGAGCGCCTGCCGGAAGTTGAAATGGTACCGCTCGGCCACCCGGCCTGCATACCAGGCCAGAAATTCCCAGCGTTTGTTCTCCATCATGCTGTCCTGATCGTAATAGTCCTGGGCCGGCATTTCGTCCCAGTCGTACGTTTGGTTCTTAGCGGTGTTGAAGAAATGGGGAAAGAACCCCTTTTTCAGTTCGGCGAGGCCAAACGTGGCGGGAAACTTGTGCAGAGGTTGCGGGATAAAGCAGCAGCTGTCCACGAACTTGAGGTCACCGGTCCGAAGGCTCAAGACCTTGGAGCCGATGCAGATTTGATGCGTGACCTTGTACCAGTCGTCGTACAGTTGGCGAAGCACGAACATGCCATCGTAGCCTTTGAAATTGTGAAAGACCGTGAAGACTTGTCGGCTCTCCTGCTCGGCCACGTGCATGGCCCAGTCCAAGTAGGCTTCGCAGCAGTCGGTCCCGTACTCGACGTACTGATCGACGGCGTTTGGGTTTGTCTTCCACCACCTTCTGCGTGTAGCAGCGGTGGGTCCGCAAGTCGACACGTTTCTTGCAGGTGGGGCAAGCTCCATGACCGCACCGATGTTTATGTTCCTTGGGTCCGGGCAGTTCCTTGCAACAGATCAGGCAATGCGCCAAGATGTCGCAGACGTGGTTGCCTTCCTCGCGACGAGCCGGGCGTCCACTCTCGGTCTGGAACTGCACGTGATGGTCGGCGCACGTGGGGCCGTAGAAGCGCCGGTGGTATTCGCAGCAGGTGACGGTGGGCGGAGTACCGGTCTGGCGAGCCGCCTGGTACTCGGCACAGTTCTCCTGGTGGCAAGCATGGCATTTCTTGCCCTGGCACGGGTGATGCGCGTAATCCTCCTGGTTGAAGGGTCGGTCGCACGCCTTGCAGTAATAGGCCTTGTTGAAGAAGGCCGCATAGCTGGTGCAACCGTGGTAGTGAGCCCCGATCTTGACCTGACGCAGGATGGGGTGTCCCGTGCAGGCCGGTCTGGCAAAGATGACAGCACACCCGCGTGACGCGTCCACGACTTTGATCTGATAGTCTGCCAGCACGATCTGGAACAGGTCCAATGTGCCCAAACCACAAGGACCTTTGGGCACCCGGGCCTCGGCGTGCAAAGCTCGGGCCAGCCGGGTCTGGCAGGGATGTCCACGACAGAGTGAAGCGTAGCTGTCCTCGGGCACCCGACCCGCTTGCTCGTCGGTGTGGGCGCGCACGGTGACCAGAGCCTGAGCACAACAGAGTTCGTCCGTGTTCTCGACGGGCACCATGTACCGTTTCAGACGTAGAAACTGTTTGGCCGACACGCTGCCCCAACTCAAACCCTTTCTCTTGCCTCCGCGACCGGGATCCCGTGCTAGGGTGACCTGCAGCTGGAACGTGTCGTTCATGCTGAAATTCTCGTTGGAATTAAGACGCCGAGCCAGGTCCTGCATGAGGCCACGTGCACGCAAGTCCCTGGGTCGCCACTCGCCTAAGGTCAGTCGGGCCGATTGGTAGGCTTGATGGAACCGATCCGACTGGAAGTTGATGATCAAGTAGGCATCATCGTCGAGGATCTGGGCATCGGAGGCCAGCTGACTGGCTGGCTCGGGTCAAGGCTCCCTTGATGGCCCCACCCACGTCGTCCCCCTCCTCGAGTTGGGTCTGGGGTCGGAGTTGGGCGCGAAAGACGCGACGATGGAGCCCAAAACGGTACGAGGTCAAACTCGAGGGGTGGGCGAGCTCTACCCCCACACTGCTGCGGCTGTTCCCAGGCGTCCAGGGCCGCATTGCACAAGGCATCGCCTTCTGGGTCGTGGTCTGGGAAGAAAGAGGCTGGAGCGTGGTTGCGCACGAAGGTCTCGTGCTGCTGCCGTAAGAGAGCCCATTGCTCTCTCTTCTAAAGTGAGTCCACTGGGTCCGGGCTCAGAAGACATACTGGAGGCTCATCGGGTGGACGAGCGAACCGAGAATGACTCCGACTCGTGAAGACTCTGGCTTTATAGACACGCTTTGACCAATCACGGTCTCACTCCGAACCTCTCTCAAAAAAACCCACCCGGAGGGGGGATAGGGGGGTATCCCCCCAACAGACCCTTCGGACCACGTGGAATGCAGGGCGTGATTGGTCGAGGCCGAATGCAAGTGTGGGCGTTTCTTCGAGGAGTGCTGTTATTGTAATCACAGCCCCCAAGAAATGGAAGCGATGCGCCGGGCTTGAGAAGAACGGTTGTGGGCGAACCTCCTCGATCGTGCCTTAGGCATCCCTCCTCAAGGCCGTTTTTGTTTTTCTTGAAAACAGGTCACGGATGGAGACATTTGCATCTTCGCCTTCTTTTACCGAGAGTGTTGCCAATGCGAGCATACCAATCACGTTCATCGACGGCACATGAGGCTGCTACGACTGCAACGAGAAGGTTCCTGACGTCCCCCTTCTTTTGTCTTGCAGAGGATGGGTTGGGACGTGTGCTGCCTGGCGTACATGCTCGACGATTGCCGCTATTGCACCCATCTCGACCCGGAACACCGTCAGAACATGAACCGACTGCGGCGCATGCACAACCCGTAGACGCAAGAAGGCACGTTTTTTATTCGTTTTTTGACTTTTTTTATTGACATTAAAAAACAGACCTTACAATTTCAAACGTGTCTTGGCTTGCATGATTTTCTTGATGATGGCTTCGGTCCACGTCTTTTTCCCTGGGAGGGCGGTGATGGCTCGGATCATCTTGCGATCGGCCGCTTGTCTCGCAGCGTCTTGGCTTTCGAGTAATCGATGTCATGCACTTTGGCGATCTTGTCCAACCGGTTGATTCCCGGATCCCCGCGTTTCAAACGTTTGGCAAGATGCGTGCCGGGCCCCACGTACTGGTACCCCGGCCAATGAAATTCCAAGCCGGTCTTGCCCAGACATTTCTGCACGTCCAACCCCCACCTGCACTGTCGCCTCTTTTTCCTTTTTGGGGGAGGGGGTGCTCGTCGTCATCGGGCCTGCGCTCTAGTAGTCGGTGCCATCGAGTTTTCGACGCGTCTTTTTGCCTTTGGCCCACGCTTCCCAACCGGGCAGAGATCACAATCGTCGGACTTCGGCCGGCATCTTCCCGGTTTTTATAGCTTCCTCGATCCGCTTGCGAGTGTCCCGGGCTTCTTGGAGTAGTTCGTTGGCGCTCGGGCGGCTCCATCTCTTGGGTTTGAACCCGGTGGCTTGCATTTCTTCCAGTATCCCGTCTTTCATGTGCCGAGGTCGTCTGCCCGGTACCGTCTTGGGTCGAGCTCCCGTTTCCTTCTTGACCATGGCCACTCTGCGTGCCGGGCCGGGGGTCCCCACGACCGCGCCTTGTGCCTCGGCCGGTTTCGGCTGCCCGGACCATGCCCTGCATCCATTTCTCCAAAGCCGAGGTGGTCAGATCGGCGTCGGTGTAGCCCACGTCCCCTTTGGCGCCGGCGGGCAGCAACGGCACCGTGAATTGCTGCAACCGTTTGGTGGTGTGTCGCAGCACACTGGAGATGGGTTTGACGCATTGCACGGCTTCGGAGGCCGACAATGACGCGTCGGACAGCAAGCGTTGTTTCTTGGCCCCCAACTGCCCGGCGCGCGTCAACGACGGATTCTCGCCCTTGTATTACTGCACCAACTCGGGCACTTCCTGCTTGGGAATGATGATCATCTCTTCCATCCTCACGGCACGTGACGCGTGCACGCGTCGCGCAATTCCACTTACCCGTCGACCTCCAACAACCTGCGGGACGGGTCGCAGTAGAGGCGTTTCTCCAGCTGCATCTTGCCACGCAACACCTTATTATACCCTTCCAGCACCTCCGCGTAATCCCGTTGCAACCAACGCATCTTGTGCCACAACCGGGTGTTCTCGGCGTTGGCTTTCTGCAAGAACTGCATCAGGGCCCGAAGGGTAGCACGCATCGACATGTGTCGCGGAGACTCGTCCATAGTCTGGCGCCTTTCTGCGACATCAACCAAGCCCGTCGAAGTTTCAAGGAATTCTTGCGTCGACCGACCAACACCTTTTTATGCTTGCGGAGCCGGGCCATCAACGGCGGCACCACGGGAATGCGTTTCTTCAACAGGTTCAACACCAATTCGCTGTCGGCGTTGATCTGGTCGGCGTTGGCGTGCTGCAGCAGGTCGCGCTGGGCGCCCGGCCCCCGTGCTTCTTGCAACAGGGCTTGCAAAAACGGCCGTTGACGTCGCAACCGTTGCATCGTCGTCGTTGTCGTAACCCCACCGAGGGTCTCTCTTCTATGAACGTCGCCAAGCGTAGGTGGAGCCATCGGGATGTCGAATCACTCCGCGTTTCTTTCGGGCCCGGGCCGCTTTTTCCACCGCTCATGCGTCCTAGCGTGGCCGCTTGGAGTCCTTTCTTGACCCCGTAGCCCGCTGCGGCACTCACCCCACCCAATTCGGCCGCCTTGGCCACTGTGACGGCCACCGGCACCAAGGCCAGCAAGGGCAAGAGTCCGATGGCGTCGGGTCGTCGTCGTCTTGCGTCGGTGGGGAGTGGCCCGTTTCACGGCGTTGACGGTGTGACGGCGTCGTCGTCGCATCCTATCCGATTTTCACGCGTCTCCCTTTTTATGGATCAACGTCGTTTGTGGGTGGCCACTTCCAGTCCTTTCTTGATCCCGTACCGGACCGCACCGGCCACCCCGCCCAAGGCCGCCGCTTTGCTGGCCACGATGGCCGCCGGCAACAGAGCCAGCAAGGGGAAGAGTCCCCCGGTCTGACGGCGGGGTCGGCGGCGTCGTGGTGTCGTCGTCGTCGTGTCTTGGGCATCCTTCTCCTCGTTTATGGCACAGGTGTTGTGGCTTTTATACGTTCGAAGGGCACCAGGGGTCGGGCTAACCCGTCTATGTAACAGTCCCCGTGCATCGGCACGTACTAGAAACGGGCCGCATAGGTGGCCAGGCACCGGTCCGTCAACGGCGGGGCCACGTCCTTCACCACGTCATCCAACATCTGCATCTTGATCAAAAAAGGGGCCACAGGGTCCGATGGCACGCCGCACACGTACGTGCGCAATTCGATCAATGTCTTGGCGTAGGTGGTGTATGCCCAACGGGCCATGTCCACTTTGAAGGCGAATTTCTTGAAATCCGTCCACCCTTTGACCGCCGTGTCCAAGGCTGCCAGGCAAGCCACCAACAGACTGTCGTCCAACACGGGCCCGACGATCAACCCGGCTGCCATGATCAAGAGCGCCAACCCGTTCCACGTGACGTGCACCCGTCGCACGTGCGTGAAGGTGCGACAATGACACCACCATTGCCGGTGGTAGAAGGCGAACAAGGAATCCAACCGTTGGAAGGCGTCAGGCGTCCAGCCTTCCAAGGGGGCCGGCGTCGACGTCCCCCTCCGTCCCCGCCGCGTCGTCGGGGGCGCCCTCTCGGGGTGCTGCTGCTACTGCTCCCGCCGGACGAGGGCGAGGGTGCGGGCAGGGGTCGTGCTCGAGGACGTTTGTGCCCCACGGACAACTGAGCATTGATGCGAGCGATCCGGTTGGCTTGCTTGTCCGAGGAGGTGGAACCCGCGTCCACCGTGGCGGCGGCCGTCTGGCGAGGCGACGGCATGCCCCCGGCCACGACCGGGATGCCCAACATTAAAGGGGACGGCGTCGACACGGAAGCGAACAATTCGTCCAACGTGGTGGGGTGACGGAGCGAGGCGTAGGCCAGATTCATGCTGGGTTGGGGTGTGGCCAGGCGTCGTTCGGTGGCCACTTGGTCGCGTTCGGCGGCGTGGACCATGTGCACGGTGGCGGTGCCCACGCCCACGGGATACCACGTGGCCATGGTGTCTCTAAGCGTCCGAGACCTGACGAGTGAACGTCCGCATCCAGCCTTCGTCTTTTAATACGTTCGCGAAGACGCGGTACCGATCGTCGGAAGTCGCATGCAAATCCAAGAGGAGGTAGCCCTAAGGGCGTTGCGTCTGACGTTTGTAGACGGCCATCACGTCCCGCCAATTCGTGGGAAACGCTTGCATCAACAGATTCCGCACGCCCAATCGATCCCGTGACTGCTTGAACACCACCACGTAATGCATGTTGCACGAAATGGTCTTGGCGTACTTGCCGGCGGAAACATGTCTTGGCACAGGTACACCACCGTGATGCGGCGATGATGCGAGTCTTTGATGAAGAGATCCAACACGCAATTGTCGTTGCCTCCTTCGGCCATCAGGTCATCCAACACCAACACGCCGTGCTGCCCCGACGGGAACCAGGCCGTCAAGTCGGAGGGATCCGGCACCCCCTCGTGCAGCTGCACGCCCGACGCTTTCAAGGTCCGGAACCCGTCTTGCCAGGCCCTGTAACAATAATGCACGGTCCGAGGGGGCACAGTGAAATGGTCGGCCGCCTGCGCCAACAGACGCATCACGAACACCATCTTGCCACACTCCGACGGACCCACCACCAAGATGCTGCTGGGCGAACGCAACATCTTTTTTAGTACTGGCACGTGGCGTCGTGGGCACAATAGCCGTAATGATGTGGGGCAGCATGCCCCAAAGCTTTATACGCACGGTTCTCCAAGGTCATCACGATTTCTTCCTCGGCGGTTTCCCCGAGCCCCTGCACGAAGGCGTCATAAGGGTGTCCCGCACACAACGAGGTCAGGATCTGACTCAGGGCTCCCAGATCCAGGTCGTCGGGGTCCGAGGTGTGGAGCGTGTCCAACACCCCGGTGATCATTTCCTGTCGAAACCGCGCACGCATCAGACGTCGACCCAGCATCTTTTCCTTCTCCCACACGAACGCCCCCGCGCGTTCGACTGTTTATATGGGTTCGAGCGACCCCTTTCTTTCAGATCGGCGGTACTCCACTCAAGGGGAACCCGGCCCATGCTCCTTCTTACGGCACCATAGTACAGGGGTCAGTGCGTGGGCCTCATAAGCCAAAGGACGTAGGTTCGAATCCTACCGGTGCCAGGGCTTTTTTGGGAAAAAAGACCTCCACCCAGCCGGAGTCGAACCGACAACCTCGAGATCTACAGTCCCGCGCTCTGCCGTTGAGCCATGGGCGGGTGCTCTGGTTCGAAAAGGGAAAAAAACACACACGCTTTTTCATTCCTTTTTTCAACGTTTTATTGACAATGCATTACTCTGGGACCCCTGGGTCCAATCTTAACGTGTCCAGTCGGCGCCTTGGCGTCGGATCTCGCGTTTCAGCCACTGGCCCACCCGATGATCGTTCTGCACCAGGTCCTGGGGATCGACCAGGTCCACGAACTTGTCCAACGTGTGACCCCGGCACTTGCCAGCCAAATACATCAAGGCGTAAGACCTGCAACTCTGGCTGGTGATGGTCTGCAGACTCTGTAGATTCGTGTCCATCCACCGCCAATGGCACACGATCCACTGCATCAAGGTGGCCACGAATTCTGAAACGGTCGGTTGTAAAATTCTCTGCCCTTGTCCGTCTGCAACTTTTGGGGACATCGACCGTCTCCTTTCAAGATGGAGCCAAAGGCTCGGACCAAGGCGGCCCCCGTCTTGGTCTTGAGCGGCCGGACCCATGCGTACTTGGACAAGACGTCCACCACTGTCAACAAGTAGCGGATGCCGTGGTTGTGACGGGCCAACCGATGCACTTCCACTAGATCCGCCACCCACTGTTCGTCCACGTTGAACACCAGCACTGGCACGGTGGGAAATCGACGGCATTGGGGTTTGTGCAACGTGTAGGCCAGATCGCCTTCCAAGGCCGCTTGGGCATTGGGGTTTGTGCAACGTGTAGGCCAGATCGCCTTCCAAGGCCGCTTGGGCGTCACAGAGCGAAACACCTTGGGCGTCGGCGAACCATGGGACCCCGCCCAAGGCTTCCGGCATCGACAGATCCGCATACCGGGTCGTCACTTGCTGGGGGGAGGGTCTTTTTCGTTTCCGCGTCCGAGACGTCTTCTTCTTCTTCGGGCCTGGGGCAAACAGAGCCACCATCGTACGCGAATCCAGAGCAACCGGCCCATGCTCAGCAAGCGGTCAGGATACATTTTATGGATGAGGTGGAACCAGGGCTCGGGGTCCGAGTTCCCACGCACCAACCACACCACAAAGGCGGTGTAGTGTCCCCAATGAAACAGGGGATGGTCGAGCAAGACCTCGAAGACGGTCATGGGGGGCTCGAGGTCCTGCTAGTCGTCGGAGTCGTCCAGGTCGAGCCATCGACACGGTAGACCCGCCGAGTCGATCAGACTGGTACACACCCAGCGCGTCAAGTGCCAGTGCACCCAGCGTCGCCCCACATTGCACTCGCGAATGAACCCACACGCTTTACGACCCCTTCTTTTATTGACTCAGATGTAACAACATGTTTCAAATCGAGCGGCAGGGTCCGATACTGCTCGGCATAGGGTGAGGCGCGCCACAGCAGGGTCTTCAATTGTTGCACGGCCCGAGGGAATTGCTCCAGGTGGCGTGTCCCCACCACGGCGATGCAGCCCGACAGCGTCGGGATCCTGTCGTCGTTGCCGTTCACGGTCCGGGTTAGCACGAAATGAGGGCGGGTGTAGGCAAAGTAGCTGAACACGTACCACGTGTCGAGCACCACCTCGTACAAGAAGATGGGTTTTTCTTGCTGACACGCCAAGGCCACGCTGCAACCCATCCCACCACGCACCGCACCCTGTCCTGCTCCAGGATCCTGAACGCCACCACCGTGTCGGCATCCTTGACGATGTGGTAATGGCGGCTCAAGAATCCCCACATGGGCAGGTGCAACTGTTCGTTGGGACGTGGGGGCGTACTTGGCACAAGGCTCGCCACCCTTCTTCCAGGGCGTTGTCCTTCAACGGCGTCACGTCTTTCTGGGTGCGGGCGTGCGATGGACCCACCATCACATGGCAAGGGATGCCCAGCTGGTTTGCCACCCGCTCGGCCAGGGTGTCGGTCCCTCGTGTGCCTCCCGTCACCAGACGCACCTCCGTCATGATGTCTCAAAAGAAATGAATACACACTGGGTTTGACACAACGTCTTTTATTGACTCATTTTACAAAAAGTTCACGCGTGGTCGGGTTCCACGGGACACGCGTGCCACGCGTCTTCCTCGAGATGTTCGGGCACGTAGAAACAATGTCTGTACGGTCGACATTCTGGGCAGTTGGCGGGCATCCACGTGCAGGCCCTCTCGTATGTACCGTCAAGCACGTCAAAGTAGGCCAGGTCTTCGTCCTCTTTACAGCTGTCGCACAAGACCTTCTTCTGCTACTGCTGCTACCCCGCATGGCCGTGGTGCAGCGCGACACACTTCTTCCAGTGGACGGATCGTCCGTGGGCACCTCGAGTGATGTGGCGGCACGTGGCCATGTTCGACCCTCTTGCTCCTGCTCCGCTGGGGTGACGTCGACCCCTGCAGCCCCCGCCCACCTTGCCAGTCCTCCACACGATCTTTTCGGCACCCGAGGATCAGTGGAAGAAGGTGCCGTCGCCGGTGGTGGAGCCGCCTCGGGACGTGTTCACACCGTGCCTCGAATGGAGGCGCGTCAGTGGCAGTCACGGTTTGCCTTAGTGAGTGCGTGCGTGCGTGGGTGTGCACGTGGATCGGGTGCGTACATAAGAAAGCGGTCGGACCCGCCACAGTCAGTCATGGATCGAACGTGGTTGAACGAGGTGTGCTTGGTGATTGACCTGGATGGGTACAGCGTGCATCTCCTGAAGGATGGACGGGCCACCTTCGTCCCGCGGGAAATGGGTTGGTGCGATTGGACCGGCCAACATCGCGGGTCCAAACATTACGCTCACGCATTCCTCTGGCGTCGCCTGGACGTGGCCGATCACAGGACTGCTCAGTACGTGCGAGAACGCGTGCACGGCCTGCCTTTCTATGCCCACGAGAGCGAACAGGCCGCGCCCTTGGGCGACTTGCCCGAAGACCTCGAGACGTTGTACCCCCGTTACAAGACGCCCGACCGGCCTCGTGTGGCTTTCAAGGGCAGTCATTACGAAAAGGACTTGCTCGAGAGTTTGAACATTCCTTACTTCGACTTGGAACAGTACAAGTGCCCCAAGTTCGACGACCTGACGATCCCGAGCGCCATCATTGCCCACAAGTCGAGTGTTATCATTTTGTACAGTGGATAGGCGGGGCGTTGGGACGGAAGAGAGACATGCGCTTTGTCAACGTCGAGCAGGCGCAGCGTTTGGCCCACCCTTGATTTTTGTTCAACCATTGTAAAAAATTCATTAAATACGTCGTTCATTTTTACATAACTGTGTGGTCATGCCTTTCCTAACATGTAAGGTGGGGTCTGAAGAGACCCTGAGGGGAAAAATCCAGGGACGGTCCGGTCTGAGGGTGGGGCTGGGTTGGTCGCTCACTGAGGAAAACGGTCCGGGTCGTTGACGATGTAAGGGACGTCCAGCATGCGTGGCAGCGGCGCCATGTTCAACCAGCAGCTCCCGATGGCATGGAACATCTGGCACCGGGTGCAGTGGACCATTCCGGGGTGGGCACGGCTGGGCGGGTTGGTCCTCTGGATCAGGGCCAACCTCTTAAAAGGACACAGGCCGAGGCCGTTCAGTTCTCGGACGACGGCAGTCATCTTGTCACGGTGCTCGGACCAGGCTCTCACGTTGAGGATCATGTCCTGAAGTTCGGGTGGGAGCACGTCCCACAGACTCTCCATTTCTCGGAATGGGGGCATCTCTCGGGCATCCACCCTTTTATCGAGTGCACCTCGACCAATGGGAGCCCAGAGGCGTCCCACGTGGGTGGAGGGGTCTGTTGGGGGGATACCCCTATCCCCCTCCAGGGGGGGGTTTTAAAAGAGAGGCTCTGACTGGTTTGCCAGGATCGGGTCACGTGCCTCTCCAAGGGTCTATAAGAGGGGACCCCACACGTGGGGGTTCACTGTACGCAAAACCTTCATGGCGACTACGCAAGAAGAACCCTGTCTGGTCTGTTTACACCATGCTGTGCCTTATGTCCCCACCCTCCAGCCCATGGCTCGCCTGACGTCCGTCAACCTGCATGCCGCCCGCCTAGGTTCCCGGGGCGTACACCTCTGGAAGCCCGCCAAGACCCCCTGCAGCCACCAGTGGATGCACGTGTTCTGCCTAATGAGGTTCTGCCTGACCCAGTTTGGCGATGGACCCATCCACCGACGGGATTGGTGCTGCCCTCACTGCCGGGCCTTCCTGAAGCCGCCAGTCCCCTCGGACGCCGAGAGCGAGGGTGGCGATACGGTGAGCGTTACCACCAACACGGACCCGGATGCAGACGACGAGCTGTCCTCGGACACGATGTCCACCGTGGCCTTCAGCTTCGTGTCCGGGGAACTGGACGACGAGGACATCACCGACGCCGAGCTCTTGACAGACAACGGCGAGTACGGGTTCGTCATGCCCGACACACCCCCCTACACCAAGGACGAAGAGGTGCTGCCAGGGGCCACCATCCAGATCGTCGTCACCAGGACGGGCTCGCCCAGAGACTCGGACGGTGTGGAGGAAACTCTATGGTGATGTCAAGAGAGTCGTGAGGGACGGGGACTCAGTCGGAGTCCTCCCACGCTCCCAACTGTAAATAGGTTTTGTTTTATTAAAAATTGTTTTTATTCGTTAAAAATAGTTTTTATTCGTTTTTTTACTTCCTTTGGAGCGTGACTTCCGGTTTTCGTGACGTCATTTCCGACCTGATGCCCATATATGGACTAGACCAAAACCACGCCCAACCCCTAAATCCAATATGGCGGACAGTTAATAAGATGCATCGCGCTCTGATTGGCTAGAGGGGGGTCACGTGGGCGATATCCGGCTCTGATTGGTTAGGTCCTATACAGACCACCTATACTACTCAGGAGGAGGCGATGGTGATGCATTTCAGGAACGCATTGAAATCGGCCTCCGTCTCGAATTCCTGCTGGAAGTCGTGGCACCCCTCCTTCAGCAACCAGACGCCTGACTTGCAGTACGCCTCGAGTTCTTGGCGAAAGTCGAAGACGTACCCTTGGCCATGCACGCGGCATGCCAGGCCAGGAACTCCTCGTGTTTGGCTTCCATCATCCCGTCCTGGTCGTAATAGTCCTGGGCCGGGATCGGTCCCACATATGTCTGATGGTCAGCCGTGTTGAAAAAATGGCCAAAGGAACCCTTTTTCAGTTCCATGAGATTGGACATGGTGGGAAACGTGTGCAAGGGTTGGTGTAGGAAACAGAAACTGTCAATGAACATGAACGATGCAGATCTGATGAGTGACCTTCAGTCCTTCATCGTGCAGTTGGTGAAGCACGAACATGCCATCGTAGCCTTTGAAATTGTGAAAAACGATGATGACTTTCCGGTTCTCACGTTCTGCCAAGCCCATGGCCCAGTCCAGGAAGGCCTCGCAGCAGTTGACCCGGTACTCGATGTACTGCTGGGCACTGTCCTTGCACTCTCAGCAGATCAGGTTGGGCATGTGATCCTGGGTGCCCTCGAAGTCCACATAGAGCAACAAGAGAGGCGGGCGCCACTTGTCATCGTGGTGTTGTCCTCGTCATTGCCCTAGTCGCCTTCGTTGGCCTGCAATATCTGCAACCCAGCCACAGCACCGCATGGGGCTCTACGGCGGCGGCGTTCTCCTCCTCCTCTCGGCTTGTCCTCGACCACCGTCTGCATGTAGCACTGGTGGGTCCACAAGTCGACTTGTTTGTTGCAGGTGGGGCAGGGACCACGACCACAACGATGCTTGCCCTGTTCAGCCCTGGGCATCTGTTTACAGCAGAGGTGGCAACGCACCAAGGTGTCGCAGATGTGGTTGCCTTCCTCGAGGCTGGCCGGCGTCCACTCTGGGTCTGGAACAAGGTGTGGTAGTCCAAACAGGTGGGGCCGTAGAAATGGTGGTGGCAGGCGTCACACGCCAAAGTTGGTCGAGCTCTGGTCTGGCGTGCTGTCCGATATTCAAGGCAGTCTTCCTGGTGGCAGGCATGGCATTTCTTGCCGTCGCATGGGTGGTTGGCCTAATCCTCGTGGTCATAGGCCTGGTGGCACTCTCTCCAACAACCAGACCTTAATCTGGTAGTTGGAGAGCAATCTGGAACAGGTCCAACTCTCTCAGTCCGCAAGGTCCTTCGGGCACATGCACCGCTGTGTGCAAGGCCAGTCTTGACATTCC
>BLFK01000586.1:966648-969148 GCA_014634185.1 Astreopora myriophthalma | reverse complement strand
ACTCAACACCCTCAGACCATATTCTAACGAAAACTTTATTTTCTCGTACAATAATTTATAACTCCGTACTCACCTTGATCGCAGTACGTGACACTCCCCGACTACACACCGTCGCCAGCTTACGACGGTGGGAAGCGAGAGCACACTTGTCTCGTCCCAGTCCTAATTTTCGTCTCGTCCGTAGTCCGTGGTCCGTAGTCGACGTATCTTAAATTCGCTATTGACGTCGCCCCCGCCTCGCTGCTCGAAATCGCCTCGTTGCAGATCTCGTCATCCTCCTCGAGGAGAGAGGGGTCGTTCTCTTGAGCGAAGGGCTCGCGCTGTTTGCGCAACAGGGCATGCTGCTCTGCTAGGCTGAGGCCACTTGGTCCTGGCTCAGACATGACGGACTGCCTGACAAGAGCTTGAGTGAGAAATGAGGGATCCATGCACGCACCGACCTCTATTATCATGGTCTAGCGCATTGAATTTCTACCATGCCTTCCATTAATGCCGTGCCTTTGGAAAGCAACAGTCACGAGTCATCGAGAAGTCCAATTCAAAATCCTATTGATCGTTCTCGAGTATTGCCCTCCAAACGCGGTTTTAAGCTGGCCTCGCTGAATATAAATAAACTGACCACTCATCTTGATGAACTCAAGATCTTTCTCGGAAGTAACGATATAGATGTTCTCGTAATTAATAAGACTAAATTAAATGAACACATCACCGATAATGAGGTCAGTATCTCTGGTTATGATATAGTTAGACGTGATAGAACTGCACATGGAGGTGGGGGCGTTTGCTTTTATGTAAAAAAGTCAATTAACTTTTCGGTGCGTAACGATCTTTGCATGGGCAGTCTTGAGAACTTTTGTATTGAAATACGAAAACCTCGATCTAAATCATTTATTGTTGCTACGTGGTATAGACCACCTAATTCTCTTGTTGGTATATTTTCACCTTTTGAAGAGTTGATTGGGAAACTGGATTCCCTTAATACTGAAGTCTACCTTTTAGGGGATCTAAATTGCAATATGGCCGCATCCCAGTTTGATAGCGATACACGCAAATTATTAGGTATCACGGATGAACCAACAACAATAACCAACAATAACCAACAAGAATAACCGCAACATGCAACTTTGATTGATTTAATTTTTACTAACTGTCCTGACAAGGTGGTATGCTCAGGCGTGCGTCATATTGGCATTGGCAATCACAGCATTGTCAATGTCTATCGAAAATTAGCCATTAATGGACAGAGTAAGGGTCACACTTAGTATACCTATAGGAATTTTCGAAAATAAATTTCGTAGCGATATTGCATCTCAAGTTTGGGATCATATAAACAATTCTTCCAATCCTAATGATATGTGAAATGAATGGAAAGAATCATTTTTGGCTATTGTTAACAAGCACGCTGCATTGAGAACCACTCGTGTTCGTGCGCGGGGTTCCCCATGGATTACTTCTGAGCTTAAAAATTAGATGCACGATCGAGATATTTTGAAACTCAGAGCAATTAGATAAAAAAATCCCAATGATTGGGTTCACTTTAAAAGACAGCGGAACAAAGTCAGTAATGCGATTAGGCTAGCTAAGCAAGTTTATTATCAAAATATTCTAAACGAGCCTAAGGGTGATTCCCGCAAAACCTGGCAGATCATCAATGAGCTCTCCTCCCGAAATTCCGTGGAAACGTCTGTGAAACAACTGCACGTGGATGAGCAATCAGTAAAAGCTTTATAGCGCACGAATTTAACCGTCATTTTGCTACCATTGGTCTGAAACTTGCCAGTGATATTCCTTCTTCAGATGGCAACAGCTATCTGAATTATCTCACTAGCACGGATGAGAAGTTTCAGTTCCGCCCAACCTCCACAAATGAAGTTCTTTCACTGCTGAATAAACTGCAAAAATCAAAGGCAGTCGGCCTTGGCAAAATTTCTTCCCGACTTATTCGGCAGCATTAGAATAAATATAGTTTAATTGTATTTATTGTAATCATTTTAAAATTTTACTATTTGTAATTTAGATTTTAGCATTGTTTGTAATCTTAGCTGATGATTTTACCGTGCATAAATAATAAAATGTTATATCATATCATATCAGTGTTGAACAATGATGGGCTCGACCTGGTCCTTATTGAAAAAAAAAAACCGGTAAGAGGGGGATGGGGGTATCCCCCTAGAAGACACCTCGAGAGTCACGTGGGGGCCGGGGACAATCCGATTGGTGCTTCGAAGGCGTGTTAAAGGGGGTCGCCATGACAGCCCCTCAGTGCGTTCCTTCTCTAGCGTCGGCCATGTCTTACAAAGATGCAGAAAAAATACGGGCCTGGAATGTCGCAAACCACCCGAAAGTCTTGGCATCCAAGCGTCGGTATTACGAAGCCCATCCACGCCAAGTCCTCGAGAGCCAGGTCCTGCGCCACCAGACGGGGCTCTTTGCTGGGTACGTCAATACCTGGTTCAAATGCAGGACCGAGTCCAGTGGATGGCCCGCGGGAGCTGCCCGC
>BLFK01000586.1:941648-956648 GCA_014634185.1 Astreopora myriophthalma | reverse complement strand
CAAGTGCGCGCGTTGAGTAAATAGGTCGAGTCACGGCATTCTTGGAGAGCAGCTCTTTTATGACTGTTTTATGGGGTGTATTGCTTGGGGCAGTTTTAATATGGTATTCTTATGACAGCTTAACAATTGGGTGTATTGCTTGGGGGGTGGTTTTAATCTAGTATCTTACTCATTTAATTACATTCTTATCTTGGCTGATGAATTGTCCGTGAATAAATAAAGATTATCTATCTATCTATCTAACTTAATAATAAGGGTCTATAATAAGAGAGATCGATATAACACTCGTTGTTTTACCCTTTACTTACATTAGCGAGCCATCCAGCCGCCGAGCCACCGATATATATACCTTACTCGTTTTTTTAATCCTGACTTACACTTCTATCATGAATTTTATCGATCTTCTTTAATGTTCCACCAAAAATACAGATTACCAGCAAGCGAACGGGTTTCAAAACCGAACTCTACAACCACACTCCATACAAAAAAAAAACAGATCTTCTCCTTCAACAAAAAACACAGCATGTTCAATGTTCACGTGATCACGTGTCAACCGCGTGATCTGTCCACGTGCGAAGAAAAATGTTCAAAATATGTAACGCTAATCCAAATGTCACACAACGAACAAAAAATAATCCGCGACAACTTCCGAGCCACCGAGCCCCGACACACCAACCTCGGTCCCATGACCTCTCCCGCCCCGATCAGAAGCCAAGGGAGACGTCCTGGGAACGAGGTTGCCGACAGACTACCGCTTCAAATGTGGCCCTGTATTCTATAATTTCCCCAAGGTAAGAAATTAATAAATTCATATGCACGCGACTAAAAGAACACAGCTTACTTGTGTACAATGAGACCAAAAATTGAAGCGCGGGCTTATTAAGGTCCGCGCGGAGTTGAAGTGACGAGAAAAGTGCCATGTCTTTTTCCTGTGGATTGTATGACGTCAAACGGAAGTCAGAAAACCTCTTAACAAAGCTCCTTTGAGCTGAGTAAGCTATAAAAAAACCCTGGTATTACTTAGTAATTAGTAGTTCTCAACCAAAAATTTAAAAAACAACGCGAAGGCGGAAAGCGGATAGCTAACAACGGTGGATCAGTTTTCATCAGGTATTTTTTCAAGTCTACTGCCTTTTTACATTTGCTTGCTTTCACGTTGTCACGTTAGATCCAGGTAAAACAGATGGCAAAAACTAAAACTATTAAGTGAGAAGAAAACGAACGTGTTTAAAATGCCTTTTTTGTCTGACACTCACCTCTCTGCAGTCTACTTGCTTTTATTGCTTTTCTGATAGCTAGCGGTATTTTCCTAAGAATACAAATTAACTTCATATTGGAATATTGGTGATCGATCAAAATACACACTAAGCAGAAAATTTTCAATGGTAACGAAATTTTATAAGGAAAAATCTTCTGCTTCAATGTAAAACAACGAACAGTTTCCGCGGGCGTTGAACGTGACGTCACATCCCCACGACAATCGTAACTATTCCCCTACTCAAACTAAATGAGTTTATAAGGCTGTTTGCTAGACTCTCGCTAGCCGCATATATCCCTTTCCACGAAATATTTTGTCGCAACATATGCCGCTTTAAGAAGAGGCTGCTTCACAATCGCTGTTTGGCACAATGACTTTGAACAATGATGAAACGCCGGAAGGTTGATTTGTTGGTTGATTTGAACAATGATAAAACGCAACGTGTCATGTTAACACCGGCTCCCACTTTTGACCCCTTACTCTGTTGATTAGCATGTGATTTTGTTTTGTAGAACTCTCAATCATAAACCGTGTCAATGCTAAGTGTTGCCTACGTAAAAGTAAGCGCGACAATGAGTTGATTTATTCAGATAGCGCCGCGTAATAAGTGAAGGTTCATAATTTTCGCATCAGCTATAGTAAGCTGTATTAAATAAATATGGCGGAGTACAACGTCTAGTTCACGCTTTCACAGCAAGATACAGCCTATTTGTTAACACGGACTAGGCTACATAGATAATCTGGCATATTGATTGAATTCGCCTTCGGCCAAAGGCTATGTGCTAGAATAGCCTTTGAACGCGTGGGTGTGCGAGCTTGACCCCATTTGGACAAAGATTCATTATGGCAACGCGAAACAACCTTGACAAGCTGAGCGGCGAAGCCGCTTTGCTTCCCTAACGTTGCAATTCAACACAAATTTGAAAATGCCTTTGTTTTTCAGTGTGGATTCAATAAGGACCTTATTTAATTGGTCGGCCGGGCAATCCAGATTAGTGAAAAGGTCATGAGACAATTGGAGCTTAACGGTAAAGGAGAGGGATAAAAGACATCAATAAACCGAAAGAGAAACTTCACTATGAATTGGTCAAGACAACTATCGTGACAAAGCAGCTTAAAAATCTAGTTATCGCTCATAACTTTCGTTGACTTTTTTATGATGCAAAATCAAGTAACGGTTTGATTTCCGTGATCATAGCTTTGTCATTTCCGGTCACAAATTGTTTTTTCTGTAATACTGACAAACGAAAAAAACTGCCAATAGTAAACGTCGGTCAGTAAAATTCTTTTGAGCAAGATCACTCTTGTTTGCTTGTACACAAATTGTGTGAGTAAAAATTTGATCAAATGACCTTTTCCCCTTATTTTCGTATGACTTAAATCATGTGTCCTCCATATCGCAAACAAGCGGTGTGCACCCTTTTAGCAGGCCTCGGCAAAAGTAAAGTGAGCTCTCGTGTTCTTAGGTGGTTGTTATTCGATCGTCAGCTATGACAACAAAATTCAAGTGTAAATTATGTGGGAAATATCATTACTTTAAATATGTGCTAAAGCATAGCCTCTGGTTTCTGACAAAGAGTGGCAAAAGAAAATGTCACTCAAGGTCACGCGCGAAAACTTTTTAAGTTCTCGGAGTCTCCACGGAGAACATCCGACTTGTCACTAGCAAACAGCCTCTTTCAATATTTGTCACTTGCCAAGAGCACGCGAGCTAACCGAAGAGATTAATTTCAATGCAAAAAAGAAAAAAAAAATTCCTTGTCTTCGGCTTTGTACACTTGAGGTTCGTTTGACGTCGGGTGGTGTGTCGTATTTCGACCTTCCGACTTTTTTGATCTTTGACGTCAAATGATTGACTACAAACAAAGGAAAGACTCTTTGATTCTCTGAAAGTCATTATGTAATCATCCGCTTAGGATGGAACAAAGATAACTCTCCGAAAATAACTAAGTTATGAACGAATGACGCTAAGACTGACGAAATAACCACCGATGTATATCAAAAGCATTCCTCGTGACATATGTAAAATAGTTTCCGTAAAGTTGCCTCCATAATAAGTTTATCTGACGAAATGAGAACCCATATGCGATGTCAAAGAACACCCAAGCAGAAGTTTGTTGTCAATTGTGAAGAAATTGATGCACGACCGACTTGAGAACAATTTACCGGGTATGTCTCAAAGCTCATTAGTCATAAAATATGATTTAGTGACATCTCTGCGTTTGTATCCTTATAGAGATGTTTTTTATTTCGTTAATATCCTGTTTCCCACGCTGTAGAAAGAGTTTACTACAATTTTTACTGTTCAGGTCTTATCTCCTGCAGCTAATGCTCCCATAATTGTTTTGTTAACTGAAGCCGATAAATTCTCGACGTAAACGGCAAACATGAACATTTTATCATTGTCATCCTGTCTTGTAACTGTAGTTGTACGACGCCGGATCGTTGTTTAGGGAAAGCTTTAGCAGCTTACTAAAAACTTTAAGTCTACTGTATCTTCCTTGAATCCGCTTAACGTGTGGTTACATAGCATATTTGGGATAAAAAAGAAACGAGACTTTGTAGTTTGTGTTGTTCATATTAAATGGTTTTAGGGGAGGGACATATGGCGGAGGATAAATTACTCACTTTGTTAGGTTCGCGCACAAGTAAAGGCAAATTGTTACTTTATGTGACAATTGCAGTAGTTTATTGTCAAAGGCCTGATAGTCGTATAGGCATTTTAAACAAACTATCTAGATTTTTATGTTGAATTTCTTCGTTTTCGTGTTATTTATTAGCAATCTCTGTGGTCACTTATGAACACCAGCCGCCAAATGTCATGCAACATTTCACTCACGCGATGTTAATTCAGAAACAACACTTCCTGTGTGTGATATTTGACTTTCCTAGATAATGATATTCTGTGTAAAATATTCTTGCAAAATATGCGACCTAGACGAAGAAAACGGAGGCAATTCATATCAATAACTTTCATTCTTATAGTTAACAATTTTGGATTTTACCAACGAGTTTAAAATGAACCACAATACGCAACTGAAATTCATTAGATGGTAATAACCAAGAGAAAATAACGCTACTGTGTTCGGAAAATTACGAAGCCATCAAAGTAAAACTGAACGCACGCCACATATATGACTTAATCATGATCAACTCGCCAATGGCTCGGCTGGCCTTATCATCGTGTGTACATCTCGTTTATTGGGACCTCAATTGCTCTGTACACGCGTTTTCAACTTTGGTGCATTTATTTCCTGTTCTCTGCCAATCTGCATCGTGAAATGACCAAATCTCAAGTTCTCCAGGAAAGCGCGCACACAACTGCGAATTTGATTTACGTTCTTGGTTCAAGCACCGTTCCTCCCAATTCGATTCCCGATTCAGTTCCTGGATAGATAGTTTGTAGAAGCTGAACGAACAGGAATAATCACCAAAAGCTTTCAAAAACGTAAGCTAAAAAAATTTGAAATGACCTTTTCGTAGAGGTTTCCGTCGTAAATCTTAAAGTCCCTATTGTCTTCAGTAAAATTCGCATTTAGAGAATTTCCTGAGAATTCGTTTGTACTGAGCACGATGATTCATTTTCGCTTCCTTTTTTCACCACTGTCTATTTTAAAGTCTGTTCGAAACAAATTACCCGGTGGTTTCCTCGATAACACGAGTCGATACCTTTGATTTTTAGGGAACTTTGCAAGGATACAGCGAACAGCTTTTTCAGCACTTTCCATAGCAACTAAAACTGCTGAAGAACCCTGAGTTCTATATGCCTTACAATGGCTCGTGTCAGAGAACTTTCTCAGTCAAATCGAGTTCTCTTCACTTAGTGGGGCGGGTCGAGGGGGGAAGGGGAGGGGGCTCTCACATAAAAGGACGAGGACATCGATTTCTCCGTACGCAATATTAAGCTCTCAGCTCAATCAGCGTTCTACGAAATAATACTACCTAATAGTCCACTTCAGGAGAAATATTTCCCTGAACACAGTCCTAGTGTATAGACCTGATTTTTGTGAAGAGAAAAATAGTTCTATTCACATCCTCTTTGTGGAGCGCAAGACTATGCCGAGAACAAAGAATGTTCAAAAGGTAGATATCCCCCGGGTAAGCGTTAGCAGAACCAATTGAGTTATCCAGTGGATAGCGCTATCTGTCCTTCGAACAACTGGTGCCTGGTTTCCATTGAACTGAATGTGAGAGCAACATTCTGCTGAAATTTACCACAGTCCTCATTTGGATAAAAACATGGCATTAAGTTGTAATGTAACACTCAGCACGACAACTCTCTGCAATGAGTTGAAAAAAACAGGAAACATACAAGAAGTTTGGTACAGACGAAATGTTTTCTGGTTCAAATACCATCCTCAGAAAATTTAGAAATGCTTGAATATTTTTACTGCAGTGCAGTATTGTTAGGTCGCGGTATGTTAACTCAATATTCTGAGGAGAAGATCTCTTTCAACAATAATCTCTCCACCAAAAGTGTGGCTACATGATCAACTATATGTCATTTCTCCAAAAACGAACGTTGAATGTTCTTTTTCTCATTTGTTTTTTGTATTGTCCCAATTGAGCTTTCGCCAACAATCAAATATCGCGCTCAAAAACTTTATAAAGGCTTTAGACCTGTACTTATTAACTTCCAAAAGCATTAATACCACACGCTGCCAGCAATTGAGATGGATCAAGTATTAAGAGACTGTAACACACGCTTTGTGAAAAAAAAAAAAACATTAAATAAGAAGAACGATGAGGCCAGCCAAAAGATACAGAGTTTGTTCGTCATGAAGCCAACCAAGGATGCTTAATCTGAAGAACATTGCTTGGTTGTACAGTGCAAAGCAAACACAGCTATCATGAATCAAGTCATTTGAAAACGATGTGACCTTTTCTTTGGTGTTGTTAGTTATTGGCCCTCTGGCTGCATACCTAAGCTGCCGATTTTGTTCTTGAAATTGACGGTGCATCGAGCCAATCCTGCCGTTAAATCCACGTACATACCAATTTTCGTGTCCTGACGTACTTCCAACCATGTTATCAGTGTCCAACATACTGGTCATTATTTATTTCCGTATAATTAATTTATACCGCCACACTCTACGGGTGCGGGTTTACGAAGTCCGATGACCTTCGTTTACAGCAATTTTTGCTACTCAAAGTCATTTGAATATACTTTATTATGCATGCAAAGCATAAACTCTGTGAAAATGGTATTTAATTCCGCAGATCACCCTCTAATTGGCTTAACTGCTCCCTTCAGCAAGTGTCACTTTGTCAGTTTCAAGAGTCAAAGCTCGCGAGCTAAACTTCGTGGCTCACCCTTCACTCCCGACGGATCTGTGTTCGGTGACGGCATGGAAAGCGACACTCCTTGTCGTTTCCTCTCTACGCCGGAGTGTCACTCCCCATACCTTAAACCTACAACAATGACTGCAGGAATAATATTGTTCTATTCACCTGGCGCTTCTGCAGGGTAATCAACTTAACCCGAGACTAAATTTTTCAAGGAATGAAGTCATATAACCTTTGCCGGTAATGATTTGTCCAAACTGTAATTGGATTAATTGCTGCCGCAGTGAGTGAGCCTGAAGCGAACGAGCGAGGCAGCTCTCTAATCGAAAAAAGGTCACATTATAGGGGCCTTGAACACCTTTTTGAGAAACGCAAGGAATTATGGTAGCGGTAAGATAAAAAGTGCAAGGAATTGTGGTTATGCGCGAATGCAAGAATTAAGATGCGCGTTCTGCCCTCGTGCTTATTAGAGAGATTTAGCATCGCGTTTACGGCCAACGGCAAAGGGCAAACGGCAGGTAGCTGCTTGTCATAAAACCATGAAAATTCTGTCATTCTACAAGTATTCTATACTACTTCAGCAATCACAGAACTGCAAATATGTTCACAAATGTGTACAAACAGCTGGTACTGACGACAACACAAAGTTCAATTTCTCCCGTTTGCAGTAAACTAATGCTCCTGACCTCTATTAGATCTCCTTTCAATTCCACGCACACTACCGTTGTTAAATAACCACACGCCCTCTTGTCCTTGGCAGCATTTCTACCATTTCGGTAAAATATGTAAATTTTAATGTGCAGACTAACGAACACCGATCACACATGAGTCATGTTCAATATCTCGGCAGGCCATTCATCCAAAGACCCGAGAGTTTAATAGTGAGTGCAGCATTTTAGCCTTGATAACAAGTAAAAATGTAGAGGCTGAGTTTAGCGCCCACATAACTTGGGAGAGGTGTTTTTCCGTTTGCTTGTGAAAGCGCCCTTGAACACGAGTACCAGGCTCTCAGTTTTTAGTGGGCGTGAAACGAGGGCACAAACTTCATAAAGCGTGGGATAAAAGCAATATAGATTGCCCTCTCTAATGTGACCGACAGACACAAGAAATGGCCAAAGGTTTCAAAGATTACAGAGGCATTTGAACTTTCGACCATTAGAAATGGGAGCCGAGGTGTTCCAACCGGAGGACTGAAGATTCGTGGCAGTGCAGGCCTGTTGATCACACTCAACCTCGTCCCCAGGGCACTTTTCCCTAGCTTTTTTTTTGGCCCCACCCAAAGCCAGGGAAAAGCGCCCTGGGGACGAGGTTGGATCACACTGTGACCGCTGCTCTTTGAACATTATAAGGGGTTTAAAAAAAAACCGCCAAGAAAAGCCTGGTGAAAATTACTTTCTTTGTCTTTTGTCGATTTTTTCCCGCACAATGAATTTGCATCATCAGTCGACAAAATGATTGAAGCTTTATAGATAAATCTCTCAGACATTTGGTCATTGCAATAAGCGTTTAAACTTGATTTGTGTAACATTGTCTTTCTAAATTGAATCAGCTTTATTGACTGATAACAGCTGACGATACCTGCTCAAAGATTCTCTTATTCATTTAGTTCAAACCACATAGTAATTCTTATATCGGTCTGTTGTTAAACGCTGAGTTGACCGGAGAATAGTTTCAGCGAGGCCACTGCGAACTAAAAATAAAAGTCCGCCATGTTGGCTCGTGCCAGTATCCGTCAAACACACAACACCAAAAATTGGGAGTCACTATATACTGAATTGTTCCAGCAAACTAAGAGAATTCTGTCCGGCGCGCATTATGTGACACTGAAAACAAAGCCTGCCCTGTGTGCAGGCTCGATAAAGAATAAAACTCTCTCCAGGGTATGTTGGACTTTGAATTGTATACACAGTTTCCAAAGTCGGTTATCATTTAAACAGTTTTCATATTCCAAAGACTTGACTTTTACCTTGTTGTTGTTGTTATCATCATTATTATTATCATTATTATTATTATTATTTATTTATTTTGTGATTTATCGCTCAGTAAAATCTCTGCCACCCCACTGGTTAACGACAAGTGAGTGTGCTTCAATGCCTTCAGTCAGAACGCAGCTATTACTAAGGTTCGTGGCATTGGCTCAAAAAACAATCGACTACATACCAAAGGAACAATGCAGCCTAAAGAGCTGCGTCCATTAAACTAGAAGTTGCAAACTGATGCCTTTATTCTGTGACTGACTTCGTCAGTTTTGAATTTGCATTTATGTTCCCATACCAGGCGGCTGTCAAAGCGGTGACGTACTTTCAATCATTGTGAAAAAAGTGATTTATGCTAATAAACGAGAGAAAACTCACGAGATAATATTACATAAGCATTTGATCCTTCGTTTGAACGAGTAAGACACAAGAGATCAATAAATAATTTCTGTTATTAAGGTGCGTGTTAGCGCTGCTTGTTTGCTGGTTGAGTGGAATTGCTTGTTCATCCAAGCTTGACGGAAGGGTGGAGGTTAATACTCCAAACAATACAACAATTACTCCAAAGATCAAAAGTTTAAAGACAGCGTGCGTGTCGCAAACGTTTTCATTGTTGGAGACATACATTCAAGCTTTTAAATATGTAAAGGCATGACTCTCCACACTATTTTAGTGTTCTCTGCATAAGGCTATGAAATATGTCTAGTCTTGTCACTGCTCAATCGGTTTGTCTGACTTTTCTGTAGTTTAAATTTTCTGTATTCTTGACTGTGGACAAGACTTGTCATGCGCCAACGTTTGCAAATGAACACATCCAGGCGTAATTCTCTCATGAATAGTCCCTTGACAGCTGTTATTGTTCCGTTGTCATTCAAGTTATTTTTAAGGATGCCTGAATATTTAAGCTATGTTACCAAGGGAATCACATTTTCCTTTTTTTTTACGCCCGCTTCCGTCATAACATTTCAAGGATATATCGGGCTGCAGCTAGTCATGATTGAGTTGACAGTTAACGACGGTGCTGTGTCCACTGAAACATTTCACCGTGCGTTACCAAGACTGAATCAAAAAACAGCATTATGGTTACAGAAAAGGTTAGCTTACGCTGATCAGCAATTCAGTCTCAGATTTTAGGGCAGTCTATTAACCATGTTTACTCGCGTTTCAGTAACTAGGCGAAAGACGGACAACTTTGTGGAACCAATGCCTTCAGCTATGGATAATCAGTGGTCTTCTCCGAAGTTTATAACTTGTCCAGACTGCGGAGAAAGATACGACAACGGACATAAAAGAAGGCTCATTGATACCTGCGGACATCCAAGGTGTTATTCATGTCTGTTCGTGGACAAACCTTGCCCTTTGTGCCAAAGTAAGTATTTTGTGTAAACAGCTAAATTGAACATGTTATCTGAGTTTTGTGAAAAGCTATAGGGTAGATTAATTTAAAGGTACTGATAACAAACGTCTACAGAGGAAAATCAATACTTGTAGACTCGTGTCGACCAGATAGATTATCGACCGTATCCTGTGTTGTGCTTTTCCTTAAGTTGTTATACGTTATTTCATTGCTACCTTTATAAACAAGCGCAAAGAATTAAAGGTGTAATATGCAGCTCAGTTCTCTTTGGTCGCATCTAATTTTTGCCCATTCAATTCAGTTGTCCGATTTGGAGCCATGTCACAAGAATCGCTGGCAACCAGAGTACTGCCTCGCCTAATTGTTGTTGACAAATGTTTAGAAGTGATTCCTCCAACAAACTCGAAGTCTTTTCTTTTTTTTTGGCTTCCAACCCAAACCACTCCATAAATTATATTGCCATAAACTTTCCATTATGGAAATAAGCTAGGGGAAAAAAATAAAAATAAGCTAGGGAAAGATTACGCCAATCCAATGGACAAATTTCCGCTAACGAGTGTTTTTTTCAATGCGTTTTGTATATATTCTAAACAGATTTCCTCCATTTCGGGTTTGCTAAACATTTGTATACCCACGAACGAAACAGTATATGAATTTTGTGCATTGCAAATACTGTATATCGTTAATCTTAGTTCGCAGAACTTGATATTGGTTTTTTTAGTTATGACGAAATATGATCGACGCTGGAGCCGAGTCATTGTGGGGAATTGTAAGTCGCCGACATATAGACGTAGATTCGACCAACCATTACTCCTTGAAACTTTACTGACGACTACTTTGGATATCAAAATGTTATGCTTCACGAATCACTAATTACTTTACGTAAATTCTACCACAAAAAGAATTTGTATGGGGGCAGGGCAATGGCATTAACCGAAAAAAAAAAAAAAACAGAGTCAACGTCCTGCTGCCAGCATATAAAAATAAATATTGGCAATTGAATAACTGGTCTAGTAGTTAACAATTCCAAGTAAAAATAGAGCACAGTCGGTATTCGGGCAAGTCGAATCCCTGCGGAACTGTCGACGGCCTGTCCACAAAGACACGTCTTACGAAATAGTGAGATTTTGGAATATTTTCTAATACCTTCACTCACTCTCCTCATGTTCCCTGATTCCTAATCGGAAAAGCAAACGCTGTTGTTGATGCCTTGACGGTACACGATGTCACAATTAGTTTTCAAATATCATTAGTAACCTGAGATGATTAATTTATCATTAATGACCTGTGCATACTCGGAAAATTCCGAGTGCTCGTAACAGAAGTCCTTTCGAACCTATCAACTTCCGAATAACAGTTCGATGCTCTACCACTGAGCTACAGGAGACTCGTAGGAGCTGGGCCATTCAAGTAGGTTTTGGTGACAAATGCCCTGCATTCTGCTTTGACTGAAATGTCGAAATAGTGTCATCGTAGAGAAGGTAGTAATTGAATCTCGGAAATTGAATGAAATGACTAACTTATCAGTAATGACGCGGGCATTCCCGAATAAAACCCTTTTGAAAGTTTGCAAGTCAAAACACGAGAAAGTTGTAATCAACATTGAAATATCTTTCATGAAACAGTGAACTAAACGCCTTTAATACTGTCATGGCGGCTGCCAAATGATTCTAATAGGTCCGCAATGTACATACTATACAAGAAGGGAAAAACTTTTGGAGACAATTTTGCTTCATCGGGTGTCTCCCAATTTCTTTTCAATGCCCGTCCCAAAAATCTGGCACCAGTAACTTTCGCAACTACGTTATGAGGCATTTAAAACTCCAGTGCCTCTAAAGGTCTGTCATGTTATCAAAGATATTTGTACGTAATAGTCTCTTTTCAGAATTACATGACATGTTACATGTGTGACAAAAGTAAAGAATTTAAAGAGCTCTTTGCTTACAGTGCATATATTCCGGCGATTTACATACATAAACATTACACATTCGGATTTTAGAGTGGCAAAACTGCCTGCATCTCCGAATGAAAGAAACAAGCAAAAAATAAAACAATACTTAACTATTTACAAATTTAAAAACAGGCTGGATAGATCTAGGCTAGGTAAATTTATAAGACCACACCAAGTCTAAAACACATTTAAACACATGCCCAGCTGATTATATACGTGAAATATAACTTACAATATCGATTACGGAGAACAGCAATAAAACCATTCATGGTGGCAGCAGTCCTAGCTATATCAGGCTGCCAGTTCCATTTATCGCAGGTAAAGTACGTGAAAGAATTTAAGCCATATGTATGGTTCTTTATCGAGGTAGAGTGAGCTTCTTATCCCCTCTAAGACCGTAAGCTGTAGTTCCTTCCATAAAGCGAGAACTGCAATCTGCGTGTTTTATACTGAACAGCAAATGCGACCTAGCAATTTGTTAACTTGATTACCGAGAAGCAATCGTCACCTTGCATGAACAAACTCAACTATAATTTTAAATTAAAATCTACGCTGGGGACCTGAAAAAAAGAAAATCTCAATGCGGTCAGTCTCATCGCGTGTGTTTCGTGGGAGATAGGAGTATACTTCACTGGATGGCGAAGTGAAGTAAATCGGAAGTTTCGTAGCTCGCGCGGCTTTGCGGCGCCGAGTGCAGCAGACGAGGAAACTTGCCCGCGTGAAAGCGCGTGCACACGATGAGCCACCTGCTGTGAGAGCAAATGACATTTTATAGTAAACGTACAGTTATCCTAGTAATATGTTGAAAACTTTATTAAAAATCGATGTTATTTCCAGGTTTTTTGTTTGTTATTGTCCTTTTTTTTTTTCTGCAAATATTGGATCGATAAAACACAATTTCAGTTATTTTGTTGAAGGGAAGAAATAGTGTATGCTTTTGACTGAATTTCCCGAACTAATGGACTTGCTCGTTCTACGTTTGTTCATGACCCTTCAATTTCGCTAAACGATCAATAACTGCTCTTCAAATAAAGTGAAAACATTATTTTGCGTCCCTCTAAGATCGTCGCAGAGTATGCTAGAATTTTGGTGGCGAAGTTAGGTCCGAGGCCAAATTTTGCTGACTTTTTGTTATAGCGTTTCATTTAAGACCAGCATAGCAATATATATTTTTTTTAACTGCAGAGATTCCACAAGAACCTAAATCTCGGTCAAGTTCCTTTCACGCTGGCACGTCTGGCTCGCATGAATCACTCCACGTCCCAGAGAAATCACTCACACCCGGGAATTTGATCAAGGACCAAAACTCGCTCTCGCACCCAGACCTAAGCGAGATTCGCAAGACGCGAGCGCTGACTCTGCCTGCTCGTGGATATAGAACAGGTAATAAATGTGAGCTACAGTTGATAAATGTGCCGGAGTACTGACCAAAAGACCATCCGGCTGAGTGTAACACTTGAAAGTAGACCAACTGAGGTGAAAATGAAGTTTATCTACAGTTTTCTTTATGCAGTGGCTCGGTAGGGGACAGTTGTCAAATAGCCGACTCAGTCTACACGATGGTTAGAGGTAGTTCTATGGTATAGTATCTCATTTATCTAGTTCAATACACGAAGTAAAGGACGTATCGGAGACGAATCACTTTTTTCCGGACTAGGGTAGCCTTGAGTGTGAGATACGTCGCTTTAATGAAAAATTCCAATCTTGACTCTTCTGCAGGCGGTAAAACGTTGTTGAAAGGCATAGGACAGAATAAGCATTAGATTAAAAAAAGCATGCCATTGTCATTTGAACAAAAAAGCGCTTCAACCAAAGTTACAATTTCCTACGGTTTGGTTCGGAAACGAAGGCTACGAACTCTAAGGCAAATGTGTTCTAGATTTTATCCTCATTCAATGGGTAACAATCATGATTGATAGATTCAAGAACGAACCCAAACAAAATCAAACTACAGGATAAACATTGCATTTTACGGCGCAGAAAGCACTATCGGAATTGCGAAACATTCGAAGGAACACCTCATAAAGAGAAAAATAACATACCACCGAAAACACCAATCGTTTTGTTAATTAAACGCCCCGTATTGAGAACTGGGAGTTTTTTAGTCTAAAACGAAATGAGACGGCATTTGATTGCTTCAACAGAAACAGTATGATCCGGAATAATTAGGCTTTATTTGTTTAACGAGGTCGAAATTTTAATTATTATCCGTTGTCGGTGAATCAAGGATCGTCAAAGCAAACTGTAATTGAATAACCCTGGAAACTGGCGGCTGCCTTTAACAGACCCCCAGCTACATGAGCAATCGCATTCACACTTCAGACTCGGAGCATTTCACGCGGAAAGTAATACGTACGCTCCAACAACGATTAATATCCGAGAGATGCTCACTTAAATGCAAAACTGTCAGAACTATGTAAGAGAGGGCTGGATTAGCATACGTGCCTCGGTTGACTAGCCAAATATCGTAGTCACTCTACGTGACTGTCGAAGCCGCGCGAACGGAGACGAATTACGCTTAGTCGGACTACAGTGGTTCGACAGGTTTCACTGGCGTTTTCGCATTTACTTTGGACCGCAATAGTGTCCGTGCCTAGCGTCAACTGTGGATTGACAAAAGAGCATTGTCAAAGCAGTTTGATCACTAATGATAAAGGAGCGGCGAACACTCAGCATGTTGAAGTTCAAGCGAGTGAAACCTAAGTTCTCAGACACCAGCAACAACTTGTCCAAGAAGCCTCCCATTATAAGAGCACGGCTAATTCAAGGTTATTTTCCGTAGTTGATCAAGGTTTTTTCTGTAGTTGTTAGAAATAATTGCGAAACTTTCCGTGTTGACATACACAGTCATGCTCTCGCGGATATTGAAATCATTGATGTTGCTGTGTTTTCCTTGATTGCAGACAACTACTTTAGGTCCCTGTACAGATATGATCCACAAGCTGCTGGTAAGTTTGGAAGACTTATCCTTATTGTTCCTACTACTTATCCTTATTGTTCCTACTCAAGCGCAAAGGTTCATTCGGTTTCGTTCGTTCCATATTTATTTAAAAAATTTGATATCCTCTGACTTCATGGTTGATACTATTAACCACCGATTGCTTTGATTTTGCTGCAAAGAACCCGACAAAAATCAACAAAAATTGTTGTTTTCCGAATGACCTCGTAAGGA
>BLFK01000586.1:924148-936648 GCA_014634185.1 Astreopora myriophthalma | reverse complement strand
CGTTTAAAGAGGCATTTTTCGGGCAAGATTGATTTTTTTCAAGCCAACAAGGCAAAGCAAGAGATAGTATACTCAAGTGCACTATCTATTCAAGACATCATAAGCGAAGCAGCAGTGGCCAAGATAGATGAAACTGAAGCCCCGCCTATTGATCAAGAGATTTTGAGAGTTGCAAGGCATATCAGAGAGGACATCAAGAACACCAGCGGAATAGAATTGCGTCCTCTCGATATCAGCGATATCTGTATGGAAACGGCGAAGAAAATAATACCAAAGAGTCTGTACTTGCTGATACGACAAATCATATGCCCAAGTGATCAGCCAGATGTTTCGAGCGCCACCCGGAAACAACTAGAAGACGAACGCAAAGTGTTATCTGTCGCTCAAGATGTTATTCATTCAGCATCCAATTCCAAAGTGAAGCTACCCAAGCATATAAGTCTCGCTATGGCAATCCATCACCTCACAGGTCCAAAGTATTGATCTCTCTCCTAAACCGCATGGGTCATTGCTCATCTTATGACTAAGTACAGGCAGTAGATACCAGTCTAGCGATGGAGGTCACAGCGTTGGTAGAGCAAATGGGGACGATCATACCGTCTAACATCAGTCCAGGCTCTTTCATCCAGATTGCTGCTGATAACAATGATATAAATGAAGAGACATTGGATGGTAAGAACACCACACATGCCACAACGATAGTGATTTATCAGCGCAAGCAGTACGGCCCCCAGCACCCTTCTACATCGCATGCCGACCAAACAAGACGCAGAAGGTCCCTGCATTCACCTGGCCCACTGTATGAGGTACAGGACTGTTCAGTGCACGGTAGACGGCCGGTGGTCAAAGATTTTCGTGGTGTTGTGGATAGCGAATGGTTTTCTGGGAAGAGTGAAGACCTATCAAGCGCAACTGTGGACGACACTATCTGGGCAATTCTTCGAATCGATCCTTCACGTTTACTCAAGATAACCGTCTTAGAGGGAGCTACACGTCAGCTTGTACCTAGTTGGAATGCATTTAATCCCATATTGTATCCAGACATCCCCTGTTCCACCAACATCGGCCACTGTCCATTACTTGATGCTTCTTCAACGGAGTTCAGCACAGTCTATACTGTCATGAAGCATGCCCAGCAAATAAGCCAGAGAGTTGGACAGTTGGAAGCTGTGATTACATTCGACCTCGCTATCTATGTCAAGGCCAAGGAAATACAACTCAAGTTTCCCGCCGAGTTTTCCAACACAGTATTACGCCTTGGAAGCTTTCACATCGCGCTGAACTTTCTTTCCATAATAGGAAAGAAGCACCAGAGTTCCGGCTTAGAAGACTTGCTAATAGAGTCTGGGGTGTATGTGGCTGGTAGCAGCACTGCATTGATGAATGGCAGATCCTACAACAGGGGAGTGCGCGCGCACAAGCTGTGCTTTGAGGCCTTCTTTCGCTTACTGCGGAAAGCGTTCTTGGTATGTTACAGTCAGGAAGAAGAAGGAAGAAGTGCTCTTATGGCCGCGTCCACGACCAGGACGCTCGCAGCATGCAGAGCAAAGGTGGATGCAAGAGCCAGTACAACAGAAGTTGTGGAGGATTTTGAGAGTCTTCGAGAAGGTCTCCAGGACGTTATCGAGAAACTTGAAGAATTCAAGGAAGAACTTAAAAAAGTATGGCACCATGGTTGACCTACTGTTGCAGCTCATTAAAGCAGAACGAACAGGGAACTGGAAGCTGCATCAATGTACTGTTGCAGCCATGGTCCCTTATTTCTTTGCAATGGACAGGCACAACTATTCGCGTTGGCTCCCAGTCTATCTCTCTGACATGAATGAAAACCACGTTGTAACAAGGCATGTAAACATAGCTAAAGTTCGAGACAGTCTTGAGTTGTATCTTGTCGATCGTGTATAGAATAAACTAGGATCGTGTATAGAATAAACTAGGATTGTCCTTTCTGATTTCCGTGGAATTAAGTCTTAAGATATGTGATATAAGCTATTCAATAGAATTTGAAGGGTAATGTTTTGGGCATTTGCTCTATAAAACTGCATTTTTTCAAGGTATTTTAGCAATATATTTGCCTCGAAACGCTTTAAATTGGCTTTGTCCGTTTACCGCTGCTTGATGAACCGGGAACCCTGAGGTGGCTTATTATCACAATTATCACAAAAAAACTCACCCCAAAACGCAAAAATGCATATTTTGAAACAGAAACGTCCTCTCTTTACAGACATATCTCAATTCCATAGGATCTATACTATTACAGTAAAAAAAAAAAAATGTAGACGTCCTCGACCTTTTTTCTCTAAAACGTTGCAGTTTTTGGTTGGATGGTGTCCCGTGATATGTCACGTGACACATCAAAATGATTATGACTATTTGCCCTTGACGGTAATTAACGTTTGCAATAAGTTTCGTTCCATCTGCGATCCTTTTATAGCCACAAATGGGTAAAAATCTTTCATTTGTTATATCACCTCGTTTTCATGTTTGAGCCAAAGTGACGTCAGAAAACACCCCTATACCACAAATCAAGTCTACGAACTACCTAGCGTTAATCAGGGGGTTTCGTTCTACCAAAATCCACAGTCAAACCTTTTCTGTGGTGATGGGAGAAGCAACGCCTATTTTCTTGGTAGCTGCTGCGGGACTGAATAAATTGGGTTAGTGATTGTGTTGTTATTGTTACTAATATAATTGCACTTTTATCTACAGTTTCTCCAACGAGAACTGAAGACTCGCCTGCTTCATCTAACAAATCCTCCATTGATGATATCACGACAGCTCACAGCAGACTTACCGTTCCAGACCAAACTCTGCAGCGGCCGACAGCGGGGGGTCAAAGACGTAACTCTCTTAGAGTTGAGGCCTTACGAAAGTTAGAAATTGCCGAGGGAAGACCTCGAGCGCAGTCCGAGTTCATCATTTCAAAGAGATTTCAGGAAGGACGAAACGTACAACGGAATGAAGTGTACAATACTTTGCCGAGTAATTTCCACATGATGGATCCCAATGAGCGAAGTCAAGCAGCTTCTGATAGATCGTCCGAGATTTCTCTTCCTTTTTCCGACTCCTGTTCGGAAAGTTCGGGTGATTCGGACCAATTAACCGTCGGTAATCCTCACAGCCCCCCTTACAGGGCCATCACCCAGAGATGGTCATACGACGAAAATCAAAACGAACGATTAAGGATCGCAGAAGAGCGGTTATATAATGGACTCATGCGAAACGAGGAGCAAGGCCGGCGAAAAAAAATAACAAAAAACCCACTTGAAAATGTCATACATTGGGTGATAGAGCCGCCAAAACATGAGCAGACTTACCGAGATCATGGGGAAGAAAGACGTTCTGATAGCACGCATCATAGAAGACCAGACCCACCAAAACGAGGGGATAGTAGCAAACAAATCAATGTACAAAGAAAACATGAATGCCAAGGACAGCCAACCAGATTGTCCAAGCCTTCTTCATCTACTGCTCTCTAATGCGTGAACACCAGCTTACTGAGGACCGTAGTATAATGAAAAAACGGCCTTCCAAACAGCTGCCGTAGCATTTCATACGCCTTATTCCAAAATGGTCGCCATTTTAATATTCTTTTGTTTTTATTCAAATTAGCCCTTTTTGCCTTGTTCAAGGTAGACTATTCTTTTGAATTTTGGGCTTAAAGACGAGGCAACAAGGGCTAATTTGAATAAGAACAAAAGAGTATTAAAATGGCGGCCATTTTGGAACAAGACGTATGGCAACTGGTCTGAGCTACAAGAACATGTAATATGTTACGTTCTGTGGACTGCGCTTGATCAGAGGACCGAAGGCAGCAAACTGAAAGAGCGTGCTATCGGACAGTTACAAATAATTCCGAACGTTTGAACATGAGACTATTTATTATTTCTGTTTTTTTCTTCGTCTGGGTTACTTTGAGAATAATTTGTTCGCTGAAATCAAGCTTAGTTATTACTTTTACTTCAACTGTTCGTCTAGTAGGCGGCGCGGCTCAGCGTTAGGGTTCAAATCTTGCTTCAAGCTCCAACTGGATTTGTCTTTGGTGGTCACGAATTCAACTCGACTACACTTTGTCAATACCTGTTAAGTTTCGTGACGCTGTGATGCGTATTTCAATTGTTTCTCTGTATATACGGTCCAACAAGCTTCAACTGAGCTTTAAATTCTACCATGCATGAAAAGGTTTTTTACTACGATGTGAATTGAAAATAAAGAGTTTCGCAAGAAAAACTGTAGACCAGCTGTTAAGGCTCTGTTACCATAGGAAAGATAACATTTAAGAATTGTAGATAAACAGAAGGGGTTCTTATGCCACAGGAACGATACACATCACTTGCATGGATCTTTCTTTAGTTTACAGTATGGAGTTTGTACTCGTATCATGGCATTCAGCTTTTTTGTAGTGTAATATATAGATTTAGGAAAGCTTAAAAGCGAAGCTCCCGAGTTATTTATTCTTGCTGGCGTTACTTAACGAATTTACGGGATAAAACAATTTTGAATTTGTTGTTGTTGTTGTTTAGCCTTGACGAAAGCAATCAAATAAAGAAAACCAAACAAAACAATCTAAAACGAGTTAAAACAAGAAGAGGCGGAAAAATAATAAATACCCCCTGACATACGAAGTTTACGAGTTTACTTCAGCCACCCGTTCTTCGTCGGTTCTGCTTCTTCTCATTTTTCGCAGCCGCTGCAACTCTGCTTCCCGTTCTTCTTCCGTTCTGTTGCTTCTCATTTCTCGACGTTGTTTTAACTCCGCTTCCCGCTGCTCTTCGGTTCTGGTTCTTCTTCTCCTTTCCCTTTGTCGTTCTCGATCTATTTCTCTCTTCTTTCGTTTCTGCTCTTCTGTCATAGCTCTTCCAGGCATCATGCAACCTTATTCCAAACTAAAAATCTGCTAAAAATATGCCAAAACAGAGCAGAGCGAAAAGCAGCTCTAGACAAATTAAGAATAAACACTCAGCTTTAATTTTAGAGATCCCTCCGATCCTTCACTCGAATAACTGCGTAGCGACCCGTGTGGTCCTGACCACAGCTATATACGTCAAACTTGTTTAGGATTAAAACCGGCGAAAAATGCAGGAAAAAAATATTTTCCAAACCGTTTTCCACCTAAACACGAAAAGCGTCGACTGTAAAGAGCTTTTGTCGACGATGGCCGTGTAGCCGCGTCGAGCCGCAGAAAGCGCGCGAAAAATTAAGCCTTGTGTTGGTTAAGGTATAAGCAACCCATTCTCTTCTCTGAATTAACGATTATCGTTAATTATTATATGGCTAGCTCCGTGAGCGGGCAAGATGAACCAAATCGTGCGCTGTGATTGGCTACCCGAGCGGGCAAGATGGAGCTATCTTGCCCGCTCGGGACCGCGCGAACAATTTCCTCGAAAGCCATATAATAAATCCCTTATTGACCAAGCTTTTTCGGTCAAGATGGCTGGATATTGGCCTCGTTCTTTTTCCAATATCCAGCCATCTTGACCTCACGCTTGGTCAATAACGCATATTTGTTAACTTGGTCTGAATTTACGATTATCGTTAATTTAGAACACTGAAAGTCTGAAGGGCCTACACAATCGTTGTAAACCAATAGAATCACTCGCTAAGGAACAGTTTCAGACATTAATTTGAAATAGTCAGTCACCAAACTAAAACAAAAACCTAAACATTTTAAAATCAGGGCTTAGGCTTAATCAATGTAGAGAAGTGATATTCTATGCTAGACGTGAATAAATATCTAATTTTTTAATTACTCGACATCTTGTTCTTCAGTGGTGTAGTGGTATGAACTCGTTCCTACCAGCTCTAACTCCGGGTTCTAATCCAAGGATGGGGGATTTCTTTTTCTTATTTGCTCCGTTCCGAAAAGTCCTGGGACACAGTATTCTAAATTAACGATAATCATAAATTCAGACCAAGTTGAGAATTAACAATAATCGTCTATAATTCAAACAGGAGATCGTGTTCGAATAAGTTAACCTGGCTTAAGCCTGCGATCCAACCGAAAATCAGTACCTGATCCGCGGTCAACTTCAAAAAACAGCTGACCTCCATGAGCCCGCGATATCGTGACGTGGTACTGGTCAGCGGATACCTTGTTTTGACAGCGGTCAATTGACCATAACATGGATGTCCAACATAAAGATGTACGCTGTAAACTACGGTGGATTATGGCCGCCGGTATTAATTATTTATCATTATTAGGATATTATTAATTATTGGGCAACTCTGTTGTCGTCATCTCGCCTACGCGCCCACGAGCAATACCGCCAGTCATGATTACCATGAGAAAAGCAATTGACGGGTTTCTATGAGTATTTGTACAATAACTGTCCAAATTCCCGCGCGCTGATTGGCTCGTAGCCATTGTCTATAAGAGTACAGACAATAAAAATGACGTCAGATGTAAAGCAATGTAAGGAAAAGTTTGCAATTTCTTACCGTACGAAGAAATTGTTTCCATTTTTCGCATGAAATGGAGTCCGAAATACTTCCAAATTTTAGTTTGGACGTTTTGCAAGATATATCTGACGAGTTTTAGTTTTAGTTTACGCGACGACTTTTGCTTTCGCTCTCTAACCTGCGATCTACGAAAAATAAAGCCAATTCCGCTCGTATTTTCCATGTTATTGTACAAAACAAATCGACAGCAGTTTTCTGTGGTCTATACTCTTTTATAAAACAACTAACATACTACGCGCGTTCTGACTGGTTAATGGAGTTGCCAAACCTAAGTACTATTGTACCGCTAAACTCCCGCTGGAGATTTCTCGATAATGGCCGACGAGCGCGAGGAAAACTTTCCGAACTTCGACATATTGTCAGGCTTTGATGTGCTTTTGCCGCACAATAAAAATTCGGAGCCAAATTCGAAAAAGGAGAGCTTAAATACTGAGACAGAAGAAGAAAGGTCGAGCAAAAAGGGAAGATTTGCCGATGTGGAAAACTTAGAACTTGACTCGATCGTCGAAAATGCACAAGCCAAAAAAACCAAGCAGGCAACGCAGTGGGCAGTTTCCGTTTTTACAGATTGGTTTTAATTACATGAATAATCTTTTAGGCTAGCTTTTCACTGAAACTGTTATTTTATAAAATAAACGGCTCAAACAGTATTGATAAACAATACAAAATTTGTAATTTATTGAAGGTGATGCAAGGTCAAGTTGTTTACAAATAACTGTAAGCGTTTTGAAACTTTCTGTCGAAAAACAATTAAAACTAACTTCAACACGAGTACAAGGGATTTGATATTAACTGCTCAACATTTTTGTGAGAGTTAGAGACACTAATTTAACTTAAAAAACACTTTCATTCATTCGTTCAAACTGCGATGCTTCATTCGGCGGTTCAACAGGTTCATGCTCAAAACAGATCCCGATTTGTGATTGGTTCTCCCGCCTTACTCATGAATTTAAAGAGAAACAACTTGATCAAGTAACAAAATAGAAAGAGAGGATTTCTCAGTGTCTTTGTCTTATCAGTTATTTCATGAAAGCAATAGAGCGCACTTTCCAGGTGTTTACCAGCATAATAAAACCACTTGGGATGTTGGGAGAACACTCGAAAAGCTTGTAAATCACGAGCCGCAGGCGAGTGATTTACAAGCTTTCTCGTGTTCTCCTAACATCCCGCGTGGTTTTATTATGCTGGTAAACACCTGGAAAGTGCGGTCTATTGCTTAAATAGACCATAAAATGACGCCATAAATTGTTCAAAACTTGGCAGTGAAACCACTCGCCTGCGGCTCGTGGTCTCACTTGAGTTTTGAACATTTTATGACGTCATGTTATGGTCTATAAGAGTATAGACCATTGAAAACTCCTGTCGATTTGTTAAAGGGCTCCCCTTGGCGGCCCTTCGGGCTGCCGAAGCTTCGCTATAATTCATGAGCAAAAATAACAATTCTTAAAGATCACTCCAGATTAAGCAATATACTTGAAGTGTGAACCTCGTTGCAAGAGAAAAACATTACCAGAAGGACATTAGCACCATGATTCAATGGTGTGCTCTAGGAAAAAAAGAACAACAAGGGGTCAGTGTCATCTCAGCATTTTCAGCTGGTTGAAACTTTAAAAAAGCGCTCTCTTTTACAGATAATACCGTGTACTTTTTTTGGATAAATATAGCTTAATTCCTATAGCTGCGTTGAAGAAGGGTGTCTGCGCAATGCCTTTAGTTTTATTTGATCGATAACACCGATTCTCCGGTAGAAACAAATAAAGTGATGTTGCAGTTGTTTGGATTGTGCTACTGAATATGATTTTGTAGTGCAAAAGGGATTTTACGTTTCTAACTATCAAGCTGGTCTTGCGTAAAACCTGATTTTTTCAGGCTTTTTAAAATCTAATTTGCTAAATTTACTGCGATCATAAAATAACGAAAATACGAAAAGTCACTTACGACGTTTATGCATGTGAGAAAATGTATGTGGGAAGAGGCATGTGAGAATTCTCACCTAAATTTATAAGGATACCAAGTTTCGCTGTCGTTTTAGTCACCATAGGGAATAATCGTCATATGACTTGCTTTCCTTCCCTTCTGGAGCGAATTCAATGGGTTTGTTAGGGACAAATTTTACTCCTTGATTAGCGAGATTTTATGACAGCGTTTTCAATTGTAACAGTATCGCTTTTGATGCGGTTGCGGCTTCTGGTTAACATGATTACGATCGAGCTCGTTAACGAAAACGGATCGTTTTGAAAAGTTGACTAAAGTGGAGCGTTTTCAAAACGACACAGTTTCATCTGTCCTGTAAACTGTGAAACCGCATTTATTTCAATACCGTTACTATTTTTGAGCGAAATTTGACCGGAGAAGATTCAAAATGATGCATCTGGCACGGGCTGCAGAGCTTTTACATACTAACAACAGGCAGAGACGTTTTGAAATATCGACTTATTCGCAACCGCTGTTACGATCCAGAGTGACGCCGAAGAAAACCATTGAAAGTAATCAGCAAACAACTTCCGGTTAAGATCGCCAATGACCGAAAAACACTTGTAAAACGGTTGGATTGGCTCCGTGTAAACGCCTACAAACCCCATCGTTTCCCACAAACAACATTATCTGACATGAAATCTTTCAATTCTGACTACAATGACACAGCTTATTTTAAGTTGCCCCTCTACAACCTGCTTTACCAAATAAAATATCTACGTAGGTAAGTAGGTAGTTAAGGTAGGTAGGTAGGTAGGTAGGTAGGTAGGTAGGTAGGTAGGTAGGTAGGCTGGTATGTATCTATGTGTTAAGGATGCATCAATCAGTCTCCTGATAAACGTAATAATAACTGAATCGGCAAAACAAACTGGACATAAAACTATGTGTATTGATCAGTACTAAAGACAAGAATTGTGCCACGCCAGATATGAAAAATCACTGAATAACCACCACTTGCCAAAAAACATGTGGAACCTCATTCCTTGCCTAAGGCAGCGCCAGCGGCAGCAAAACCCCGAGGAAAGGGCTCTCACACATAAAGGAGAAACGACTTTATGATTGTAGACCTTTGAAAATCTAACTTTAGATTGCAGACTTCTACAAAATTAAGCGTTTCCTAAATAGTCCTCGCGCATACCATAGGGCCTAGAACTTTCTATATCGTGCCATCAGAAAATTCAATTTATGACTATCTCGTTTCCATCTCACTCAATCGCCAACATTTTTGACCAAGAGAAGGTTGTGATTTCCTGTTCCTGAGGAAACAGTACTCGTCATAGTGACTGGTGAATTCAGTGATGGGCTCTCAGAACTGTCCGATTACACTATTTCATTACAGCTTATGAGATAAATAGTACAAAATGGAGCGGTTTGTGAGCCAACAACATTTGACGAAATTCTAGAAACGATAATTCCTTTATTAAAGAGGAGATCAGAACGCATCGGACCTATTACTATTTCAGTTCTAAAACATCATGATGAAGAATGTGGGAAAGGTACTTGCGAGTAGATTGCAGCTATACTCCGTGTTGTGTTCTAGTTTCTTTTAACTTAACAATATCAAAAGTTAAGAAAAGTATATAATATAACAATACTCTAATCATTTTATGCTGCATATTTTTATCACCATCATCATCATGATCATCATCCGCTGATCATCGTCACTGAGCATCATCACATCTTCATTATCAATTCAACGGTGGACTCGCTGTAATTTAACTCATTTAATAAAATGATTATTTTGACAGATTATTCATTTTCCTCTCTCTCATCACAAACACCTCGTAGATAATCCGTAAAAGAAATGTATGTAGCCGTACTCCTTAGTCGGCGTCTGAATGAGGCCCCCCTGTTAGCTGTGTATACGGCGTCACTATCAAAAAGGTAAGGACGCCCTGGTTCGTTGCCTTGCAAATGACATACGCAGAACTCAGATTTGCCTATTTATCGCTTGGTAACTGTGACCCAGATTTCCTTGGCTGGTGCGGTAACCAGACGATGAACAGGTTTAACCTGCTGTCCTTCAACAAGATGAAACTTGAATCGCCTGATGAGAACAGACAGAAAAACCAGACCTTCGGCGATTGAAAACCGCCAACCTGGACACTTGCGCTTTCCTGCGAAGCCAAAGGGCTCATAGGCAAGGCTGGGAAGCTGTTTGATGTTCTCTGGACTGAAACGATCCGGGTCAAACCTGAAAAAGAATATGCAACAGCCTATGAAAAGGAAAACAAACCTTCCCGCTTTTGTTGGACAACATTGGGTGAATCATAGCGACGAAGACGAAAGAAGAAGACGAAAGAAAAAGACGAAAAAGACGATAAGACGAAGAAGACGGAGACGACGACGACGACGACGACGACGACGACGAAGATCATTTCTCCGAATTTTTGTTCCTTCAGAAGTTTTGAACTATATCTCAACGTCACATGACCCCAATGAATATGAAGTCTCAACTGACAAAAATGCATAGCAAAACTTAGGTCCAGGCCTTTTTAATTGACATCAATTGCAGCTGTCCGGAGAATTCATTTGATAGATATCCCTGCAACTTAGCGAAATAAAATGTTAATGTTAACAGGTTTGGACTTCTCTTTCAAAATGTTATGTGCAAAGACATGTATTACATTTATGAAATCAAGGTATTCCGTGAAATCCGTGGAATCCACCGTGTTTTAGAAAAAAAGCCACACTCACAGTTGTCCGTCAACCGTCCCCTCAAACTGTAAGTTAAAGGCCGATGGGAAAAAATTAAGTCAGGCAAGATTTCGCGGGTTCGCGTCCAGTACTTCTCCCTGAAACTCTAATGATTTCTTGAAAAAACTTAATGTACTATTATGTCAAACTAAGAGAGAAGTTATTTACAGATGAGAAGAGATGTATTACATTTATAAAATCAAGCTATTCTGTGAAATCCGAAGAGTCCGCCATGTTTTAGAAAAAAGTTACACACACACACAGTTGTCCGTCAACTGCTCTCTCAAACTGTAAGTTCACGGCTTGTGAAAAAATTTGTATTCGGGCCGGATTTCGCGGATTTTACGGAACCTCTTGATTTGACATGTCCAGTACTTCTCTCTCAAATTCCATTGATCTCTTACATAAATGAATATACTATTATGTCAGAGAGAGAAAGGTTATTTTATTAAGAGAAAGGTTATTTACAGATGAGAAGAAATGCATTACATTTATCAAATCAAGCTATTCCGTGAAATCGGTAAAATTCGCCGTGTTTTCGAAAAAAGTTAACACACACACAGTTGTCCGTCAACTGCCCCTTCAAACTGTAAGTTCACGGTCTGTGAAGAAATTTGTATTCAGGCCGGATTCCGCGGGTTCTACAGAATGATTCGACATGTCCAGTACTTCTCTCTCAAACCCCAATGATCTCATGCAATCATTTAATGCACCATAACGTCAAATTAAGAGAGAAGTCATTTACAGAAGAGAAGAGATGTATTACATTTACGAAATCAAGCTATTCCGTGAAATCGGTAAAATTAGCCTTGTTTCAGAAAAACGTGAACACACACACACACACACACACACACACACAGTTGTCCGTCAACTGCCCCCTCAAACTGTGAGTTCATGGCTTCGAAGAAATTTGTATTCAGGTCGGATTTCGCGGATTTACCGGATATTTTCAGTACTTATCTTTGAAACTGCAAGTATCTTGTCAAATTGGAAGTTTCTTGCACGCTCTTGAAAAACCTATCTTTAGGCCAGATACAACGGTTTTTTTAGGATAAATTAAGGTGACCTGGGGACTATCTTTCTTTGTAAGCGAACTCCGATTCCTCTAAAATGTGACGCATTGTGTGCGTGTGTGTGTGTGTGTGTGTGTGTGTGTGTGTGTGTGTGTGTGTGTGTGTGTGTGTAAACCAGTGTTCCTTTTCATTTTTTTGTATTTGGTACAATCAGATTTCAGTTTTCTGAACTTTGACCCTCGACTCACACCAGAGAGAATGAGCAGTTTACGCAGTTTCACGAGAATGAGCAGTTTACGTAGTTCATCCTTCATGTGTGAAGGGATACTACTATCCGATGTAATGATAAATAAACTT
>BLFK01000586.1:856648-916648 GCA_014634185.1 Astreopora myriophthalma | reverse complement strand
TTGTCCCTATCAATAAACTTTACTTCTTCCCACAGCGGCTTATGTCCGGTTTTGTCAGCGTGTTCTGAGACGGCGGAATTCTGAGTGCGTGTGAAATGTATATCTCTGTCGTGTTCTTTCGTCCTGTTTCACCGATGTAGACTTTTCCGCATTCGCATGGTATCTTGTAGACTACATTGTCTTGTTTACTTGGGTCAGCGGGAGCATTAGGTCTGACCAGTCGAGATCTTAGCGTGGTGTCGGACTTGAAGACGGTGCGTATTCCCTGTTGTTGTAGGTTGCGGTGTAGGGTTTCGGAGACTACTCTGATGTACGGCAGCACTGCGGTGGACTTGAATTCTACTGTTTCCTTCTCTGGTGCTGGATTCCTGGTTTTGGTTACTTTCTGCAAGAAAGACGAAGGGTAACCGTTGGCGGTGAGAACTGTAGACAGATGTTTCTTCTCCTGCGCTATCCCTGATGGCTTTGTGATTATGCGTTTAGCCCGATCGTGCAAACACGTAACAATACCGCGTTTGACTGATAGCGGGTGGTGTAAATCATACGCGAGGTACTGGTCGGTGTGTGTGGGCTTCCTGTATACGCTTGTGTGTAGTTTACCGTCCGGTTCTCTTGTTACGAGTGAGTCGAGAAAGGCGATCTTGTTGTCATTCTCGGTTTCCATGGTGAAGTGGATAGACGGGTGTTGCTGATTGAGGTGGCTCAGGAAATTATCCACGTTCTTCTTCTTCTTCCCGATGGTCGTCTACACAGCGCTTCCATATCCTCGGTGGTTGTGGGGTGGTTGTTAATGTTTGTTCTTCGAACACTTCCATGTAGAGGTCTGCGATTACGGTGGAAACAGGACTTCCGATCGGCGCTCCTTCTTGCTGTTCGTAGAGTGATCCGTTGTACTTGAAATACGTTGATTTCAGGACGAAATTCAGGAGGTCCGCAATCTGAGTGGGCGTGAGCGTTGTGTGGTCTGGTAGGCTAGGATCGTTGTGTAGTCTCTGTAATGCGGCTTGTACAGTATCTTCTATCGGGACGTTGGTAAACAGCGACTCGATGTCAAAGGATATCAATACTTCGTCTGCCTGGATTGTCTCTTGGCTGATGATGCTCTTAAATTCTCCTGAATTTTTTACTGTGAGGTGAGAGTTGCCCGTGAGTGGAGACAAAATTCTAGCTGGGAAACCCGATAGGTCGTAGGCGAAGGTGTTAACGCAGGACACTATGGGTCTTAGCGGCACGTTGGCTTTGTGGAGTTTTGGCACGCCGTAGAATCTGGGTGGTTGTTTCTGCTTCGGTCTGATCTTGTTGTACTCGGTCTCTGATAGGTTTCCGCTTCTTTTAAGGTGTAGCAGCTTTTCGGTGGCTTTTCGGCTCAGGCGGTCTGTTGGGTCTTTGGTTAGGAGTTGGTACGGTCTGGTTTCGATCAGTGTTGACATCTTGGAGTGGTAGGTTTCCGTGTTGAAGACTACACTCGCACAGCCTTTGTCTGCTGGTAGAATCATAATGGAATTGTCCTCTGAGATTTTTAAGCGCATTTCGCATTTCCTTCGTGATGTTGGGCTTGGGTGGTTTGGCCTTCTGAAGTATGCTGTTTACGGATCTTCAGACTGTGTTGGCTTGTTCCGCGTTGAGCGGTCTGATGGCTGATTCAACTTTCGCAATGATCTCTGTTGTCGGGACGTTAGCGGGTGTGACAGCGAAGTTTAATCCTTTCTTGAGTAAGGCGGTTTCTGTGTCACTGAATGTTCTGGAAGACAAGTTGATGACCCAGTTTGTTTGGTCAACGTTAGGTGTTGAAGTTGACTTTCGTTATGCTAGTGATGTTCATACGTACAACACTAGATATGCTTCAAAAAGCAACTTCTATAAAGCACGCTTCAGGACTAATATTGGAAAAACAACGTTGTCGGCTCTGGCAGCTGACCATTGGCAAAAATTACCACATGACATTAAAGATATCAATCTTTCAATTTTCCCGAGAAATGCTAAACATTATTTACTAAGGACACAAATGTAACATCTAGGTCTTAATAATTCCTCTACTTTCTATTTTTCACAACAAGTGTTCGTGAATGTGTGTGTGTGTGTGTGTGTTGTGTATGCATGTAGATGTCTATATTTTAAAATGAAACTTAACAAGTCTAACGTCTAACAAGAAAACTATGTGGTTATTTAGGCGCTAGGCATTTCCATCACTGTTATTAATATGGTTTAGTTTAACCATTAAATACCTCAATAACTTTAATGTAACTAGCCATACAAATATCTTTTAATGTGATGTAATAAGGAAATGTGAAATAAAGTATTGTTTAATTATTGTTGTTGTTTAGTGAGGACATCTGTTTGTCTGATAAATTCATCTTTGAGCTCCAGGCAAAGTTGCAAATTGATGCATTTGGCTTGAAGGATGGCATCAGGAACACGATGCACTCGGATGAGGAAGCCCGTATAAGTTGACTGTTCTGGTGAATGATACAGGAATAGCCATGAAGAAAATGGAACATGCCCTGTTCCGTGGTAAAATTTACAGAAAAGTCCCAGCAGCTAAGTTCACGTACGCCTACAGGTGTGAGGCATGAGCGTTTGTCAATTGTTTGGCGGCAAACGAGTTTTTTAAAGCGAGGCTCCTCAGAGACATGAAAAAGGTCGCTGAAATCCTCGCCGACCCTAACTGTGAAGTGATACGACCCATTTTTTGTCGATTACAACCTCTTTGAGGTAGATGCTGGTTATTGCTGGTCAATTAAGGATAGACGCTTCCTAGAGAGTCCCATCCCAGTGGAAAAGATTGGCATGGTTACTCTGCGTGCTTTCAGTAGGTACGACCCACAAAAGACGCCCGAACCGAAATACTTCAAAGAAATATTGGAAAACAGCCTTTCTGGTGAAGAAATCGGTTAGTTCCTGGAGGACTACTTTAAGTTGCCGAACTTCAATCAAAAACGTCACAAGAACAGGGTCCTGCGTTTGATCGGTGACGCCAACAGTGGCAAAACTAGCCTTTTTCATTCCACCCTCGGACTCGTCCACCATTCCAACATAGCTACGGTAAAGAAACAAAGGGTCTTTAACAAGGCCATGATAACAAAGTCTACCCTTAAAAAGCCTTAGGCAATGCACCTTTGATATTAGACCACTCAACCTTGTTCGGTTAGCTCATTTTCCTCCAGTAGAACACAATTCGAAAATGCACCTTCATTTTTTCCATTTGACAAAGGCCGATAATAACTTAGGAACTGATCAATCGGAAACAAGGCAGGTGTCATTCGCATCTAAGCTTGTCACAACTTGCCCACACTTGCCCTTGTATGCTCGTTATTATCATAACTTTGCCCTGTTTGTTTGTGCTAATGCAAAGATATATCCGAGAGCTCTTGACAAGATTATATATTGCATAAAGACAGGCATAGTTTTTGCACTGAAACACATGCATTGCAAGGGACCTATTCCGATCGATCAAAATGAAGAAGTGTTTTATTATTTGTAAAGTGGAGCAATAAAACTGTGGAAAGGAACCATTGCACGTATACTGAGGAACACGCTCTCGGGAACAAAAGTTCCTTAATCAACTGAAAAGGAACAGGCAGAAAGAAAAGGAACTCTCACAAAACAGAGCAATCGTTCTTAGCAATAGCTAAAAGAGGAACAGATAATCTGCGATGGGAACAAAGTGCCTAAATGAGAACACACAATAAGGACTACGAGTTCCTTTTGCCACAAAACAGAACAATTGCTCCTTTTGGGAACACACCAGTGAGAAGAAATGTTGTTCAAAGGAAAAGGCTATTCGGATCAATTGTTCCTAAATTACCCATTTCGGACAATTACGTTTCACTCGTGATTTGGAACTCGGAACAAAAGGTTCCCCTTTAACTGTAAAGTGAACATTTTGTTCCCAATTAGCGTACAGTTGCGTTCCCTTTTAAGACAAAAGGAGCACGGAAAAGAGGAACAATCCGTTCCCACTTTTCAAGAAGGGAACATTCCAAAATCAAGTGTCGGAAAGGCACTGAAAAACATGATTTGTTCAAACTCTTCTCAGATAATCAAGAAAGACCCAAAGGTGACCAAGCATTCACCTTACAGTATACAACTGAATGCCAAGATTTGCACAATTTTAAAGTTAAAATTTGGGAAATGTACACGGACGACGACAAAGATGAAGACGAAGATGACGACAACGCCAAAGAAGACAAAGAAGAAGAAGAAGAAGAAGAAGAAGAAGAGAAAGAAGACAAAGAAGACAAAGAAGAAGAAGAAGAAGAAGAAGAAGAGAAAGAAGACAAAGAAGACGACAAAGAAGAAGACGAAGAAGAAGAACAACAAGAAGAAGAAGAACAAGAACAAGAACAAGAAGAACAAGAAGAAGAAGAAGAAGAAGAAGAAGAACAACAACAACAACAACAACAACAAGAACAAGAAGAAGAACAAGAACAAGAAGAAGAAGAAGAAGAACAAGAAGAAGAAGAACAAGAAAAACAACGACAACAACAAGAAGGATAACAAGAAGAAGAAGCCTGTTAAACTTAAGACTGCTTACCTTTGAGGTTCTGGCCATAAGTTGGGATCCTGCAGGACAATGCCAAACGGGAGCAAGATGGGCGTCTGCAACACCAAAACTCAATAAGCACAGAAAACACATTCATAGGTATTAAACAAAACAAACAGCTGCCACACCAGTGACGGGTTAGGAGACTGAGCACAAAATCTCAGGTTCAAGCTCTCACCAGACTAGCCGGTGGTCTTTACAATAACTGGCAAGACCATGATGATTAAATATCCATTGTACCGACTACACTGAATTAACGAATTTATTATTAAGTTAAAAAGATAAATTAATGAATATAAAAATCTCAAGTAGTAAGAAGCACAAATACTAAAAGACTATGTATAATCTAAAAAGCTGCAAAAGGAAAAATAAAAATGTCACAAACAGGGCTGAGTGGTGTTTTCCATTATAAAACTTCACTAAAACTGGTTGCTTTTGCAGAGTGGCATTCTATGTTATGCCTTAGAGCGATAGTGCAGGCATTAGGAGGAGGCAACAGATGGTGCAACCTATGAAAACTGTCCTTTAGAATGTCATCAATGAAGCACTTTATTAGTGTGACTTCTCGAATGAAGACTTACAAGGTTCGCTTGTAGCAGTACCTGCGAATAGTGCAAGTCTGGATAGCTAATGCGCAAAGTTCGCCTCTGAACTCTTTCTAACTCGTCTAATGAGTAAGAAGGTGAGCCATCATGGAACACCCCACAGGTGTATTCAATGATAGGACGAGAACACCTGGTATAAAAACAAACAAGCTCTTAAGTATCAGGGTTAGCAACCTTAAATACTTTACTTTAGAGTGCCAAATTTCATCACCAAGCCTTGCTTCTGAAAAATTGTTTTCAAACCTGTGACAACTGTCCTATATTCCACGTGAAAATTCACTTCATCTGCACTGCTTTGTGAACACATTGATGTATTTCTGCATGTGATTACATATTGAAAGCGAGGCTTGGTGGTGAAACAAGAGATTCTGACGTAAATGTGCGTAAGGCGTATTGCATTAACAAAAAAGTCCTAGATGCCACTTTTTACACGACACTATTAACATGCACATTCCACTCCATGTCATTGGAGATAATAAAGAGTACCTACGCATTTTAAACAGACTTGATGTTAGCGTCACTGATCACAAAAGGTGGAGAGATGCACTCATTACTCCTCGAAAAACGAATCCTTAACTCTTTACACTTGCACCCACTCAACTAGAAAGACCTGCCTGAATTTTGACTGCCAACTCAACAACAGCGGCTTGGATGTTACTGGGATTGTTCCGCACAAGAAATGAAGCAATCTTAGTGTCGTCAAAGTATTTCCAAAGGTCAACATCAGCAACATACAGCTGATCACATGGTTTTTTCTCATTAACAACAACGGACTGATTTTGGTCGCCTGGGGGACCCGGGCCAGGACTCTCTCCCACACCCAAGAACAGTCTCGCAATGACTTGACTCATTGACCCCTCTTTTGCCAGTATGTCAGTAAATCAGTGATCCACTATTGTCCAGCCAGGTAGATCGTGCTACCTCAGTTTACCACAGAGGATTTGGTGGGACAGCACAAGACAGTAGCTCTGCCACCAGTGTTCTTATACCAAGAACGCAGCATGCTTATCAAAGCATGCATCATACAAGAGGTTGGCACCATCCCAAACTGGTTGGGGTCGATGTTTCCTACAACAGCAGGCTTATTAATGTATTCTTTCACCACAAAGCCCTTGGCAAGCCTTGGAAATAATTCAGTGTCTTAAGCAATCCTTCATTTTGCCCAGGCCTTTGGCAAGGTTCTTCATCTAAGGTTGCTTGGCAAACTTGATTACTATGGAATTAGAGGCCCCCTTCATTCATGACTAACATTAACACAAAGAACATGACAGGTTGTGTGTGATGGAGCCTCATCGAACTCAACAAGAATCACATCTGGAGTGCCACAGGGGACAGTCCTGGGCCCGCTACTCTTTTACTCAAAATTAAAGACTTGCCCTCAAAACTTCACCCCACAGTCAGTCCTTTTGCAGATGATTGCCTCCTTTATGCTACTTTGGTGAAGCCCACCGCAGATACTGAGCTCAACTTCCACCAGATGACTCAAACAATTTTGAAACTGAAATTGGTCTCTGCTTATGTGAGAAGAGCGGACAAAGCATCATTTGCACAGTCTGCAATCCGTCAGATTGGGTCGCGATCATGCTTTGGACCGGATCGTGCGAGACACTGGCAACCAGGTCCTGTGCAAGTGGAAGGCTCTATACCCCGAAGAGGTCACAGGCTATTTTATTGTCAAAGTAGGTGTTTTGGAGCTGGAAATGAAAAAACTGTTTGAAAGGCTCGCCAAAATGCGGCGGTTGTTGGAGACGGTCCGCTTTGGACTGTACCAGATCAACTACATGCAGGACTTTTCCGGCACTCTAGACCGACCGGCTGGTGTTTCGCATTTGCAGGAACAGCATGCCTTTTTCGAGCAGGGTGATCCCCCTCCCGAGGACAATGCTGTCTGCATTCTGGACAACACATTGAGAACGGGCAACCACATCTGCACATCTGTCCAAATGCGCAACAAGCGCATGGTTCCCACCAAAATCTACAACAAGGTGGTCTCACAGTTTGAGGCTGGAGATGTGCTGCACCTGGCGGGCTGTGTGCACAGCTCCAACAGACACCTGTAAAAAGTGCTGGAGCAACCAGATGTGCAAAAAAGAAGCTGCCCTCACACGGAGGTTTCGTTGCTCAGCTGTATGGAAAGTGACCTGGGCCAAACAATGGTATAAGATCAAATCACAGAGACACTCGAGCCGGCAGCAAGGAAAGAGGGTTTGTTTGTTGTGCAGCCCCTAGCAAAGCAGTTAGAGAATCTTGCCAAACACCTGGAACATTGACTCGTTTTGGGTGACCGCCCACAGAAAACAATGTACGTTGCCTGGAGTGGGCACAGCAAAACTGGTCGGCTGCAGGGTGTTGCTTACAAACCATCACGCACTAGGAGCGACAACAACCAGATGTGGGAGAAAGCACTGCAGTGGGCTATGGCAGACGTAGGCTTCCAAAACTGCCCAATTTTTCATGCAGAGATTGTGGGGTCTGCAGGTGGTGAGGTGGTGTTCTTGCCACTGCGCTGCTGCACAAAAACGTTTTTTTGTCCCCACCATTCTGACAAGAAGTGGAAAACCACGTGAGCTGCACCCCTGTGCACCAGACCCCAAAGAGTTGCTGCCACCAACGAAGCCTGTGGGGTGGGAGTGGTGCACCAAGAAAATACAAGCTATTGGAGTGCAAAAAGCCCTCCTGCAAACTGGTCGAGCTGCCACAATTTGCTGCCAAAAGAACCCCTTCCACGCTTTTGGCAAGAAACCGCATGGTGCCTCTTGCCGAGCTGGTGGAATCCCACTGGCGCCTAGAGAGCAAAACAAAAATGGAAAGGATCACTGTGAAAGAGAGCAAAAAGGACAAGCAGAAGCTGAAAGAGTTGGAAGAGCTCTAAGAGGCCACCAAAACAACTCTAGCTCTGGGAAAGAAAAAGAAGCAAGTCAAAGGCTTGTCAAAAAGGTTCTTTCGGGCAAAACAGAAAACATAGCAGGATATGCTGGCAAGACACTCAAAATCTTGGGGCGGTGAGGGACCAAGACCGGCCAAAAGAGGGTTGCGATCCAGAACAAAAAAGAACAGCTTGCATCTATAGCACAAACGGTTTGGGAAGAATCTTGGAAGAACATGCTGAGTGCTTCAAACAGCTTGCAGACACATACAAGCGCATGCTGCAGTGGTACCCTAGAAAAAACTCCACTCTGCAAATATCTGTTAAAGACTCCAAATTGTTTGAGACAAACTTTGGCTTTTGTATCAACTGGGATCACCTTTCGCTTGTGTCCACCCCAAGGACAAAAGACCTATAGGAGTTGCGCAAGCCACGCATACTAGCCAAGGAGCAGCTCTTCTACAGAAAAAAAAAGCAGGGTTGGAGGGAGGGGAGGGTGGACATGGACGAAGGTGTGTTTGGGGTGTGTCAGTATGCCATGACATCCTTTGCAAAACATGGCAGAACGATCCTCTTTCTCTCCCTGGTGGGTGAGGGTGGTGAAGGAGACCCTTTTTGGCGTACTTGCATACAAGAGATCGAAAACATAGGCTCACTTGCGCAAATTGAAGGGTGCCTCCTTTGCACCTTTGGGATTGAGAAAACCACCAGGCAAAAAAAGAAGTGCCGTTTGGCGCAGATCTATGTGGAGCCTAGAACTTGCAGCTAGGCGCTCAAAGACCATTCTAAAAACAAAGTAGAACATCGCTGTAGGAAGCGACCGTGTTGCCACTCCACCCATTCCAACGCTTTCTCTTGTAGAACATGGGCTGGCACTGTGAAGACCTGGAAAGTTTTTGTGTGCCAAAACTTCCAAGACACTCCAGTCAGAACACCAGTTGCTTTAGTGTTACGGAAACTCTTTTTTCAAACACCTGTATTCGAAGTGTGGAAAGCATGCTTCTCCAAAAACTGTCTGCGGTACCATATACCATACAAAAACAAGTCTACAATTTGAAGCAAAGGTGTGTGTTCGTACCCATAAATTTCTCTAGACTATTGCAGAGGCCGTGGAATTCCTGTTCGAAAAAGTGTCTGCAACGCCATATACATACTGTTGTCCCAGCAGATTATGACCTTACCATACCACCCCTTTCACTCCAAAGCTTTCTCCACAGGCACCCTGACCAGGATTGCACATTGTGTGCAGGGTTTTTGACATGCTGTGTTCGGTTTTGCCCACAAAGCGTGCAAGAGCCTCCTTTGTCTCTGGGTTGGTTGCCACAAGAAAAACAACTGTGCCTACACGGAGACCAATACCAACAATGGCAACAAGTTCTGCTGCTCTGGTGCCTGCATTCTTTGTGGCATTGGCCGTGGAGACAACTTTGTCTTTTCAACAAAGGCATTGCTGGCCTCTTCGATGTTGGCCAGCAGACCCGTGTCCTCCTTTGCAGATTCTGGCAAATCCTGTAACACGTTCTTAATGTGTTCTATATCCTCTTGTGCTTGGAGAAGAATAGCTCTCTTTTTGTGCAGATAATCTAGTTTTTCGTTTTGCTTCCAAGTTGGGCTTTGTACATGTTGCGGCGGACACTGTAGCCTCTGCGGTTGCCTCTGCAGTGAACATTTCAGTTTCCTTTCCAAATTATGTACAGTCTACTCGTTCCAATCCCTGATCTCTTTTTGACGGAGGCAGCGGGTTCTATTCTGCAAAAGTCAGCAATTTCTTGGATTTGCTCCGGCAAGAGATCTCGTTTTTCTGGCATGGTGGGGTTTTTTGTTATACCTTGCATATTCTGGGGTGGGTTTTGGTATTCCTTGTGTCTAGGGTGGTATTCCTCGCATTCCTTGCAAGTAGCCAGGAACACGTCCTCCCTGCCTCCTTTTGCTTTAGTCCATAGTGTGGAACCTCTTCTATGGCGCCCTAGGTGCACCTAAGTGCCTCTTTTTTGACCAGAACTGAGCAAGGGCCTCCTTTGTCTCTGGCTTAGTTGCCACACTGAGATCAACACCATCTATAGCACTGGCAGCGGAAACAACTGTCTGTCTTTGCCACGGATGAGTTGCTGGCCTCTTCGATGTTGGCCGGCAGCCCCTGGTCCTCCTTAACTGACTCTTGCACATCCTCAACCACATCGTCGATGCCCTCTTCATCCTCGTAATGGCTTTCTTGCACTTCAAGAAGCATGTCTATCTTTTCGCAGGGCGAGCAAAAGAGAAAGTATTGTTTGCGTACATAGCAAGACAAACCATCAAGCAGGCGTTCTGAAAAATGGGTGTTCCTGGCCAATTTTTTTGCTGTGCTAGGAAGTGGTGAGACAAAAAAGGCATGGCAGCGAGGAGAGGCGAGGTGAGGCAAAGACTTTGACACAACTTTGATATGTCTTTCCTGCCTCTTGCTTTCTTGAAAATAGCAAACTTGGCCCTCCAACTACAGCATCTTTCAACATGCTAAACGCCTCCTCACTTGGGGCATACAGATCAATATGTTCATGTTGCTCCAATGTTCGTCGCATCACATAATGTGCGGCTACCCTACGCAAGGATGCTGCATCTTTGAATATGTCTATTTTCTCCTTCCTGTATAAACCTCTCATATTTTCTAATGCCTTCATAAAATGTCCAAGTTGTTGTAATAACACAACCAGTCTGCAAAGGTTCTCATATTTTGTTCTCTCCACAGCTTCAGACAGCTGGCCTACTTCCCCTGCATTAGAATGCTATTACCCCTGAGCTTTGAATACCAATCCTCAAAAGATGGTAACCCTGGATGGTTCAACTTTTCCACCTTGTCAAACCATTCACATGGGAACCACAACTTGGTTAGTTTTGCACCATATGTGCTGACCCATTTCTCATAGCTTGTTCCTGCTGCTAAATAGTTCGTGATGTCTAGAAACTTGAAATCCGGTGACAACATGAACATCATCTTTCCTTGCTTACCAGCCACAACTGCATAATGCCCTTGTGAAACATGTTATGAAATACTTCTTTATCAAATGTCGATGGTATCTCCCCGAGTTAAGCTTTTTGAACAGCAGTGCATCGAAAAACACATAGATTGTCATGCTATGTGTCAAGAGAAAGAAGACCTTTTTTGTGTCTGAGCCAAACTGGTAAACGTCCAGCACCTAGTTGCAAAGGTTGGGCGCCAAATATCACTTTGATTTCAACCACCACAGTTCCCTCAAAGACAACCATTTTTTTAGTTTTTGCCAATTTTTCTAACCATCCACTTGCCCTATTTTGATACCAATCACCACGTTGTCATTTTCTATGTTTCTTAACTTATACCCACATGAGTACCTTATGAAATGATCTCTTCCAACCCGCACTTTGACCTTTTCTAAGATTTCTTTTGTTGTGTTCTTGTCCAAGTCTTTGAAAAACCTCCAATGCACAAAGCGATGACCTTCTTCTTCTTGTCCCTCTTCACCATTAAAAGGTATTTCCTGAAGTGAATTTGCTTCGTACTCACGTCTAAACTTAAGGGATCAAATTCCTCCAACCCTCTACGGAATTTTGTCTTTGTCGTCCCTGGTGGTCTTTTTGGAACACATAGCTTTGGGGTAAGGGTTTGATAAGCCGCCATTTTTCCTGAAAGATACATTTCTGAAGCTCCCTGGAATGTACTAGCCTTGTTGGATCTGGAGCCTCATTACGAAGTGCGTCTAATTTATCGAAAACCTTGATCTGATTCTTCTTGGATACTTTCCAGCTCTTCAAAGTCTTCAGGATGGATTAGTTGAATGTTGGCATCCAAATTGTCATTAGATTTAGCAGCTGCCATATTCTATATACTAAGGAAAAGTTCTCTACAATAAATGAGGTGCCTCGCTGGTAGCGGTTGGAAAATGATCGGTACAGTTTAAGTAGTACACCGTGAGTCAGACATTTTGACACTTTGACACCCCGAGCCGAACGCGAGTGAGGAGAGGGGTGTCAAAGTGTCAAAATTCTGACTCACCCTATACTACTCACGGTCTCCTCTAGGCATGCCTGGAATAATGCCCCCTCCCAATTTAGCAACTAACTATGATGATGACAAAGAAGAACAACTTGTATTCTTAAGCATGGTTCCCACTTGTGCAATAAGCAAAAGCACAAACACAAGCATATCTTTACCACATTCCCACACGGGAAACAAGCACAAGAAAATGAGGCATACGCAACTGGAGTAACGGTGGACAAAATACAAGCTACTGCTAATTTTGGCACTTGTGCTTATTTCATGTCTCTCTCTCTCTCTCTCTCTCTCTCTCTCTCTCTCTCTCTCTCTCTCTCTCTCTGAATTATATATATATATATATATATATATATATATTCCCCTCTATTTTTTAAGCCAAAAACTTTTGTATGATCATTCACATGGCAGTAATTAGGGTTACATTGTCTCACATACATCAAGAAGCATGCGACAATCATGCCTTGTAAATCTGCAGTAGTTAAGGTTGTCTTTGGGTACCAAACAGCACATTGCTAAGCAAGAACAATAGCCCATCTCATTAGCGTCCGTAGTAAGGCCTACATATGGCCATTTGGCCAGAAGTAACATCGCACAACTTTGCATAGCAACCAGATTTCGATTATACCAGAGATTCAAGATGGCATGTGCTGTGCCCAATTGAAGTGTTGGCAGGCAGAGAACCCTGAGATGTGACAGGCACAGAGAGCCCAACACAGAGAGCATGTCGCACAACAGCGCAAGGGGGAAGAGGCTCCAGGCCCTGATTCTGGGATGCCGGCCTCTGATGACATCTGCAGCTGTGGACTGTGCTGCATTGACCATATGTTTCATCCATTTTTCCGGGGCATTGCTGATCAAGTCGTTTAAATGGTTTAGCTAGATCGTTTGGATAGTTTCTTCTAAATAACATCATAGCCAATTATGTGAATTACATAATTATTTACAAATATATGATTAAATGACAAATCAGTTACTTACAATAATAATATAAAACTTATAATAATAGTATGTTATTGATTTATTTTATTAGCTTTGCCCTTAGGATACAAACACACACAAAAACAAAAAAAATACAAAAATACAAAAATACAAAAAAAAAAAACAACAACATACAATGTCAGGGACATCGCAACAGCTAAGTAGCCAATTACTGCAGGCCCAGAAATAAAATACATGTAAGAGGAAAGGAGAAAAACACTTTACATGCAGCACAATATTGGTACATTTACAAATCTTGTCGAGCTACATTTCAAACAGATGGTTTTAAAAGTTTGAGGACTGTCCAGATTGTAGTTCATTCTAACAGCACGAGAGTAGTAGTAGTCATAAAGAAAAGATTTAAAACTAGTAAGAGTAGCAATAGCTAAGTCCATTCTGCCAGTGAGTATGTTCCAGATTCTGGTTGTTGTAACAAAAAAAGATTTCTGATATGTTGTAGTTCTGCATCTCTTGGGGACAAAGATAGGAAAGCTAGTAGCTGATGTTCGAGTCAGTCTAGCACTTTCGTGCACGATGGGAACAACGGAAGGACTAAGGTGGATCAGATTATGCGTAGCCTTGTAAAAAAATACCATGTCAAGGAGCTCATGCCAATAGCATACAGGGAGGGGATCTAGAGATATTAACCTTTCCTTATAAGATATTTCTGTGTTGAAGGGTAAATGGAGAATAAATTTGGTAGCACGTCTTTGAATTTTCTCAAGTTTGGAAATTAATTCAATTGCCTGAGGCACCCAGACCTGAGTTGCGTACGCAAAATGCACACACACTAGACCAAGATACAGGTAGGTGTAGGTACTTCGGATGTACCTGGCATTCCTCCTAATGTATCCCAACAACTTGTTAGCACATGCAGCTTGATGACAGACTTGAGCGCACCGGGTCAGGTCACAGTCTGCTAAGATGCCAAGGTCACACTCTTCCTCACAGGACTAGATGGTGCGGCCGTTGACCTCATAGCTTGTAGAGACAGGCTTGCACTTTCTTGCAGCTTGCATTTCTTCTCATTGAAAGCTAAACCAGAGGCAGCAGACCATGAAGAGAGACTGTGAAAGTCTTACTGTAGAACGGCGCTGTCGTCCTGAGACTTCACTTCCTTATAAACCTTTGTGTCATCGGTGAGCATCACCACTTGACTCTTAGTGATGACGTCAGGAAGGTTGTTTACATATAACAGGAAGAGAGCAGGACCGAGAATTGAACCCTGGAGAATGCCCGATGTGACAGGGAGGTCACGTGAAGTCGTCCCCAGTACGTGAGACGTTGATGCCGATCAGAAAGGTACACGTGGAGCCAATCAAGCGACCTCCCTCTGAAGCCAGTGACCTGCACTTTGTTAATGAGTAGGTCGTGCCTAACCTTGTCAAAGGCTTTGGACCTGTCTAAATACACACAATCAACTTGACCGGCCCTACATGTATCAAGAATGGCTCCAATGTGATCTAGGGACTGAAGTGGTTAGTGACACATGATCGCCCACACCGAAACTCATGCTGACAATCCACAATCAGTTCTTCTAATCGCTCCTTGATGCGGTTTAAGATGCAGCGTTTGAGGACTTTTGAAACAATACAAAGGAGGGAGATTCGCCTGTAGTTTTCTACATGATCTTTTTCGTCCTTTTTGTGGACAGCCACTACATTGGCCAATTTCCATTCCCTAGGTATGTAACCCTCCTCCAGGGACCTGTTGGAAAACGTACACAATGATGGAGCGATAGTAGCAGGGGTTTCCTTCACGATTCTCGCCAGAATCTCCTCCAGACAGGCAGCTTTGTTGGGATCTAGCGACTTGAGGACGGCCTCAACCTCGCTGACATGCAACACAATGCCATTAATGACACGCTGTATAGTTGGCTGTTGTACAAGGCCGCTCTCTTCCTTTTCCGATTGGCAGGTGGTGAACACCGAAGTGAAAAAGTTATTGAACATTGTTGCGATCTGGTCCGGGGTGTCAGTGGGTGTATGCGAATTATTGGTTGCCATGGAGACACTCTCTGGTATGTTGTGCGATTTGGAGCTAATTTTTAGCACTGACCAGAGACACTTGGAGATACTCTTAAAACCGATGTTAGCAGTGTCAAAAATCTCGCCTCTGCTTTCTCTTTATCCTTTACTTGTGAACGTAGAGCCTGAAATTTGATTTTGAGTGACTCCGACGGGTGCGTTTTTAGTTTCCTGTGGACAGTTTCCTTTTTGTTGATGATTCATTAGGGCACCTGTGAGCCAGCGCATGAGATTCCTCCCCCTTAAATGCTTGGTTGGGATATAATCCCTTACAGCAGCTAAAAATAGGTCTTTCCAGGTCTCCCAACAGCTTTCGAGATCACCCTCATCCACAACACTGGTCAGATTACAGAGCGTTTCACAGACCACTGAAATCGCCTCTTGCGTAATCGTACACAGATCGGTACGCCTTAGCAGGCGCTTTGAGTGAGGTGTGAAACTCAAAGGGGATGGTTCGGTGATCCGCTAACAACCCAGCATTGTTGATGTCAACAATAGTCATAAGTAACGTTTCGTGGAGCATCTCAAGGCACTGGTCATGACACATAGCACGGCTTCACTCACCAAGAATATCAGATTAGTCAACAGAGTATGCTTCTCGGTGGTCACCAAGCCAGCTTTGTTTAACAGCTGAGGGCAACCAAGCACAGGCAACCAAAAGACTGCTGTCAAACATGGAGCCTACACACGGTCAGGTTCAGGAATGCTAACCTGTCCAACAGTGCCTGATACTGTCTTGAGATGGTAAAACATCTGACGATGACACCGCCACGGTCAATGGTAGAAGACAAACAATGAATCATCCATTTTTGCAGAAAGTTTGGTTTCCATTGTTCCAAGCTGGTATCCAAGGTTCCTTACTTCCCATGGTTTATTTGGAAATGATGCAAGTGATCCAAGCTGCTGTCATTGTTGTAATCGTAGGCCCCCCTGCTGCGATGCCCAAATGGACGGAGCCTCAGGGAGCAGGGAAAGACCCAAATAACTCATTCAACTTGGTCAGGGTCCACATGCATATGCTAGATCCATGTCAGGACGAGGGGTTGTTTGTAATCGTACTTCATTTTTGAATGCTATCAAAAGAGATGGCAACGATTGTCCATGGCCAGATTGGAGACTAGCTTCAACTACTCCCACAGCCATTGACTTTCTCATTTACAGGTCTCAACCATGTCCTGTCAATGAGTCAGAAACGATTGCAGCAATAAGTTGCACTCCCCAGGTTATTCCATGGGTTCTTAAGGGCAACATATGCATTGTGCAAAATGGTCTTGGCATACTTGCCCAGAAGAAACATGTCTTGATAGTGATACAGCCAAGATGGGACCATTAGGTAAAGAGATCCAGCACATGTTCAATGTTGTGTCCCCCTTCCATCATCATCAATCAAGACAAAGATGCCAACATCACCCATCTTACCAAACCACGTGTCTACATCCATCGAGTCTGAAGGGCCTTCGCACAACATCACACCATTTGGGATTGATCTCAAAAATGGTATGCAACAGCTCTGTGCTTTCACTGTTCCTGCGTGGTCCAACCTTTGACCCTCCACATTCTCTATACTCTTACTGCCCATGCATGGTCTATTTTTACTCCACATGCTTTGCACCATTAGGCCATCCCATGATGCTGTTGCAGATTGGCGAGGTGTGTTTAAGACAACAGTTTGCATGACGCTTGTCTCATTCTTGTTTTCACATCACAGGCATAACGTGGATCAACCATGATGCTTTGTCCATCCATTTTCTTTTCACCAAGGAAGACATCATGAGTAAAATTAGGAAAGCTCAGGAAAGAGGAAGGAGGAAGCAGCCACAGCAGCACTAGAAGCCCAAACCCATGCAGCAGAAAGCAGGCAAATAGGACTTTACAACCCCAAGTGCACCATGATGTTGCAGGTCAGCTTTCTGTTAATAGCAGGGAGAGAAGGTCACTTGCACCATGCACACACATTCCCACTTGTACAAATTAGTTCACTCCTTAAACAGGGTGAAACATCATTTCTGCCTGATTTCCCATCACTTCCGGTTTGCATGATACTTTCAGTGACATATCAGGTTTTGTGTGACCTATAGCGTCATGTGTGACATTGAGACTGGCCCGCGCTTTCATTTCTATGCCATCTTCTTGAATCTATCCTATAATTGAAATGTGTCATGCTGAAATTTTGATCACGGTCTTTCCGGTATACCAGAATCTGGTATACCTTCCAATTGGTCAATTTTGACAGATGCAGTCAACACAAAGGTCTACGAGAAACCGACAGTTATAATTGTTCAGCTTTCATAATTTGCAAAGTAGAGTGTCTCAAATCATTTCAAAACGAAGACTGTGCGATAATTCTGAGCGCTTGTGGAAAATTACAAAGTTAAGCATATTTTTCCTTGCTATAACCATGCAAATGACGATTTAAATCAAGCATAACTTTAAAATGTTTATTTCAAAGCAGCTAAAAATCGCCAAGAATGCATCCTAGCACAATTGAAGCGGTACTTAGATTTCTAGTCCTTTCTCGTATAAATAGATAACAAAGTTAAATCAGGAGCTCACTCCTGGTAAAATAACAATTTACATCACGTAACACAAGTACGTTGCATTTTTAAACACCAAAAATGAGAAATTGTAGTGAATGAAATGAATTGTTTACTTGCCGTAGCGTTAAATAACCTTGGAACCACAAAAAATGAAAAAGCACAGCATATCACTGCAAACTAGAGATTCTAGAGATCATTCAGAGGCTAAAACCAAAGAGATAAGTTAAAAGCCTGCAAAGTTATGCCGGAAGCAAGTTGAATATAGGCCTAAATTTTGCACATTAGGTAACAAAAAATATTTGCATACATTCCAGCGGACATTTTACGTTGGATTGGTAACCCAAAAGCAAAAACCACGTCAGGTGGCCAAGTGGGCGGAAAGACCTTTTTTAAAAACGTTTTGCAGGTGTTCCCCCCCTCACCCGTCCCAAGCCCCCTCCATTTTTTGTCGCTTCATTCCCCCTCGCTGTGCCTGTACTATCGCACCCTGTTTACCAACTGAACGCCTGGAACAGGCTACTCTACCAATTGAGAGCTGACGAATTGCGAGTTTGTATGATGTCCTGTAGGAGACGAATTTATGATAGGGAATATACCTGAAATGTCATATATTTCAACTGCTTGAAGTGCTTATGAAGCAAAAATGTGAAATAAGTGCTCCACTGAAATTCTGGATTTTACAAATGCTCGAAATTCAGCTATTTTGCTCTCAAGAGGATTGGGTCAAGTTTAATGCAAAATTTCAAGTATTGATGTCAAGTTGGTGCCAAATGTTTGTTTACGCTCATTCCATAAAGAAGATTTTATAAAGAGAAATCTGGCGATTCTGAAATAGGCAGTTTCTCTGACACATCAAGCCAGTGACACAGCATCACCTTCACCATCATGGATTGCAATTCTTGGCACATCGTTTCTGTGTTCTGACCATGCGAGTCTCTTTTTTTTGTCCACTGCTCACTGTTTCTAAAGGTACTCAGAAGTTATTGCTTGATCTAATGAAAATTAATCGCTTCCATTTTGAACTTTTTCAACTGTTGACAACACTGTCGTCTGAAAACAAACTATTAAATTGCCCTCCCTAGAATATTTAATTACGTGGATTTCCAGAAACAATCGAATGATTACAGCTAAATCAGCCAAATTATTTTCCAAATATTAATTCTACTGAGATATGAACAAATAAAAACCATGTCATGTTCCCTAACTTTTTCCTTTTATTTTCTTTCTTCTGTGTTGCGTGACCTCGGCCTGAGACAAACTATATGCATAAGACTTGTGTATTATTCAGCAGAGAGCATAAGAAAAGTTCACAGGAATCAAGCGAGAAACTGCCACGAACTGCAAAATCTTGCATAGTGTTCAAGAGCAAAAACAGCCGGAATTGAGATTTGATTATCAATATACTTTAACACGAACCTTTTACAATCAGTAAATTACTTTTTAATCTAGTTTTGTTGGGAATCACCCCAACAAATTTTTCCGGAAGTTTTAAGTCACTTGTGGCTTAAGTAAAGATAGGTTCAAGTGAACATAGGTGGCACATACATCTTTAGGAATGACATATTCACCAACTTGTAAATCAAAGTCATGCACTCTGGCACCCCATGGAGCAAGGACTGAAGCACGCAGTGTCTCATTGATCACCTGACGGGTGTACCTAAAGGAAGAGAAAGGAAAGCTCAAAGCTCATGTATGCGATTTATTCAACATTTTATGTAGTTACACTTCATTTTTTGCACAGCTGTAATGAATCAATGAACAAATGAATGAACCAACCAACCAGTCGACTAAAGACCAAATGGATTAATTGCTGGTAGGGACGGAGCATTAGAAAAGTGATGGTGGCGGGGTGGGGGATTTTAAGCTTGCATGATTGTTTTTTTGCTGCTTGCTTGCGCAGGAATGTTTTTCTGCAGGTGCAACCCTGTGCACAAATTTTTTCCCAGTACTCCTACCGCCACTTTAAGTTGATGTATCTGAGACAAACTTCACAATACTGCACCATGAATCTTTAAATCTATACATGGTGACATTCTTCCTTGTGTTCTTATTAGGTAACATGAGCTCAATTTACTGAACAATCTCCTAATTCATTTTAGACACAACTTTCATTAAAACCGTGAAATATTAATTCCATAACAAAGCTTTTCTGCTTTAAAAACCCTTCAATATTAAGGTTTTAATATCTAACTACATGGTGATAGATCCGTGTGAATGAACGTTTTCACTGAGTTATGGAATGATTATTCAATGGAACCCACTCTCTAATTTTTTGATACAACCAAAAGAAGTTCATTTTTGTAGATTCTTATTGTGCCTGGCAATATTGATTTCTGAACGAAATTTCTGGCTGATTAAAGAATATGAATTCATTATATGAAACTCAGCTGTTGTCTGATATGCCGGGGCCTGTGCGTATGCCACTGTTTAATTAGTTGTAAATTGGCCAGGTTCCATAGCCTCAGATGAAATTGCACTCAGTGGGTGTTTTTATTCACAAGCAATCAGGCTACTTTTGCCAACATGAACTTCCCAATATGTTTTACCGCAAGGATCCCAAAAGTGCGACCAATCTTAATTAATTTGCATTCTTTTATGCATAGACTATCCAATTAGAAAGCAAAATTGGCTTTTCTTGCTGTCTGATTGGATATTGTGAATACAAAGAATGTAAATCTGTTTAAAGTGATCACACTCTTGGGATTCCTGCTATAAGCAGAGTTGTCATTCTTAACTTTGAGATGAAGGGTCCACGATCACGAATATAGTGATACATCAACGATAGTTGTCACCAATAAAACAAGTCTAGTAGTTACAGTACTACCTGAAGTACCTTTAGCTAGTGTAGATGTTGTTCATGTGGTACCTATAGTTCATGTATTACCTGTAGTTTTGGTAGCATAGTACCTGTGGTTCATGTAGGACTTACAGTTCTTGTGATGCTGGTAGTTTGTGTAGTACATGTAGTATCTTTAGCTAGTGTAGCATTACAACTAATGTAATATTATAATGTATAACCCTGTAGTTTGTAGTAATTCAGTGAAGTTTGTGTACTATGTGCAGGTGTAGCTTGTGTAGTACCTGAAGTTCATGTAGTGTCTGCCGTTCCTGACCCCTGCGTACCTATTTCTGCTTCATTTCAAATTGCTCAGCTAGTAAAGCCGCAACGCCAAATACAATACTAATGGGTATTTTTCCCCAAAAGAAAGATATCTTACTACAAAAATTGAAGTCTATGTGTGGACAGACATAACAGGAAAGGCTACATAGCCTTTAATTAATGCTGCCCAGCTTCAATATGAACGTTGTGTGTACGTGCTGCCCAGCTTCAACACGAACGTTGTGTGTATAGGCATTAGTGAGAACACTTCAATAAATCTCCTTCTATGTAACATTTCTCGCAAACTTTAAAGTCCCCCTTTTAATCTGACACCAAAACAAAAATAAAATTAAAAATTCAATTATTAAGGTACAAACGGTACTAAATGTACATGATCTGTAGTTAAAACAAACTACAAAAAAAAAAGAAAAAAAAAAGAAAGACAAACAGAAAGAGAAAGAAATGAATAAATAAACACACAAACTGCAAACATTGGCTATAACTACACATACGACAATATTATTCCAATGAATAAGTTCTATGTGACCTACGGGTACCACAAGAACTAAAGGTACTACACAAACGCACGCACTGCACCAACTACAGGTACTCCACGAACTTCAGGTACTAGCAGCACTACACAAACTACACAAAGATGTTCCAGAGAAAAGGTACTAACAATCGATCCCTGAGAGCAGCAATGGTTTACTAACTTGTCACTGTTCAGATCCCTACTCGACATTGGTAATCACACTAGTAGAATCATAACATGTGAATAGTTGTTTCTTGAAAGCTGTAGGCTTTTAACTTGCTTAACATGAGTGGTGGGTGCAGGCAGTCAAACGCTTTTTTCATGTTTGTTGACAGGATACCGACAGATGATTGATTGTCCTTGACTTGCTTCAAGTCCTTCACAAGGCCAACAAGAGTTGATTCAGAGCTGTTGTGTCTCTTGAAGGCAGTAAAGCAATCTTAGAGGGGGCATTCAAATTTGGTTGTGATTTGGTTTCCTCGCAGGTGCTTGAACATCTTTTTAACAGAACAAATAAACTAACGGGTCTGCAATTTTCTTTCGCTTGTCTGTCATCCCTTTTTTTTAACCGGGTCCAATCCCCTTTCTTCCAGTAACTTCGAGAAACACTTGGCCACTCACACTTTAAACTTGTGTTTCACCACCTTTGTTGTTATAGATCATTGCATTTCTCAATTATGCCACAGGATGGGGACTTATACACTAGTGCTGCAAAAGTTACGCCGAGCAGTGGAAACTGTTACAAAATGCCTCACTGAAGCCTTATGCCCTTCAGATATCTAGTACAAAAGGTCCAATTGTCTAATCTGAGAGCATAATACCCCAACTAATGTTTATGGTCTTTGGAAGACACCAGTTATTGCAAGCTTTGCTTTTGGCATGTTTTCTTCATTCAGTCGAATTAAAGTGTCCAACCCAATGAACCTAACTCAATTGCTTAAGTTACATAGACAAATGAAAACTAGCCAAAGTTCTCACTAACAATGCCCCCACTGTTAACTGACTAAATTGTGAATCTCATTCATTACCGGCTGTGATTTCTGTTTTGTTGTTGAAATAAATTCAAATGTGAATGACTGGATTGTGTTCAATCTTAAAGCAATCACCTTCAGACAATGTTTAAAATCTTTTGAAACTGGTTATCTTTAATCGAGGGTTATCTGTAGGAAGACACTACATATACTGAACACCACAAACTAGTGTTTTTTAATGTGAAATCACTGTTCACCAGTATTCCACTTCAACTGGCTTTTGAATGCACTAAAACTGCCACTGAGAACTCCACTGTCAAAAACTGCCACTACCTAAAGACAACATAATGGACTTGCTGAACCTGTGCCTCACTTCAACCTACTTCCCGTAAACGGCCATTCTGACAGTCGCACAGAACAGCTATGGTGATCAGTTTCCATTGTTGTAGCTGAAATCTCATGCAGAACATCAAGGAACAAATCCCTCCAACTTATGAATGGACATTACCACTTTGGCCAGCAGTACACAAAGACAAGATCCACAATTTCCAGACACATTAATAGACAACACCAACATACAGTTTACCAAGGAGATCAAGGACAATGGTAAGTTACCTTTTCTAGACTACGAATTACTGTATACAGAAAACCGACTCATAATGATGAACTAACTGACCAGTCATCCCGTGACCCTACATCTCACAAAGAAACAACTGCACAAACCCTGATGAGAAGGTCATAACTACTGTGTGAATTACCAAACAGTCTGGCAGACAACACTAACTACTTAGACAATGTTTTCAGTGAGAAGAACTACAACAGGGACTTCACAGGACGTAAAACTTACAATGACACTGAACCCAATGCTACCAAACCCCAAAAGACACCTGTCACTACTGCAACCATACCTTAAAACTACTGCATGGATTCTATAACCCTACAACATCCGTGTTGCTCACTGGCCTATCAGCACTTTACAACAGTGACTTACGAAGGTGAAAGACAAAGCCGAATCACATGCTCTGACTGCCAGGCCACCTGTATTGGTGAAACTGGCACAAATTTGATTGTACGTCTGATTGATTGATTAATTGACTGGGTGACTTAGGGTGCATTCGATTGGCCTTATTCCAAATAAGAATACAAAGTTTACTTCCAAAACCCACCTAGGATAATTTTGATGTTACTGGAATACAAAGCTTTTAAGCATTGTTTCCAGACAAAATGTTGCTAGAGATATCTTCCCAAATTTACATCCAAGAGAAAATCCAGATATTATTCTGTTTATTCTTATTCCAGAATAGGGTCAGTCGAATGTGCCCTTAAAATGGTGATCTCAACAATACCATTGCTGAATACCATTTGTATGGTGGGGCATTATGGACAAAATGCAATTGGACCGTGACATTTGTTCCACTGAACTGTACCTTTATTCCATTAGATCATACTGGTGTTGCATTGGATCATCCCTTTGTTCCATTAGACTCTAGTTGGGTTATTTCGTTGTTCAAATAAATATCTGTTTTATGCATTGTTTACACAAGTAAAACAGATGCATCATTTCCTATGTTTATCTAGACTAATACTGCATCTCCAACAAATTATTCGCCTTCCAAGATAAACACACCCATTAACATGAAAACATTGATGCGTCTGTTTTAAAACACAACAAACATAAGTAGTGTATCTGGTGCCTATTTACCATATTTATCTAGATGAATAAAGCACCTTTGATGAATAAAATGCACAAGAGATTAATTCTTCATGCTCCAAGACAGATTCAGGGCTGTCAACCCTCCGGATAATCTGGGAGACTCCAGATTTTGGACCGTATCTCCCGGTCTCCAGATTAGAGTCTCAAATCTCCCAGATAATCGCCATTTCTTGTACGACTCGACTTTCACAACAATAAAATTTCAAATATGTTGTGTTTTTTTAGCTATTTTACTGTTAACATGGATAACAAAATTAAAACGTTTCATCATAATTAACTTTGCCATTGTAATATAACATAAGATATTTTTCGTGCGTTTTTTTTTACCTTTGCCTGGCCTCAAATCACAGATTCGTCAGCTTTTTTGATAGAAGAATGTCGATTGATTTTACTTCACTTCAGAGAGAGCTTTTAGGACTTTTACCTTTCGGTTTCCAACTTGCAAAGATTCCCGAGTTAAATATCAAACCTTACTGTTACACAAGCAACTCTCCAGGTAAGTTTTAGAATATTATTCATATTGTTTGCCGACTGAGGCCGCTCTGGCTTCTAGCATAACACATAAGAGACGAGAGGAAGTTTACTTAGTGTCCATTGCCCAGCCAGCTCTTTGTCTTTCTCTTGTGGATACTCAGATCTTGTCAATTAACAACTCAAAAGTAGTTTAGCGTTGTCTGTACTCTTATCGGCAACAATATTAGTCACCACAGTGGTCAAGTTTTTAACCACAAATTTAAACAAAATGCAGCACAAAATCGGCACGTAGGAAATTCAAAATCGATAGCTACAGAAATTTCAAGGAATTTTGGATGAAAACTTTATGAGCAGGAACTTTCAAAATTAACGATTTTGAGTCAATTTTCGAAACCGAGAACAGTCAAAGCTTTCAAAGTCAACTCATGCTTGAAAGAAAGCTCCCGCTATGCATACTTAACATGTTAAATCCAACCAATCAGCACATGGTCGACCAGAATACCATTGTTTTTGTATGCTTGAAAGAAAATGTCAATCATATTTCGTGCACATTGTTACCACGAGTCTAGAAATTCGCTTTCCACCTAAGTTATAGAAAACGTTTTTTATCAAAATCTTTCGATAAAATGATGTCATCTATCATCCCTTCCCTATCAGTTCTCAATATTTGAAGAATTTAGGGGTTGACAGCCCTGCAGATTGGTCATTTGTTTGAACCTATGAATTATTTCTCTCGGATAAATTACGACTGGGTCAAACCCTGTGAGGCAACAAACCAAGTTGAATTAAAAATAAATACTCCAAGTCACCCCAAGTATAATTTAAAAAGTAAAAGCATCTCCAAAGGTGTCTAATGAAGTGTTGTGCATTTGAAAAAGAGTCAAAACAAAACCACACAGTAACTGTTTCAACATTTGGCATGCTTGCCTTGGATATTGAAATCTTTCAGTGTTGAAGCGTGTTTAATCAACCAATGTTTTCAAAGTAATCATTTAAGACCTACCAGAAGCCAAGGCCAACAAGCGTATAAGCCAGGCATTGACTTCCTGCTGATTTCTACCGGAAGTTGCGGGGCATGCTGGGTTAAAAATTGGGGGGAACTTGCTCCAGTCTCTATTGTAAAAAACATGCGTGGAAAAAATGGCCTCGGTTTGTTTTCAATGTTCACTAGGTCGTCCCAGAGGGAAAAATAACCTTTTGTTCTTGTACTGAAGCTCGAATGTTGGGTTTAAATAGCCTTTTTTATCATTTTTATAGGGTAAAGCAGGTATACTACTTCCCAGCTTGAAGATAAATCGTTTAAATCACCAGCTCTGACGGAAGTTCGTTCGCGGCCCGGCGTCCTTGTTTCTCTATTTCAGCTGACAGATACGTTTCTCCTGAGACCGACTGAGGAACACAGAAGTCTTACATTACTAATAAAATTATGAAAGGGCGATGCTAACAGTGTGGTTTTTGCTTGAGATAGTTAACTGCAATGTCAAACAAGATGCTCGTGTTGACATTTCCCCGCTATGATTTTCATAACCCACACCACAACTCGCAAACAGTTTCGTCGCAATTATAAATGGCTTTGGAATCTGGCGGAAAGTTTGTGGCAAAATTGCTTCTCTGAGCAAAACAAAAGGCTTATAATATCTCGCCCATCAACCATAAAAATATTCTGCACACGTACCAAAGACCCCAGACATTTTACAATAAAAAAGATGAGTCTGGCCGACAGAGTTCGACAGCATGGTCAGAATACTCGGCCGAAGGGTCTGATGCGTCTGGGTCGGATGAGAAGACTCGACTTGAAATTAACTTTCACCAGCCAAACAAAAGCGTGACTACTGTACTTTAATTCAGTCCGACATATATCTCCAGATGGCAGCCAACTGGGGAATGCGAGAAAACTACCAGGATCCGGAGGCGTTCTTCCCCGTACTACTTAAACAGCCAGAAGAAAGTGATGTGTCTTGGCTTATTAAAATGTTCGGTGGAATTCATCATCTTTTCAAGCAATCTTTAAGCCAGAGTAGTCGTCATGTCCCTGTTAGTTGCTTATTCGAGAAGGAAGAATGACCATGACACGTGGTAAGAGTAAAGTTTTATCTTGTCCTGGAGCTTTGAGCAGCTATCCACCGCTATATCAGCATAAATAACACGTTTAACGTAATAAATCCGATGTGTTAAAACCGGCCTGGAGTATCGCAACTCAACAAGCGAAATAAAATAAACGTCGAGCTAAACAACACGGTAAAAGCCACAACATTCAAATGCATATTTAGTTTCACCAAACACTCTCGAATGAATGGACCGCCAGCACTGTTTGCGAGTTGTGCGCTGATTGGTTGAAATTTGAAGACCTGTCAAACAGAGATCAGCAGGTTCCAGGACCACCAGCATGCCCATTTTAGCCGAGTCAAGATTTCTTCCAGTATATACGCAGTATAGTCTTACTGTAAATACTTTCTACACGTATGTCGGAGATATGGCCAAAACTCTCCAGCTGAAATTACAGTTGGGCCTGTGGTCAACTCTAACAAATCCTTGTTAAAGTGCCCATGGCCAAATTATTTTCCACCTCAATATACACTTCACCTAAGCTATGTATGCAAAGAAATGATGTGATTTGAATAAGTTCTTAATTGATGAAAGATGCCTCCATTTTAGGAAACCATTCACCTTAGTCTCCTCTTCATATGTCTTGGTGAACAATGGAGGCATCACATGGAGAAAAGAACAGGTGACTTAAGATAGAAGGAATAGTGTAGAGTTCTTGAGGGTATTCCTAAAATTCTGAGGCAAACTCGGATACAAAATCTCGGATCGGATACAAAAAGATATCTTCACTACAAAACAATAGCAGAAGTAGAGGGGGTGTACTGCAAAAATGTACGGTTTAACAATATATTTAAAAATGTATCTGCCACCATGTTCTTGGTCAAATCACCTTTTTGTGCAAATGTTATTTCGGTCATGTGTAAAATAAATGTTTGTGTAACTAACTTATGAACCAGTTGTGGGAGTAATTCTCAATTTGTTCTGGCTGTAGAAAAAGGGTCGCATGTGTGAACAAAACTAGAGGGTCACTGCAGTGTAGAATGACCAGATTGCCTTGTTTGTGTGCCAAAACCCCTTTTATTATAATAACAAAAATACCACTGACTTAAGTTCGGAGGCCACTTGTGGCTTAATGTCTTCATCTCCAAGAACTTCTTCCAGTTCTTCGTAAATTTTCTCTTGCACCTCTGGATGTTTCGTCAGGAAGTACAAGCACCATGTCATCACTGAAACAAAAAACAAAGTGGAAAAGATATTTTGAAAAGCTTACCACATAGTCCCCAAAGATACCCAAAATAAAACATGGTGTGAGAACGAAATACCACTCAACATGTTTTAATAACTGGATTCAGGTCTTGCATTTATTGTTTTTGTAATTTAAGCACATTATTAGCACTAAAGGGTTAGTAACCAATATTAAGATCGTAGTTGTTTACCATCTAGAAAAAAGCCTGGAAATTTAATTTTGATTAGAATGCAAATGGTAAAGCAATTTTTGTGTGCCCAAGCAGAAAATTTCCAAAACTTTTGGAAGTTTCTTACCTTTCAACTTAACAATTCAATACTGGATACAGGGAACCTTTGAACGGTTATCTGTGATCTATTAATGCATAGATGCACAGCAACAAGGAATGTACCTGTTGCATTCAAGGAATGAGAATGCATTCTATTTTTTGTGTCATCCCGTGGGATTTCCTGCAGGAATCAGTCTGATGCCATCCCATTTTAGGTTTGGATGCCATCTTGGTGTGGGTGGCTTAAGCCTCTATGTCACGCTGACCATTTGGTGGCATAGTAATCAATGCATGCACATATATCAATGGAGAAGAAATTGCAGGCTCAAATCTCGAATTTTCTTGTGCCTTTAATGTTGCAAAGCCACTCACAAAGTACCTATCATGGGAATTCATGAAAGTGATCAACATATAAAAGTCAAGAAGTTCAGCTGTTGTCCTTCTCTTCTATGGAGTTGGTCTTCCGGTCCTCACTAATGCCTGCTTTCTGTTTCATCAGACTGGAAGCTAGTTGAAGCTAGTTGACTGGAACTAGTTGTTTGGTTAGTTATGTCAGAAACTACGCATGGTTATTGAATGCCATGTTTAATAACCCATCATGCACTGCTCCTCAGATTTCTAGAAACACCACATGTGATAACACAACATCTCCCCTTATGAGGATAAGGTTTATGATTCTACACACTAAACCGAGGTTTTCTGTAACTTCCAGAAGTGGTTTAATAATTCTCTTGGTCTTGGTTACTCTGGTTGAGTAGCTAGAATAGGTGACAGACGGCACCTTGGCAATGTCAGTTTGCATAGGCATTGCTTCCTTGTTGTTTCCCTTGTTCTCCACCTTGTTCTCAAGCAGATCACTGTTCCTTGTTAGGCTCAGCTGCTGCTGCTGTGGATAAGGCATCGGTGTTAGGTATAAGTGGTTCCTTCTTATTGTGCTGATAGAGGTTTCTACCTTATACGACTGAGGGGTCAGAGCTGCTTTTGCTATTCTTCCTGGGCACTGAAAAGATCATTTCCTGATCCTAGTGGAGAGAGGGGTCTCACCTTGTGCCTACTGTTGAAGACCATTTCTTGCTTTAGTTTACTCAGAGTCTCTCTCACATGCAACTTGTCAAAGTCAGGCCACGTCTCACGACCTCGCTGGACCTTGTTGTCCTTGTCAAGGCTGCCACTTCCATGTACCTTAAGAATTACTCTATACCAATTAGGTAGTTGAAGCCTTTTAACTCAAAGAGATGGGAAATTTTCAGCTCGCCTGTGTCTTTTTTGTGGCCACTGTTTACGCAATAATTTATTTGACAGGATGAAATTCTCTGCACGATTTCCTTTCGAAATATGAATAAATTATTTCTTGTCACTATGCACTTTTTTTTAGTGCTGGTTTGCATGGTTCTTGGGGGAGAGAGGGGGGGGGAGGGGGGAATATGTTCCCTGGCACCACATTTTTTATTTGGCCCCCATAATTTTCTAACTGACCGTCCCTAATCCTATTAAATTTGGAAAAGTAAATTTTTTTTCTTTAGGTAAACGATTTCAACCAAAGAAAAGTGGAAACTTGGAACATAGTAGACTAGCATTGATTATCAATTTATTTTGACAAAAATATATTCTATTAACAGAACAAAGTTGATAAAGGTACGTTTTGTTATTTATTTAATAGTCAATTTGGAGGGGTTCGCGATGTTGCCAGGAGGAAATCGACGAGGAGGACGAATCACAAAGCGTTTCCACTTTAGATGGGGAAGCGAACTTCCTGCTAGGGAGAGTGTTTGCATTCGGCGGTGCTGTTCGGTTTAATAGCAGGTTAATGTTCTGCTGAAATACTCAGTTAACACTTTTAGTTTTTTCGGCAATTTGACGATGGATGTTTATACAACTCGATGGATGAAAATAATATGGACCAAATCTTCTTGTGTAAAGAAAAAACACGATGCAACAGAACTGGATTAGGGACCGATCCAAATGTCCGATGCACAAACAAGCACATATCTTAAAATACTCAGCTGGTTGTCCTCCAAAAAACCAGGACTAGGAATACGGGAGTGAACAATCTCTTTCTTTCTGATACGTGGAAAAAAACAAAAACAAAAGAAAACAGAAATCATTTACTTTTCCTTCTTAAAAGAAGGAAAAGTAACAATGATTTCTGGTTAGATATCTGCTACCCAATGCATACAGGTAGGCATCTCATGATCTTTTCTGTAATGATTCTTTTTATAAAGTTTCTGCATTAATTATTTTTTAACAAATTAATAACTAACGCAGAAACGTCTTTGAAAAGTGGGCGGGATCGGGATTCCCAAGTAAAAAAGGGTGGGATGCAGTGATCAACGGGAACAAATGGGCGGGAAAGCGGGATATGAGAACCCTATTGTGGACCCTCGGTTTAGGTCGGTGGAGTGATATTTTTTTAATGAATTATACAATAGCTTTTTCCTCACAAAATTTGATCTTATAGGGCCATCGACTGAAGTGTTTGATTCTGAGAAGCTGGATTTTGTGTCTTCAAAGATTGAAAATTTAGTTACCTAGTATAATATTCCCCCAATATCTGTGCAAGAAAATAAAAAATTGATTAATAATCTGTCAAGTTCAAAAGCGACAGCACCTGATGCCATAAGTGCAAAAGTACTGGTGTCAGTTTTTTGTTATTCACTAACAAGACTTTTGAATCTATCCAACAACAACACAAGAACAAATATCTGTCTTCTTTATAATGAAATTGTTTCACTGGAGTCATTTTGAACTCCTCAATCTCTCTGCAAAAAAAAAAAGCAGTGAGAATAATTTTGTGCGAATCCCAAAATTAATCATGAGTTGAATACTTCAGGCTTGTAACTTTCATTTAATCTATAACATAAAGGGCCCACCACACATTTTTGAAAGTTTGGAATTGCAGGGTTTTGCTCTTCGTGGTGAGTAATATTAGCTTTGAAATGCCCATTTATTGTTTCTTGTTAGACTTTCCTCCTTCAGTAATCGTGACCAATGTACTATGACACAGTTGGGAATCTGAAGTTTCATGCTTATTCACGGTTAATTTTGTCTACTAGGAAACGATTTTATCAAAGGAAAATGCGTATTGGGTAACGCTCTCAAGCATATGCACATACCTTATTCTTACTAAATTTCGCGAGTACTAAATTTCGCGATTTACGTGATTTTGAAAAAATCGCAAAATTTAATACTCGCGTAATAAAGGACACGCGAACTAATAAACTCGCGACAGTTAACACTACGTAATATTAATAAGTAGTAAAAAAATTCAAGCTGTTGTTTTGTTACTGTTATTCTAACGTGTCTGCTTTATGTTTACGAGTTTTTTTGTTTGATTTTGTCCATCAGTTATCTTCCACTGCATCACTCTTGCTGTCAGAACTGTCCTCTGCCGCTAAGTTCTTCAAAACCTCACTTGTGCAGTCATCAAACTTTCCATCTGTAGGTTCTTTGTAATTGTTTCTAAGATGTGTCTGGTATCTTGCAAATATCTCACGTCCCAATGTGCTGTGCTCCATTTCAATGATTACTTTCACCGGAATTTCAAGCCCTCCTTGTACCAAAGGAGATCTTCTGTGCTTTGGGTCAGTCACCTCAACTTTTACAACACCACCACGCAGGATTAAAAACCGCGTGGCACGAGAAATCTCCCTTGGAAGATGTCCAACTACAGCGCTGTCCAATCGACCTGCAAAATGTCTTTTCGCCGCAATAGTGTACCGATTGTGAACATTATTCCTTTCACGACTACACGGTAGAATTTCTCCAGTTACTGGTGTCCAAATTTCTTTGTATATGTGAAACCCCGTAAGCTGCACGGAAACGTAAATTTTAAGCATTAACTCATTTTGGTGGCTTGTTGTTACTGCGAAAATCTGATAGCGTCACGTATTGAGCTCATCTTACAGTGACGCAATAAGCAAGGTATTGTTTTACTAGTTTGGAATGACCATCACATGCACCATGCCACAAAGTGCACCTTGAGGTCAAGGTACTGAAAAGCGTGGAGCTCCATCCATAACATGTCGCTATTTCAGTTTGGATTCACCTCTTGCCCGGCATTGCGCAAATCTGGCAATGCATTTTCAGATAGTGAGGACACGGACAGTCAACCAAGTGGGATAGAAGTCAGGTATTTACCAGAGCAAGAGCAGACACCACTCGGAACTGACGAATATAACCAAGTCGTCGTAGCTGTGAAAGATTTGGCTAATCCCTCACCAGAAACCTACGGCAAACGTAAACGCGGCACATACAATCATTACAGCCCAGAAATCCGAGCAAAGATAGCAAAATACGCAGCTGAACACGGCAATTCAAAAGCCATTCGTCATTTCCAAGCCAATTATCCTAATCTAAAGGAAAGCACTGTCAGAACATTCAAACAAGCTTACAAGAAAATGCTAGAAAAACAAAAGAAGAAAGGTTCCTTTGGTCAAGCAAAGAAAGTTTCCTTTGGTCAAGCAGTTCAGAAAATCCCCTTCGAGCCACAAGGTCGACCACCCATGTTACTCCAACTAGACTCCAACTACAACAAGTTAATTACGTTTATCAAGAGTATTAGAGCTTGTGGCGGTGTGGAGCTTGTTGAGGTTGTACAGCGTGGTACATGTAAAGGTGACTGCAGAAGCGTTGATAAAGAGTAACCCATCAATGTCATGCCACTTAAGAGGATTTCAGCCAAAAACGTCTTGGGTTCAGTCCATCTACAGACGTCGTAATTTCTCTCGCCGTGCAGGAACCACAACACGCACACCCGTTCCAAGAGGGATGTATGAGGAATGCAAGTTTTCTTTTCTGAATGACATACATCAAGTTGTAAAGAAACACGCCATTCCATTGGAGCTTGTTCTAAGTGTCGATCAAACCCCACGGATTTTTAATAACACAGAATCCTAAACATTATTCCAATGAAACTGAGACAATCAAGCTTTTAGACAAAGTCATCAAGCCTTATATCGAGGAAAAGAAGAAGGAGTTGAATCTTCCAGAAACACAGAAATCGCTACTTGTATGGGACGTCTTCAAGGGACAGAAAACGGATGAAGTGATGTCAAAGCTGTCCTCCATGAATGTTGAAGCTGTATCGGTACCAGCAAACATGACGCACTTCTTTCAGCCACTAGATCTCACAGTGAATGGTGAAGCAAAGCGCTTCATGAAAGAGAAATTTACAAAGTGGTATGCCGAAGAAGTTCAAATTCAAATGGAGTCTGGTGTTTGTACTGAAGAAATTACCATGGTTGATTTAAGGCTTACAGTAATCAAGCCATTACATGCTACATGGCTGATAGAGCTATTTAACCACCTTTCAAGCCGTGAGGGAAGTTCCCATAATTATTGCGAAAGGTGGGGAGAAGGCTGGAATTAGCTCCGTTGTGAGCGGTGAAATGAAGCTCCCCTCAGAGGATCCCTTCAGCGACTTAAAAATATAATGTGGACCGCCATAAAATGTCTGACAGAACATGACAAGAACGAAGTTTATCAGATTGTAAATATCGACGTACCTATTGGGTATTTGAACAGCGGGATATCGTACATTATGCTTTGTTATGTTTGCTATTACTGTCTACAATGACAATCATGTTATGTTGTTACAGTTCCGAGATCAAAGCTACATATTAAAGATTAGCAAAAAACCGCGAAATTTTATACACTCCAATTCTAATTTCCTCTCAAAATGGCGAAAATTAATACTCGCGAAATGTGGCGCTTGACTTTTCGTGAAATTAAATACTCATGAAATTTAGTGAGAATAAGGTAGTAGTCTATTATAAAACAAACAACGCTTTGCAATACTTAGACACAGTTTTATCCTACTTCCACAAACGATCGGAGGATCAGTCCTTGGCTTCTTCAGTCTGTCTTGCTATTTTGGTGCGAATTGTCAACCAAAGTTAACGTTCTATTAATTCTTATCATTATATTGCCGAATAATTAGTTCCTACACTACTAATTTTTTTTTTCAGTTTCAGTTTATTTTTTCAGTTTATTATTATTTTTTGTTCGCCAGATGTTTTACAAAACTCGTCAAGACTACAGTATTATTAAAATTCTGGCGAGGAAGCTAACGAGGAAACCATATGGGCTTATGATTGTGAGCTCCCTCTTAAAATATACAGTATTAAATAATTTAACATATAATCTATTGATGCACAATCAGAATAAGTATACTATAAGTTAAAAAAGCAAGCAAACAAGAACAGACACAACACAAAACGAAACGGACTAGCTTTTCGGTATGTATAATTCAACTCAAAAGGAATGCTTTCAGTTTTGTTTTAAATTGAGAAATAGAGACTGCATTTTTGATATTATCAGGAAGAGAATTGAAAAATTTAGGTCCTTGGAATCTTATGGCAAAACGCCTTAAATTAGTTCGGCATGGAAAAATGTGAAAAGCGTTTGACTTTCTAGTGTTATATGAGTGCATCTGAGTATTAGTGAAAAACAATCCATTTAATATTTCTGGAAGAATTAAAACAAGATGTTAGTTCTTCGAGCATATTGTGTTGGAATCAATTACACAATCTTTACGATCATCACATAAAATTATCAACAAGGTGGATTCTTAAAAACCTTCACTAGATTTGTTATTTTAAGCTATGCCCAATGCAGTCTACTTACTGATTATGTGCTTCAGAATAATTATATTACACTGCATGTCTGAGTTAGTGCTACTTGTACAGCTACATGTGCGCTTTAGTTGTTTAATGGCACTTTGTTAGCTATCACGATCAACACATATGTTCCAATTATCATGTTTTAGTTTGAACCTACTGCTACAATTGCTATAATTTTCATCACCTCACTGAATTACTAGTTCCTCGATATCTAATGTTACCCACTACTACAGTTGTGGCTACTAAGCATCTTTCATCGTATAAGCCCAGTCTACTTCCCTACTACTGTAATTCCTGAAACCATACAAGTGATTAAATCTGTTGCTCATTACTCTATCAAGTTGAGTTCAAATTGTGTTTCGCTTTGCACTGTGCCACCCCTTATGATTGTCAAGGTTTAGAGGAATCTTAGCGCTCACAAGTAATAATATTTGCATCTGGTTTTGTGTTGCACACCAGGATGCCTCTTGTTGGCAGTGAAATGCAGCATTTTAGCATTGAAACACTCCACTTGAAAAGAGAATAATTGTTGCTACCAGGGCCAGAGGTGCAGAGTCAAGTCCACAATGTCAAAGTCAAAATCACCCTCACACCCTATTACTGTCTTGTTTGTTTTAGCTACATGTAAACAATTGTTGAATTTGGCTTTCACAGGATATCTTAAATTATGAAGACCTCTGGTTTGCATGATTTAACATACCACTGTATTCATACTTTACAATATCCCGCAGAACCTCATCCAACAGCTGTTTAATGTACATTACAAACTTAAAAGATAAGACAGATGAAAAAACAAACAAACCTGAGTATCTGGATGCCATTTGCACCCAGGTTTTGAAGTCATTTGCTTTCTTACCTTGGTCAAAATGTTTACCATATTTGTGACCAAATTTAGGCCCTGTTTACAAGCAGATACGGAAACCTTAGTGCTAGGGTTACCCTAGCACCTGCATGTTTCTTCTTTTTCTCATTGATGTGTCTACGAGGCAGCTAGGGTTACCCTGGCGCTGGCATAACCCTACCTGAGTGCCTTGTAAACGCTCTTCTAGGGACACCTCGCGTACCTGGGACAACCTTCTAGCAGTTTCTGTTGTTTGCGATGCTGACGCTTAGCTTACCAGGCACCCGAGCTTGTCCTGAGTCGTAAGGTAACCCTATGTGTGAAATTTTTCTTGTAAACCCGGCTATCTTTCACCCTCCTGCTAGGATAACCCTAGCACTAGGGTTACCAAACCTGCTTGAAAACAGGGCCTTAATTACAATTATTAATCATAATTACTTGTAACAATTATAATTATTACAATTGTGACCTTAGTTACATTTGTGACCAGTTATTACATTTCTGCTTTCAAAACTTGTGATACTGGTGCAGCTCTATCTACTGATCTCAATGATGACAGCTGCTCATTTTAAGAGCTCAAAACAACCCTTTAAAGGTTTAACCTGGCGTAAAATATTGACAAAAATAAAATATTCTCTGTGATAAAAACACCCCTTCATCCCTTACAAGTTTATTACAAACTCAGAACATAAAAAGTGACCAGTTGGCTTGTTGGCTCTGTGAGCAGGGTACCACAGCATTATCACAAAGGTTATGGGTTCGAATCCCATTGAAGGATGCATTTTCTTTGGCTTTCTTTTTACTACTGCTTAAAGTACACGTGCGCATGAAAAGGATAGCTGATGTTTATTTGAAGAGCCTTTGACATAAAGAACAAAGGCGTTTTCCTTTGTGAAATAGTCTAGCTCTCATTCCAGAGAAAATTTGCCAAAGTTTTTTTCTGAAAAAAACTAATGACATCATCAATGGTTTCAAATGCAAGACGAATAATGCAATTAACAACATCTCAAGAAATATTCATTCAAACTTGGCACCTGCAATACCATATTTTGCATAGCAATCCATCAAGCCTTTATTTCATTATTTTTAGTTGCAATCTTCTTTTCATAATTTGGTCCCTCTGGGGCAAAGTAAGGTATTGAATAGATTGTGACTGCAATACCAAACACTTGCAGTATATGCTACTCTAACTGTGGATCCTAATATACCACAATCCAAAAGGAATCCCACAGAATTACACCTAATTGCTGAAACCAACATGCCAATTTTTAAATAAACATGAGGGACACTTAATCAAGAAAATACAGTATATCAAACAAAATATATAAACTGACAGACATTGTGCCATTGCCATAGCAAACATTTTGCTTCTGGATTTATTTTAAGCAAGACTGGTATTCCCATTTGTCTTGCCCAAAGATCATTAATTCCCAATGAGTTAATGAGGGGACTTACAGCAACATGGACTCTATATGTGTTTTGAGCAAGACTGTCTGTCTCACCTTACCTAGTTTCAAACTGAGATATTTATTTGTATAGGGAATCAAATGATTTCGAGTGCAATTTTGAATAAATAAGTACAAGTAAATTTACACAAGCCCGTAGGGCGAGTGCAATTTGTAGTCTTTGAAAAATTTACGAGTGCTTATTTATTCAAAATGGCATGAGAAATCATTTGATTACTTGTTAATAATACATGCAAAAATTTAATTTCAACTCTCCGCACTCAATTTCAACTTTCTGCACTGTTTGGGATTAATTGACATGCTCTCCGCCAATCAGCATGATGAAATTTTTGCATGTATATTATTAATAAGAGAAAGGAACTGAAGCCAAGTTTGAACAATATCACCAATTCACTTTCAGGGATATTCTTGATTTTACCTGCTAGTGGAACCACTGATGATCTCATCACTTTCCTAATTTGGATAATTCTACAACTTACTTGTTAATATCTCTGAAACCAAAGCATCAATAAATTATTTCTTACTACACAGGCACTTAAAGTAGTCTTCATTAACTGATGATAGTATGTACATAGTGTCTAAAACATTTTGCACTTACTGTTTCCTGTAGTGTGAAACCCTCCAATCAGAAAGGTTACCATGTTATCACACATCTACAAAATAAGAAAGATAATGTTTATTACTGTTACTGTTAGTCGATTGTTCATTTAGTTTCCTACGTCATCACCTAACTTGCAATACATTTCCAGATACACCCTGTTTTTTAGCTAGTTTTTGTGATCTTTTTGATGCAAGTTAAGTCTGCTTGTGACGATGATGACTTCACTTAAACTCACATGAAAATGAGGCTTGTTAGGCCTCTTGCAATAAACAATGCTAATATACCGAGAAAAATATATATTAAGATAAATAGGGGAAAAAAGTATAAATATAAATTATAGTGTTATAAGAATAAACATAAGTCTAAATAAAAATAATAGTATGAAATTACAAGTTACTTAGTTTTCTTTAAGTTTTAAGGCCGTAAGTTGTGGTCTTAGCTTCAGGTAAAACAAGTTTGTTTTTGCCCCCACGATTTTCTTATTTTCTCTCACTTGAAATAAAGATTGAATGTACTGAGGCATATTGTTACTGAGGGCTTTAAAAATTATTAAAAGCATATCTTCTTATGTCCAATTCACTTTTTCGTTTGGGCAAAATTAGGAGTTTGCATTTGTCCAAGTTCAGGGTCAGACCACAATCACGAAACCATTTGGAGGTGACTCCTAAGTCCTGGATGAGTACAGCCTGAACCTCGCTTGGAGCTATATCACTTGAAGTTAATTGACTGTCATCGGCATAATTCGAGAGTTTAGCCTCTGTAACGAAGTAGAATAAGTCATTCAAAAAGATATTGGAGAACAAGGGGCCGAAAACAGACCCCTGTGGAACTCCTCTGTATATCTTGACAGTGTCAGACTTGGCACTGGCCACTTTAACACACTGTCTCGGACCACTGAGATAATCTTTAATTAAGTTTCGACAGACCATACGCCCTCAGCTTGTCCAGCAACAGGTTGTGAGGAATGAGATCAAAGGCTTTACTTAAATCCAACATCACTGAACCAACAGTCTTTCCTTTCTCCAAGTCTTGCCTCCATGATTTGATAAGATGGAGAAGCACTTCCTCACAGCTATAGCGACTGCGATAGGCTGAGAGAAACGGTGACATGATTGCTGCAAATTGCTCCACTAGTTGATGGTTGAGACATTTTTCAAAGACCTTTTCTATATTAATCAATATATATACCGGTCTATAGTTACATATGTTAGTAGGGATATCCTTCTTGAATACAGGACAGACTTCTGCTAACTTCCATTCAATCGGGAAACGTTCAGGTACAATAGAAAAGTTGAATAAGTTAGCAAGAGGTAGAGCTAACTCCTTTGAGCAGTCCCATAAGATCTTCGCAGGAATCTCGTCATGACCAGTAGCTTTATTTGGTTCAAGTTTGCCTAGAACCTGTTGTACTCCTGCAGGACTGATTAACCGAAAGTTAGAGCTCTTGATATTAGGACAATTATTTCGTATAGCACAAATGCTTGGATGACTGTTGGAACAATAGTGACTGCCCATCATTGGATAATCAGCACTATCATTTTGAATTTTAGAAAAATGGTCGTTGAACATCAAAGCTATAACATTATTGTCAGTAATAACTTCATTATCTTCTTTAAGAGGTATGGTGTTATCACCACTGTTCTTCTTGCTGTGGATAAAAGGCTTAATTACGGTCCAAAAAGCCCTAGGATCGCTTTTTGCATCGGCACATTTACTTTTCATGTATTTGCAAATCATGCAATCTCCTTCTCAATGATGAGGTCTTGTTTTGTTGTTCCTTGTTAGCTTGAAGAATTAGACCAGTAAACGGCATAAAAATGGCCAAGACTGTGGACTTGAAAAGCGCGTGTCTGCTCAAGATTATGTAAATGTCCCTAAGCCATTATTGTTTCACTGAATTATTGCGATTACTGTTTCACTAATTTGCTCCAGGTTATATCATTGTAATTCCTATATTTCTCTGAAATTTCCCTTAAGCCACTATTTCACGTTGCATGCTTGAGCTGAAACTTACGTGCAAAGGCATTGTGAAACAGGTTTCACAAAGTGGTGTTACACGGCGAAACTCTTGTTTTTATCACCACTGTGATCGTTGCGACCGTTGCAGAAGTATAAAGCAGTACTTTTCGTGCAACTTGTCTTGCAACAGAAGTGAGGAAGTGAGGAAGAATGTGGGGATTTTTGGTCTTCTCAGGAAGATTTCATTTGTGCATTCTTCCAGCAACTTTGATCAGTGCTTTGTCACTGTCAAGAAATGGAAATGCAAGTTTTTCATGGAAATCTTCATTCTGGGTGCTCTCAATCCTGAGAATCATACCCTTGTCCAATTCCCTCGCTGATAGTACCCATCTTCCTTTCACCGTGTGCCTCTAGTGTTTCTTAGAAATTGCTGTGTACAAAGTAACACTGACCAACTTTCGAAGAGAAGAAAAATTCTTCAGTTCAATCACTGCTTGTTAGTTGTGACGAATATTTACTTTCATCACCAACACCACTTTCTCTTCCTCTTGTGTAGTTTTCTGTTGGCCACTGATGTTCAGGTTGTGAAAGCCAGCTGGGACTGGTCCACCAGTGATTAAAGGATGCTAGTTGATGGCAAATTAGCTGGGTTGTCATCACTGGGACAGTACCCCCAACACTGTTGCTCTGTTAAACTGTTGATCTCATTAACTCAGTTTGCGACATACTACTTGTACTGACCTGAAGGATCTCAAATCCAGTGAAGTGCTGATGAGCTGTCTGTCCAACAGACAGGTCTTTAAATTCTGTGTTTGAGCCCTTGCTTAATGTAACTGCATAATCGAGTTGCCATAAATGAACCAATCATTGCAACTCTAACCATGGGGCAGTCATTGCCTGGATCGCAGCTACATGTTTGATCAATTTGCAGGTCTCTTTCCCATTTAGAATTAGCCTTCAGCTCAATTGGTTCTTTGTTTATGAGAAGCCGATAATAGTCTCTATTTTTCATTTTGGTTTAATTTATGGAGATCTCTGAGGAAAACTGAAACACATTACTTAACAGCAGATCTGATCTTTCCATGAGGTTTGCCCTCGCACTTTCCACAAAGTGTCTAGGAATAGCAGAAACTACTTGAAAATAGATGAGAAAGTTCCATCTAAGATGTAATAGTGTAAGACTCCGACAGTTCCATATGTCAAGGATGGTCTTCAATTTTTGCAATTTTAACGTAAAGTTGTATTTTTCATTTTCTTTCTCATTATAAGAGATGAAAGTGCCCAGCATGTGAATTGGTTTTTCTGGCCATTGAAATCCAAAGGGTTTGTCCATGTCTCCATGATCCCAGCCACAAAGCTTTAGTTTTCGAAGGGTTCAATTTCAGGCCAGAAATATCGCCAAAATTGTCCAATACAGCGATCGCCTTGTTTATCGAATTGCAGTTACTGTTGAGAAGCGTGGTATCCTCAGCAAACTGGCTTAGTTTTAATTCCTTACCAAAAATGTTTATACCCTGAATTTCTTTTTCTTGCCTGATTTTGCATGCTAGTAATTCCACGGCCAAGATAAAGAGGGCAGCCTTGTCTCACTCCTCTTGACAAGCGAAAATACTTTGTGCAGAAACCATTGTTTAGAGCTGCACTCTCTGTGTTGACATAAAATATGGAAATCCAGCGTTGAATGCTTCCCCCAAAATTAAATAGCACAATCGTTCTTTGTATAAATTCCCATTCAATTGTGTTGAAAGCCTTTCGAAAATCAAGCTGTAAAAGTATCCTGGAATGTTGCGAAGCTTTGTTTGTTCAAGAATGTCATTAATTAGCCTAATGTTTTGACCAATGTATCTACCTTTTATCAAACCTGTTTGGTCAGGGTTGATTAGAAGGGTTAAGACTTTTTCAATCTCTTGGTAATAACTTTTGACGCAATTTTATAGTCTACGTTTAATAGCGTTATCGGGCGCCAATTAGCAGGTGAGGAGAGATCGGAGTCCTCTTTGGGTATAAGAGCACTACATGCCGACTTCTTTCTTTGTGTAATTACGCCTCTCCGTTGTGAGGGTGCCAATTCACCCACTCTGTACGAAGCATTGAAACTGTCAACAAGATCCTGACCCAATAAATCAAAAAAGCAGTCATAAAATTCCCAAGTAAATCCATCCTCGCCTGGTGATTTACCTCTAGTGAATGTGGATAAAATATCTTTACACCACTTGACGGCATTATCTCCTTCTAACCCACTACTCACCGAAACTTCAAGTCTAAGTAATTCTAAGTTTTCAATAAAACTGATAAATTGTGCATTTTCAAAGCTAGTAACAGAAGTATAGAGCTCTGTATAAAATACTTCAATTTCCTCTAGTATTTCTTCTTCTTTGGTCACTGACTTACCCTCTGGATGCTTCAACTCCTTTATTGTTTTATGATTGTAATTTCGTTTCTCTACGTTGAAGAAATGTTTCGTTGGTTTTTCACCCTGCTCAATCCAATCTCCTCTGTTTTCATAGATGAGGCAAAGTTCCTGTTTCAACTGGTTATGTTCAGCTTCTAAGTGATTTGCCCAATGGCTGTCGGCACTGCTAGCACTAGAGATGAGTTGGTCTAGATCGCTCAGTCTCTTTTGGAGATTCTTTTTTCTACGAATACTTTTTCCTATATTTTTTGCATAAGGGATTGTAAGACCTCTCAGCTAAGCCTTTTATCTTCTGGTCCAGAATATCTTTCACTAATGGAAGAATTAAAGTTACATAACCTTCATCATCCAAGAGAGAGTTATTAAATTTCCATAATCCTGGGCCTCTTTTGTTGTTGGAGCTATTTAATTTGAGTTTTACTGCATTATGGTCTGGGGCCTTAGAAACCACAGTTTCTATCTTTTCGACCTAACTAATTTGATGTTGCGGTATTAGAAAGAAGTCAATGCGCGAACAAAGTTTAAGCACTTTTGATTTGCAGGGTGTAGCTCTTATTTTTTGGATTTTTCTCTCTGTAAACATCAACTAAGTCAAATTCCTTCATCATGGTCATCAAGAGGTCCCTAGAGACAGTGGGTTTCTGCCCTTTTTGTCAATAGCACGCAGTGAAACCTTCCAATCACCTCCTATTATAAGATTTTCAACATCTGTGTTAGACATCAAATACGTATTTAAACTATGTATAAATTCTTGCTGTTGTTGCAGGTCATTTGGGGCATACACATTGCAGAAAGAGAGACTCTGCATTGAAATTCAAATTGATCGAGACAATTCTTCCAATTTGGTCCTTGTGAATATTTTTAACCATGCAATTCCATGAAGGATTCAATAGGATGCAAACACCTCTACTGTGTATTGATCCATGTTAAAGAACATGTCACCTCCCCATTCACTTTTCCAAATATTTTCATCGTTCGGTTCAGAGTACGTCTCTTGTAGAAAAAATATGTCACAATTTTGATCTTTTCAAAAGCAGAAAATACTTATCCTTTTAAGGCAAATTTTCTTAAACCCCTAACATTTAGAGAAATCACATTACATTTGCCTAGTGCGATCATGATTTCACCTTGTAAAAGACACTATAGCAAAAGGAGTTATAAAGTAAGAAGTTATCACTAAGACATACATGCAAATTGCAGAAATTTTGGAAACAAAAACATAACACAACAAACAGAAAATAGAATCACGGAACATATTTACTTGTACAACAATATGAACTGTTTGCATGCAGCCCAGAAGAGTTATTTAGCATTTCCTATCCTCACTGATTTCTGATTGACTAGAGTCGAGATGTTGGTGAAATTACCATAGTGACTAGGTGACTTACCAATAAAGTTATAAATTGTTCAGGTCTTCTTCAGAGTCTTGTGGGAGTACCACTTGGAGATGTTTTAATGTAACGCTTACCATCTAAAGAGCAGGCACTTTGAATCGTCCCCTCTCTATTCATCTGGTTAACTTTCTTCATGATCTTTCTCCTGTGCTGAGTTAAATTTCATTGATGAAAATTTGTGTGGATTGTGCAACATCAGCAACCGAGCAGGTGGGGAACAGATCTGAGAGCTTTGCGTTCTTAAGTTCAGTTCCCTTTCTATAAAGCTGGGCCTTCTTTTTATAGTTGATAAATGCTCTTCGGATGATTTTCCATTTGTACAATTTGTGTGAAATTATCGATTTCTTCTTTTGCGATAGGAACATCTAATTGCTCGCCAAGCTTAATAACCATGTCCTCAGTTTATGTATAGATATTTTCAGGAATACCATGTATTTCGAGCGAGTGTTTGTGTGTATACTGTTCAAGATCATCTTGCTGACCGTACAGCTCGTTGATTTCACGCTCCTGGATGTCGACTTTTACTTTCAACGAGTTCAACGACTTTTTTAACTCCTCATTTTCATTGTGCTCCTTTTTCAAAGCTGTCTTCAAAGAACTTATTTCCATTGAATGCTTCTTGAAGGAAGACTTCACCTCCATGATTTCAGCCACCATTCGTTGGTTCTCAGTGCGCATTTCTATAAGCGTTTGCTGAACTCCTTCCAGCAGAGCTTTTAACTCATTAAGGCTTGTCTTTCTCTTTGCTTGGCTCGAAAACATCCTCAGCGTCGTTGTTGTCTGGGCTCGCCTTGCAAGTCGCCATATTCTGCTTCATGGCAGTGCTGTCTCCCTCTTCGCTTGAACCCCTATCACCTCTTTTGTGTTTGCCGCGCTGGACGAGCTTCTTTTCCTTGCCTGTCATGAAAGCCACTTTTTATTAGAAGAGTGGTCGCATTTCAGGTTGAATAACTGTCCTGAGTTGAATTTGAGGACGGGAAAAAACTGCTGCTCACAGAACACATCCCACCTCTTCGGTGATGCACATGCTCCCATCTGCACCATCTTGCTTCAATTGAATTAGGGAGTACATCATCCCAGTCACACTGTTCCTTCCACATTTCTTGCACCAGTATCTTTGACAGGACGGTAAATGGATTTGATAGTCCCTATGGGTTGTAAGCCTTGGCCATAACACTGACAAGCTCTTTTTTAGTTCCACTATTCAGTTTGTCCACATCAAATGTAAAGTGAAGTGTGTCTGACTTTGGATTCCAGCTTATGCCAAGGACATAAAAGTCATCTTTAACTAGCTGAGCAACTTGAGGAAACTTCTCTTCATTCTTCTCTGCCTGATGTCTTGTTGTTACTATTGCCAGAAACCGACAAGGTTTAGCTCCAAAGAGGTTTCCATTTGCATGATTTGGGGAGTGTCAGACTTTATGTCATGCCAAAGATAACGGAAGACATCACGATCTTCTTCCAGGAGTTTCACCTGCCGATACATCTTTCGAATATCTACCATTACAGCAACATGATGCTCTCTAAGGGGCAATAGAATACTGAAAAGTTCTGGCAGGAGTGGTGGGCCTGTCTCCAAACAATCGTTTAAAGAAATTCTATTTAAGCCTTACCTAATGCACCAAATACTATAAGATGCTTAGCTGTTTAGACAATCTGTTTGGGCAATCCTTTGGAGTAATTTTGTCCAGTGGACATTCTTCTGAGGTAACCTCATCTTTGTACTTTTGTATTGCCACTTGATAATCTTTTTAAAGTGCAAGGTTTCTTAATTTTCTCTCAATTTGCTCTTATCTCACCATGGCTTGGACATAATTGCTTCTTAAAAGAGGCTTCTTGTTATTCCAAGGCAACATGACCTATTAAACTCTACTTTCTTCTTGCTCAATATTTCTTTAGAACTGTTCCAATATTTGCTGATCTCGCAGTGAAGCCGTGGTCTCCTTCTTGCTTTTCTGTACCCACACAATCAAACAACAATCTCGTGTTTTCATTTAGCTTGTCATTTCAAGTTTTTACTTGCATGGATCTTGTTTCTTTGTGGTGCTGAAGTTCAGTAAGCAGACTGCACAGAAAGCATTGTCTTGACTGCACCAGGAGTACCTTTAGGACTAGGGACCTTTGTTTGAGATGTTGCAAATTCTAACTCTAAGCATTCCTCTTGAGTAAATATCTGCAAATTGCATTTTGTTGAGAGGGAGAGGAGGCCATGTACTCAGGGTCACTATGACTGTATTTACTGGAGCACCAACATTTATCAACAGCTAGGATTTTGGAGTTAACCCAATTCCTTCCCTTTTGATCAGCCAAGGAAAATTCCACCGTATGGCCTGTCATAGGTTTTCCAACACTCTGACTGACAGTTGTCACCACCACTGTTTCTTTTGTTCCATTTAATTGCAGCTCATCAGCAAGCCTCTTTCTAATCCACGTCTTCAAACAGGCATCACCAAACATAACCCTCGTTGTCTTTTCCAGACCCGACACACTCTTGATCTTTGCCAGCACTCCTTTACCAGAACTTCTGAGTGAGTGACCAAGTTTGTTGCTTCATTAAAATGGCAATGGGGACTTCTGTAGGCGTCACTGGACAGAAAGGCATCACTAATAGATTAATTTGAAGGAATCATCTCTTTCTGGTGCTCTAGCAGGGTCACATTTTGCACACATGTCTATGTAGTGGTGGCGACCATTATTGTTTTTAGAAGTTTTTTTTTGTGTTTTATTTTGCCTAAGTGTTTTTTTTTTCTTTTACAGTTTTGATTTCCCATAGAAAGGCCTGGAAGTGAATGCTGACGCGTGCAGATCGGGCGAGCTTGTTGCAATTTTCTCTGAACAATTTTTAATTAAGATTACGGAGAGAAAAATAAAGCAAACAACAGCTGCTTAGCCAGCCAATTTAGTAATATTGCGTTTTAACACAAGCTAAGTTTGTTCTAGCGTTCACAGGCAGTACTAAGGTAACGATTTCTCCTTGTTTACGGGAATTAAGTGTAATTAATAAAATTATTAGAAGTTTGTTTCTTGTTACTTTTCGGTGCTGCTTTACTTGTAAATATTTGTAACTTTTTCTTGTTTTAAGTGAAGACTGTAAATAACCTTTATTCATCACTTGTTGTAACAATTTTAGTTCATTCCTTGTTTGTTGTAACGGTGGGATTTTCTAATTCGTCTGTATTGTAATCCTTTTGTTATTGGGTCCTTTTCAGTTCTCATGGTTGTGACGCAAAGTTCAAATTGTAAAACAAAGATCAAAAGGATTGTGTGAAAATCAGCGTAAGAGGACTCCGTCTCCCTTTTTTGGAGGTGCTGGAGCCACCGTCTAATATACTCAAACTGAGTCGGATCGTCTAGGATACACGACAGGGTCTGACTCACAGGAAGTCTGAAAAAACACAACACGGTGTTTACAGAGAGTAAAAAATGATGATCAGTCATGGATACACACGACCCATCTCTCTTTCTGTCGGTTTGACTAACCGGAAGTTCGATTGCGACAGACTTGGAAAAACTAGACTGAGCTGTTTACGAAGGTATACAATGTCAGCAGGTCGACTCCATCGGACAAGGACAGGACACAATCCGTCTCTTTGGGTGTCAACCTGACTGACCAGAAGTCCAATCGCCAGACTAAAAAAAATTACCACAAGATCTTTACAGAGGTAGACTTGAAACAAAAAATTCCTCCATAAAATTTATGAAGAAAGAACCCATGATTAAAGAGAATTATTAGAGAATTAAGACAAGTGCACAACACATGTGTATACCTTGTTCTTTAAGTGTGAGTCCACTATGGTCAACATGTTACAGAATGCATCATCGTTAATCAAACAAGGAAGCCACAAAGTGAATTGCGCTGGACATAAAAGCAAACGTCAGTACGCCATGTATATACACGATTCTTTCAGCCATGGCAGGTAGTCACATTTTTTCCATAGGTTACTTCCTCACAAGAAAGCCATAAAGCAAATAGCACTTGAGATAAAAAAAAAGTGCAGTACAACTGCATATACCTCGTCCTAAAAGGGTGCTTGTGAGCAACTTAGGAAATAATAATTACTTGAACGGTTTTACAGAAGGTAATCATGGAACAAAAGGTCGTTCTATTATAATTTCGACGAAAGAAACCATAAAGCAAAGTGCACTTGAGACAACAAGTGTGCATACCCTGTTTCTGTTATGATACTGTGAATGAGTTCTGCCACAAAGGAATGTGAAGAAACCAGCACAGTTGCTGTGCATACATACCTAATTTCATCAGCCAGGGCTCGTCATGTTGTGGTTTTTACCCATTTGTACTCTCCCACATGAAAGGAAACCTCTCTTGCATACCAGTAAAGACAGTACAAAAGCATAACACCCATGTACTTAGCGAATACTTGTTGTATACAATTTTTACTTAAGCTTTGGTGTCCCACAAAGCAGCTGTACATTTTGCTTATTTTATACATGCCTCAGCTCTATCATGTGATTGCTAAACATATCCCTCTGCTTATGGGTATGCTGATGATACACAACTGTATTCCTCATTTACACCTGACAACCGTTCCTCACAAAGCTGTGCCCTACATGTACATGTAGCTGCTGTCGAGGCCTGTGTTTCCAATGGCTGTGCATGGCTGATTTACAAGCGTCTGTTAACCAACGATTCAGAAACTCAATTCTTGCACTTAGCTTTAACTGACATTTTTACACAATGCTGACCGGATTAGTTAGATGTACTAAGAAACATCAAATCCATTACCATTGACGACTTAGACAACATCCTACAAAAGTACTGCAGCTTAGGAACAAAAGTTATTGTGGCCATGGAGAGCTTGGACGTTCTTGAAGAAGATTATAAGGGATGTCGGTGTTAGCAGCATTCTCCGAGGTCACACAAAACGGCTCTTTTCAGAGCCACAACAGAAACAGAAGTCTTGACCACCATTCCCTAAGCTGAACAATTGTTGCACAATGTTGCAGAAACTTGTTGAACAGAATAGAGCTTGTCCCTATTTTAATTTTGTTCAACTGCACCCAGTAACATCGACATGGCCTATTTCAGCATTCAAGATGGCATATATAAAGACAAAAACAATAGCACTGCTTACAGTGCGAGGTAATCCTGAGGCTCACCCTGCATGCAGGACTCTTGTGGCAGTACTAATGCAAGAACCAGAGCATTTCCTGCAACTACATTCCATAAGTCCCTGCTGTACTATCTAAGGGCTTTGACAAATTCCATATTTACTTGTAACTGCACTAAACATGATCTCCTTATGGGATTGCTTAACAATACTTTGAAGTAAAATGTTTCCACGCGTGCATATGTCGGATTACAACAGCCTTACTAGACAGGTCACTTGTTCAGTTTCAGTGGCTTCAATCAACGATACAGTTTTGCTTTGTTCATTATTGAAAGAAAAATAAGCAAAGCAATGAACGAGTGTTTGTCAAATGTCAGATAAATGTGTTTGAAAAATGTGTCCACTGACTGCCATAGAAATGCTTTATTTCTGTTTCAGAGTTCAGTCACACTATTGTTTGACAAAGTGGGTGAGTTTTACTCAAGGCTTCGTATTGAAATAATTGAAATACACATTGAAAACTGTTTTCATTTCCACCACTACAACAAGCTTGTTTCAGGGACTGAGCGCTTAAAAGTGGCTAGCTCATTGTCAAAGGTGTTCCTGTCTTCTAAAGGCAAGAGTGGAATTTAAAAGGGCAAAAGCAGTTTCACTGCCCTCAAAATACAAAAGTAAGTCCATAAACAAGTCTCTGATCTGTGAAGTTGCAAACCAATGCAACTGCCATGCGATTTTACTGGCAAATGATTTCCATGTTACTCACTGATTAAGCCAACAACAACAAGTCTCTAATGACAGTTTACCTGTATCAGACAATGTAAAATATATCACTCTATCAGTGATTTCATTGTGGAGAGAATTTTGTATGCATCTAAACAATCAATGAGGGAGAGATATTTTCAAGCCATAACCTTCAAAAACCTGCATCAAAGAATGCTAGGCACCTTGGAGCAACATTAACCAATTTAATTGAATTTAATTTAATATTTATATTGCGCAAAATACATGTAATATATGATCAAATGCACAGTACATGAAATTAAATTATCAACATTAATGAGTTATCCAGAATAACTAAAAAGGTAAAAAGCAATGGATCTATAAAAAATAGAATATATACATAATAAAATAAAAATAAAAATAGTCCTAATAAAAAGCTAATCTAAACAAATGGGTCTTAAGTAAACCTTTAAACCTATTAAAATTAGACTCATTACGTATTTGTGATAGTAACCCGTTCCACAATTTAGGTACTGCAGCTGCGGTCACCCAGTGTCTTTTTAGTTAAAGTTTTTGGCGTTTGAAGCGTGATTCCCATTGCACACAATCTTAGATTGTATCTCCTTTCTTCCTTTTGGCTAATGAGTTCTTGTATATATATATAGTATAGGCTATACATAGGCTTATATAGTATATATAGGCTTACATTACTGCCTTACATGACTTATACAATGGTGCCACCTCTGAAAAATCAAGCTGGAGAGGGGTACAAGACAGGGTGACAATATATTGCCTAAACGTTTCACAGCATGTCTCTAAGATGCCATCACAAAGAGGATTGACTGGAAAGGCAGAGGCCTAAATATCGATGGCGAATACCTCTCCCATCTAATTTTCGCTGACGATATCATCTCGTTTGCCAAGTCACCAGAGGAACTGACCAGTATGCTTACTAATATTCATATTACAAGCAAACAAGCCGGCCTCAATAATCATGCATCTAGGCAGGACCAAAGTGATGTACGATGATCACGTCAACAAGTCCACAATAACTGTTGATGGTAAAATTGTCAAGGAGGTAGACAGCTACGTATATCTAGGAAAGATGGTGACACAAGACGGTGATCTGCTTCCTGAGAATAGGAAGAGGATCGCACTTGGTTGGACAGCCCTTAGTAAAGTGTATAACATCATGAGAAGCCGCAAGGCAATTATGAAGATAAAGAGAAAGGTACACAACAAGTACATTCTACCAGCAATAACATATGGCTGCGAGACATGGGCAGCGAACAACACTATGATGGCAAAGCTTGTGGTCGCACAGAGCAAGATGGAACGCATAATGCCAGGCATCACCCTTCGAGATCAAAAGCGAAACACCTGGATCCAACAAGAAACTGGCGTAAGCGATATCAATCAATCAGGAAAGCAAAGCATGGATGGGCAGGTCACGTCGCACAGCTATCTGATAACCATTGGACCCTCAGAGCAACAGAGTGGACCCCTAGAGATTTCACCAGAAAACAGGGTCGTTGAAAAACAAGATGGAGAGACGATCGTGTGAGACAGTTTGGACCTGTTTGGTCAAGATTAGCTAAGCACAGACACCTCTGGGAACAATCCAGGGAGGGGCTCCTCTGCCAAGAGTGAATACTAACCCTGATGATGATGATGATGGTGATAATGATGACCCTGATGACGATGATGATCACCCTGATCAAGATGATAATGACGATGAACCTTCAAGAGTTTGGTCATTTCACTGCGATGAGTATAATATGCAGGTCTGTTTACAATAATCTTCCAATTTGGCGGCTTTGAGCGACGACATGGTTTTGTTGTCTTCATTGCTAAAGAAAAGTGAGGAAAAGTGAAGGAGAAAAAACAATGTTTGTGAAATGACGGATTTGACCTGATGGCCACAAAAATACTTCCCGCGAGGGAGAAGCTACTCATCTGCGCCATTGTGTCCCTAATCACATGTTTCATTGTGCCGTAAGGTCGGAAATCTACATCTTTCATTAGTTGAATATTGACAGATATTGTCTTCGCTTCAATGCCCTTGGTATTTTGGCAGTGATTTAATTAGCAACTCAGTATGCCAGGATGAACAATAAAACAACAACATGGCCGTGAAAAACAGAGCTTTTTGCCCATGTTAATTCTAGAAAACCAGATGAAAACCAGCCAAAAAAAATATGGAGCACTTACTTTCTCTATAATGTTGGGTTACATGTAAAAAATCAGCCACTTTGAGCAAAAATGAAAAAAAAAAACACACCCAAAATGTCACAAGACATTTTTGCCTGGAGCCCTTGAATTGTTGGTTCCCGCCATCAATTATCAAAAATCTCAGTTGATTCTATTACTGTTGGTGACTCTACTATCCAGCCTCTTGACGGTGTTTGCAACCTGGGTTCCTGGTTATATGTACGTACATGTCTGCTCAAATTGGTAAGACCTGCAGCAAGGCTTTCCATGGATTGTATAAAATTTGCCAAATTTAAGAATTTTTTTTCAGTCCTGAGTCTACGAAGACTGTGACTTTACCCTTGGAGTGCCAGTCTTGTGCATGCCTCTGTGACTTTACCCTTGGACCATCGTTATTCTCCTGTTTTTGGCATCCCCAAGTACACTGTAGCAGACAGGTCATCTTCAGAAAGTGCTTAATGCTGGTGCTCGATTAATTTTTGGGATTCCCAAGTTTGATCACATTTTCTCTACTTTGCTTCAATCACCTCCATTGCCTTTCTGTAATTTATCATGTCCAGTTTAAGCCACTGCCTCCGGTCTACAAAGCTCTCAGCAATCAAGCCTGAGATTACACTAAAGAATTTCTGCAAGCTGAAAACAATTACGACTCACTGCCTGTGCTCCTGCAACTAGGGCCTTCTTATTGTGCCAAGGACCAAAGAAACATCCTTTAGTGATCGTGCCTTTGCCCATTCTGGGCCACTTCTTTGGAACATACTTCCCCTGGAAATATGATCCAGTCCCAATATTACTGTTTTTAAAGCACAGTAAAATCATGACTTTTTAAGCTGGCAATCTTATATTATGTCATGTGCAAGAATTGGTTCATAGACCTTCATCAGCAAGGTAAACTTACTGGCAGTGTATAAGCAACCGGTGCTTCTGCATACATTAAAGTGATTCAACAGAAGTGCAATGCACACCCTTAATGTGCAATAACATGACAGATTTTCAGTGACAATGTAATATCCTCAATTCTGCACACATTGCAGACTTAATCTTTCAAGGAATAGCTGTTTTCACCATTTTATAAATTTTTTATTACTTTGATAAGAACACTATCTTCATCATTTAAAGAGAAAATTAGCAATGATCTATTGCCAGTTTTTTGGGCAACTTAATCAAATTGAGAGTAAGGACTGCATGTATATGTTCTCCCATATTTATTACATATTTATTTATTATTTATTACTTTATGTTGTACATATCTCAACTCTACACTGCCTAGATTAGCTATGCTACATGTATTTGCGGTGTACAGTTATATTATATTTATATTTATGTGTGAATAAATTGTGAAATTGTTGTAAAAATTTAAAACATTGCCAAGAATCAGCAATGCAACAGTATAAACAAACCTCCTCTTCATCCATAAATTCACAATCCAGTATGGCATCAATAAACAGTTTCTCTGCTTTGTCTTTGTCCTCTCGTCTGTGCTTCATATACCCCTTAATGATGCTGTGGAAGCTCGCTTTTGCTGCAGAAACATAACAAACACCAGAGTAACATGAAGATTTATTCTACTTACTCCCCATTTCAGCAAGGGCAATTTTTGGGCCTTGTGGAAATGCTCACACTGAGGGATAATTAAAGTGGTGTACAGAAAGCCCAATCTGTGCATTAGCAGCCGAAAGCCAACCAGGTGCACCAGGTGTACCTTGCCGCTTTGCGGCTCGGTAAATATTCTGCCACTATTCATCTTGATTTCAAAGAATAATTGTTAATTAATTAGGCCTTACATTCTCTCCAGATTTTATCACATAACTGTATTCACCTTCACAAGTTATTCAATACATTGACCTTGTAATTTAGACCTTTGTTGTATTACGTAACCTTCATTTTGAATATTTATACTTTATATATAAGTCGCTGTTCTTGTAACTCACAACCATTGTAAAATTTAGTTTTTAAGTTTCAACCTGAAGAAGCCTGAACGGCCGAAACGTCGTTTTCATTAAAGCCAGAACAGTCAAGAGTTTGTCTTCATCCTCGTCCATTCATACACAGATCTGTATATGTATATATATGTATACATGTCTGTGGCAGGAGTTACTAGAGATGTTTTACAAATGTTTTATGGTACAGTTAATGAAGAGGAAAACAGAAACCATCCTCATCCAATTCAGTCTGAGGTTAATGAAAGGCCATAATTTTTAATTTTATTTGTTATTTGGAATACCAGCAAAATTCACCCCTCCCCCCTCCCCCCAAACAATGTTGAACTGGGAGCACTGGACAGACATTACATAAGCAGGATAAGTGTCAATGTTAACCAAGATCTCAACATTGTTAGGGGGAGGGGGCAAGGTACTTAAGACTGACAGTGACAGTACAACAGAGAAATTCTTTGATATGGATTTCAAAGGATTTTTGCTACTGTCCCAAGTAAATCTGACCTCCATTGCAGCTGTTCCACAAAAGCATGAGTGCAGCTAAGACCTTTTTATTTTTGCAAAACAAAAGTTTATGAATATTATTGAAAATGACACAAAAGAACTCGGCAGAATAGAAGTCTCATTCAGACCAGAACCCATTTTTTTCATCGAAAGAAATGGTATATGGGGGAAAAAATGATTCATTATTAGAAATCCAGGCTTGATCATAGAAAGGCTCTGGCTGGAATCTTGAAAGAATCAAAACTGCATACATAAATGTTGACACAAACTACCTCTATAGCTGGGCAATGTGCAGGCCTTTGCGAAAGTCTGGTTTTAACTGGATGAGGGCACTGCTTGATGAGCAAAAGTAATTGCCTAGAAAGATGCAAAGTGTGGCTGGATACTGGAAGTGGACCTGGAGTATCCCAAAGAGCTCCACGAGTCACAAAACACTTACCCACCTGCCCCTGAAAAAATAAAAGTGGAAGATGATTGGCTGTCAAACTACAAACTCATCGGGCAGAAGATGGTGCTAACATTAAAGGACAAGAAAAACTATATGGTGCATTATTGCAACTTGCAGTGTACTTAGAATATGTACTGAGAACTAGGAATGAAACTAAAAATGTTGGAGTTTGACCAGCAAAGGTGGATGGAGCCCTACATAAAAATGAACACTGATTTTAGGAAGCAGGCAAAGAACGACTTTGAAAAGGACTTGTTAAAGGTCGCAAACAACAGAGTTTGAGGAAACAATGAAAAACCTGCAAAGCCAGGGACCGTAGAATTGTTGAGATCAGTGAGATTAGCAAACTTTGAAAGCTAAATGCAATGCATTCAGTATTTTCAAACGATCTTCTGGGAATACATATGCACAAGGCAAAGCTAAAACTAAACATGTGTGTACGTTGGAATGACAATCCTGAACAACAGCAAGATTTTGATGTACAACTTTTAGTACAAGTAACTAAAAGAGAAGTACACAATGTCAGTTAATCTACACAGACAAGGACAGCCTCTTGCTTGAGGTGAAGACAAATCACATTTAGAAGGACTTTCCCAAGGGTCACCCACAAACAAAAAAGTCCGAGGCAAAATGAAAGACGAGTGTGCTGGAGTTCCAAAGATGTATTCCATAATGCCAGAGTACAACACAGAAATGCTAAAACAAAAGGGTTATACAGAACAAACAGCTGAAGAGCACAAGTAGAACAAAAAAAAGCAATGGGTGTAAAAAGTGTGTGATAAAAAAAGAGGCATTGGGCATTCAAAGAGGCTCTTTTTGAAAAAACCAAACAGAGATTCAATGAACATTCTGCACAGCGAAAGCAGAAGGTCTGGGGAATAAAAATAAATGAGATTTTGCCATCCCCCTTCAACACAAAGCACTGGATAGCGAAGGATAGAATCCACACAAAGGCATACAGACACAACGACATCAACCCACATTACTGTAGCTGGAGGCAGCTGTGTATTACTGTGGCCGATAGTGGCCATGTAAAATCAAAACCGAAAAGTCGAAAGTGACTTTTCATTATCAGTTTATGACTACCCATTTCTTTGTTTTGAAGTTACAACTTGCAACTTGGCACTTACCACTTGCTACTTCTTGTTTACAACTTGCGAGTTGAGACATTCTTACATACAAATTTTGACTTATAATTGAGAACATGGTGCTTTCAACCTAACACTGTGGATTTTAGTTACTCTGATTTACCAATTTTAACTTAACACTTACGACTTGGACTACCCCTCCCCACCTCTTTCATAACCGAGAAGATACTATAGTGCCCTGGTACTAGGGTTTCAAGATAGAGATAAATGGCGGACGAAGGTAAGATTGCATGCTGGATGTATTTGCCAATGTTTTTTACCATTTTATTCTTGGCGGTTTAAAAGCTTTTCAAATAAGAACTTACGCCTCCATTTAGCTATCAAGGCAACCATTGAACAGCTGGTTCAATAAAACAATTTCAAAATACCTTGAGAGCAATTTTGGTCAAATGTGGAGCTCAGAAGGTACTTAACGTAAGCTCATTGTACATTGTACAGTAACAACAGAAATAATAATAAGATGGTGATTAGCATAACGTGCTAGTGGTTGGATGTGTTTTTCATTGCTCCTCGAAATGCCGGAGTAACAAGAGACCACCTTCTCAAAGCTAACAATTGAAATGCCTGAAGATAGTGGAAAACCGATGTGTCTAAGAGAGAACAAAGTAGGAAACGTCAAAGAGGAAGCAGCTCCAAAACGGACAAAGAAATTAACGATTCTGACATGACTTGTGGCCAACATGGCGAACAAGTTGACCAAGACGATGATCAGACAAGTGCTGTTCGCTTTGAAGAAATTGATCAGAAGCTTGACAAGCTATTAACTATTTGTCCTCTAACTGAAGACCTTAAGACCCAGGTAGTGTTGCTAAAGGAAGAAAATACAGTAAGTAAATGATTTGCGAAACAACCAGAATGAAATGAGAGCCAAACTAAACAGCTCCAGAGACATGTTGCAATATGTCCAACAGGACCTTCAGATGCAGACCATACGCAACATTAAAATTGAAGCCCAGTCAAGGCAGAGTAACATTAAGTTCTTTGGAGTGCGTGAAGCAGAAGCTGAAAGTAATCCACACGAAACAGAGAGGATCGTTAAACTTCTTCTTGTCAACGAGCTCAAATGCCAAAGGAAGACGTGGCAAATTTAAAATTCGAAAGAGTACACCGCATGCCAACTAAACGCTCAGCAAAGACACCAATGAAGAGACCAAGACCTATTATAGCCAAGGTGAGTTTTTACAATGATAAGGGCCAAATATTTAAGTACGTGAAGAACATTGACTCTGGGTTAAAGATAGGCATCGCAGATGACTATCCCAAGGAAATAGATGAAATGAGGAAGGCGCTACTACCAGTACTAAGGAAGGCCAAGAAGGAAAAAGCTTCAGCTTCGTTCAATGTGGACAGACTTGTAATTAATGGTCAAATTTACTGTGGACCTGAAACTAAGAATTTCCCTTTCTATGCAAAAGTTTTGTCTTCCTAATATCGCTATCTGAACTTATTTAAATCCCAAGACAGCTTCGGGAATCCACCTTGCACGGTAAGCCGTCACAGTTTCAAGAGAATTGTTTACATTTAGGTTACACACATACTTCAGACTCCCTTGCCCCCTTTGCTAATTGTTAGTAAAGTAGTCAAAAGTGCCAGTCTTTTAATTGCGATTATTACATCGAGGATGAGTTCAATGAGTCATTATTTGACAATGATGTCAAGTATATATGAAATATTTCATATGTGAACTGCAGTTGTAGATGAAAGTGAAGAATTATCATCGCAGTTAATTTTCCAATTTAAGCAATTGGAAAGGAGAAGCCTGAAAAAATCAGGGCTTCAACGGGATTTGAACCCGTGACCTCCGCGATACCGGTGTGATGCTCTACCAATTGAGCTATGAAGCCACACATTGGGAGCGAGGTCAATTTAGTGAGTTCATATCTTAAATTGGAAAATTAACTGCGATGATCATTCTTCACTTTCATTATTTGATAATGTTAGAAACCGCAATTATTTATCTCTTTTACATCTTAACATACGTAGTCTTGGCGGTAATTTTGATAGATTGCTTTCACTTTTGAAATTGTTCATTTAAAGTTTTCTTGTATTGGTGTATCGGAAACCTGGTTGCAAAATTCTTTCCATAACTGTGATATTCCTGGTTACAACTTTGTTTATTTTCCTCGTTTACACAAAGTAGGTGGCGGTGTTGGCATTTATGTGACAAAGGAATTAGAATTCAGTATACGTGATGATCTTTCTTTTACAGGCGAAAAGTGTGCGGAATCACTGTTCATTGAAATCCAAAGACCTAAAGAAAAAAATATTCTAATTGAAATGCTACATCATCCTCCTGACCAGAATGTGCAGGATTTTGTTGGCAGCGTAGATCAGCTCATTACTAAAATCTCTAGAGAAAACAAGAACTGTTACCTGATGGGCAACATTAATTTGAACTTATTATTGCATAATTCCCACGCGACTACAGGCAAATTTTTAGATGTGTTTTCCAGATTGTTTGTTCTATTGATAACAAGGCCAACAAGACTCACCTTGCACACTGCCACCCTAATTGATAATATTTTTACAAATAATATCAATGATATTGCTAAGTCTGGTCTTCTTGTAACTGACATTTCTGATCATCTCCCTGTATTTCTGTTGGTTCATTCGGCACAATCTAAGACCTTACCCAATTACCGATGGACCTCGCACCAAGAAATAAACCCTTGTAACACTGCCAAATTTAAAGATGAATTGAACAACATTAATTGGTTGGATCTGCCCAGTTTTAATGATCCTCTTCATGCTTATGTAAGATTCCTGGAAAAGTTTACCACTTTGTATAACAACTGCCTCCCATCAAAAAGAAAAAGAGCTCGACGTCAAGCTATTAAGAAACCTGGATAACTGCAGGCCTTCTAAAATCTATAAAGAAAAAGAACATATTGTATAAGCAGTTTCGTAAAACCCAACTCATGAACCTGAACAGCTCTATAAGAACTATAAAAACAAATTGAGTCATTCATTAAGAATCTCAAAACGTTTATACTACAAAAAGAAATGAGATAACTATAAATGTAATGCTAAAGGTACATGGAGAATACTCAATGAGGTACTTCATCGGAGGAAAAAAACTTTAGATCGTCCTTCTTCGTTTATTATCGGAAGTGCTGTGTGTGATGCTCCGATTGAAATAGCTGGCAAATTCTGCGAATATTTCGCTAATATTGGCCCTAAACTTCCTGAAAAAATACCTAACTCGAATGACACTTATTCACGCTTTTTGCCACCAAAAAACGTCAATTCTTTGTTTCTTGATCCCACATCTAGCCAGGAAATAATCCTTCTCTGCAATTCTCTTTGGCCCAGAATTTCAGCTGGTTATGATAATAATTATTCCGATTGGTATTGTTAAGGAGACAATTGATTTAATCTTGGAGCCTCTTTGTCACATTATCAATCTTTCCATTACCTCAGGTGTTGTACCTAACCAGCTTAAAATAGCGCGCGTAATCCCGATCTTTAAGACCAGTGATAAACGCATCTTTAGTAATTATAGACCGGTGTCTATATTTTCCAAATTATTTGAACGGGTAATATACAATCACCAGGAATGCCAGTTCCTTTCATGTTCCTAAGTGCAGAACTAATATAAGACGTTTCTCCTTTCAATACCAAGGTCCCTTGTTTTTTAATTCACTTAGTCCAGACGTTGTAAGTTCAGTAAGTGTATTTACTTTTAAGAAAAATCTGAAGAAACTCCTTCTCACTTAACTTTTTCCTTTCCCTCCACGCCCTTCCTCTTTTTTTTCCAATACATTTTTCTTTTGTTTTATTATTACTCTGCCTTTGCCGTTCAGTTAATCTAATATTAAGTTTGTTCTTAGTTATTTAGCCTGGAAAGCCCACGTTGCATAAGCCCCATGCTTTCTTTGGGCTTTCCTGCCATATTTTAGCAAATCTTTGTAAACTAATATTGTATTATAACAAGGTGGCAAAGAAATAAAAGGTAACAGACTCCTAACTTTTGAGGAGTTCTGCAGCAAGTTTAAAATTAAAACAAACTTCTTAAACTACTACGGTTTATGCCACGCATAAAATGGATCAATATTCTCAAGGGAAAGGTGACTGAACCTTCGGAAAAACGTTCAGAGAAGAACACGATATCTTTAGATAAACTATCTTGTAGATCAGCAAATAAATTATTTGTTAAGAGTAAATTTGTTACGCCTACAGTTGAACGTAGAATGAAAGAAGCCAATCTAAAAGAACATACAATACAACTCATTTATAGCCTTCCATTTAATGTTAACAAAGACACTAGACTTGCCATTTTCCAATACAAAATAATTCATCACATTCTACCCACAAATTCAACACTTTTTAGAGATTCAATCAAAGAACATTAAATACCACCTCTGCACAGAAAGACAAACGTTAACCTATCTTTTTGATATACCTGTTCTGAAGCTCGGCTTTTTTGGTTTTGTTTTATTAATTGGTGGAACTCCCAAACTGGAGATACGTTCACTCTTGATAAAAATGAAATCTATGGTATCACAGATAGCTTCGCTCGTCATCTTGGCTTAAACCTCTGCATGATTATAGCTAAATATTATTTATACACGGCCTCAAGAAAGGAAGAAGAGTTTTATTTTGATGCCTTTTTAGCCTTTTTTGACAAACAAAATTAAAATTGAGAGACATAAATCTAAGTCACAAATTAATTTGTGAGAAAGCCTCCCATTGTAGTGAACGCCCTGCATGAAAGTAATGTAAGACAACAAATTGTAAATAATGCTAGTATTGT
>BLFK01000586.1:846648-849148 GCA_014634185.1 Astreopora myriophthalma | reverse complement strand
GAAGGGTGGGGAGGGGTAGTCCAAGTCGTAAGTTATAAGGCGTAATTGCTTTTCTGCAGCAGCAGCTAGCCTGTCTGACTGGTAAGAATTCAACCAACCATTTGCTGACATCTTATGTAATTATAATGGTTGTGCTAACTTTCTCATTTAAAGAGAATCCAGACTTGATTGGATGCTGTCATGCACTACTATTCCAAACTTGTTCAATAGTTTTAAACGAAACACAACGATTTCAATCAATACAAAAGATGGGCAAAGAGATAAAGAGGTAAAGCCAAGACCAATAAATATTCTTACTGGCAACTACAACAACAAAAGGTTTGCAAAACAACTCAATAATACTTTTAAAAAATATACAACTGGGGCAAGAGTGGAAACAAACATCCCAGTCAGTTCTATGATTTTGTATGATACTAAATTGGAAAAAAAATTACACACGGTGTTGTGGTAAGGGATTTGAAGGTGATGCACATTTTATTTATAAAACAGCTGAATTTCCCCAAATCCTGCTTTGTTCACTGCAACCTTGTTGACAAGGAAAAAAGATTAAAAAACCGCAAACCTTCTGACATTTTAAACTCTGTTCTTTTCAGAGCGGAGCCCTACACCCATACTGAACATAGATTATATGAAACACCCTTTCATGACACATATTGACATTTTTACTTTGTCAGTGAGACTCAGATGGGAATCTGATTTACTTCAACAACTTACCAGTGTGGATTGATATTGAAATCATTTAATATACACAATGTTTGTTGACATGCTGCAACCAAGTGCTCCGCAACGTAGTGAGTATGAAAAACAGATGCTTTTTTTATGGCATTTTTATGTGACAGCTGGGGTAACTTTTGCTTTTGATAATTTTGGTCTCTTACTTCTGCAAATAAACAGGTGGGATTATAGGGTGTCAGCCTCGCTAACCCAAAATCTATCCCACAATAATTGCAAACATACAGCCAAAATTTGTGCTTATCCATATATAAAAGTGAGATTTTATATAATTAGAGACAGACAGGACTTCTTCAGAAATCCACAGATTGGGTAGAATCACACAGACACACCATTGGGGCCTCCAAAATTTCTGCTTTGACTTGGAAAATCCCTTTGTAGATGAACAGGACTTACTCTTTAAAAGTACATTTCCCAATGAAATGTTTAAAAAAGTCACCTGCAACTGGTGTACTATATTTGAACCTACTGAGAAAAGGCTTTTTGAAATGAAATTTGACAAAGAAATATTTCGTGACAACATTATGCTGAATTTGAAAAAGGACATCCATGTCACGGGTTGCTGCCCTGCAACCCAGACGGGTTCTTTATCAATGATGGTGGTGCCATCCCTTGACTGAAGTAAAATGCCCAAACATGCAAGACATTTGCAGGCAGGCAAAAATACCTGGACTATACAACAACCAGTTTTAGACTAGGATGGTGATTTCTAATGCAGAAGACATGTTTCTTGACTTCTGTTTTAGAAGTTGCTTAGTTGGGGACCTGGACGAAAATATGCGGCACAATTCAGGGTTGAACAAATACAAGATGCCAAAATACATGGGGAAGAAGCCTATTTGCTGAGGCATCTAATTTGTTATGGAAAAGGAATCCGAACCAGATGGCCTTGTTCACCTACAAACTCCGGGAATCAACAAATTCCAGAAATTTATCAAAGCGTTTTCCAAAAAAGATGCAAGGTTGGATTATGGGAAAATTAAATTTAGCTTAATGAAAAAAGTGATGGACATTTGAAGTGCATAGGACAGAGCTGGCTGAATAAAAGATTGGTATTCTGAACGAGTTCTTTTGTTGGGAAATGTTTAACTTCTCAACGGTTGTGGTGGAAAAACACCCTGACTATGGTGAAAAGGTGCGAGAAAAGGTTGTGAAATTTCACGAGAACTTAGACAATGTAAAACTGGGGATGAAGAGGTTGTCTATGAAAGACATCAGTGGTTGAAACGGAAAATGCTTGAGATTATTAGTGGTACTGGTCATATATATAACAATGTGCGTCTTCAGCATTTACGCAAACTCTCTCAATGCTTCTGAAAAATCCATTCTTCTTGACCATTTTAGTATCACTGGATACGTTGAGAACCCTCGCTTTAGAAAATCTTTGAGAACCTCATGGGTTGCAAGATAAAATGTGTTGCTCCCTGAAACTAGGGACCGAAAAAGTCAAAATGAGGATGGCACTAAATGTTGCTTTTCACATACCTGAACATGTTCTTGTTATTTTACCAAATAACATTATTCAACAACAGTGGTTGCAAGAAGAAAATACAAACTGGTTATCTGTGACGAGGCAGATGAAGATTGCACACCTCATTGCATTCCAGTGCTTTGGCACTCAAACTGCCTTTGACTTTCTGTGGCACCCAAAGGATGTATGAACAGGCTTAACCACATTGTTGAAATGTTTCTTGGTTAACCCGTTGATGCTGATAAACTCATTTGTGAGGGTGATTACAAATTTACGGCTAAGGTGGTGTTCCTTGAA
>BLFK01000586.1:801648-841648 GCA_014634185.1 Astreopora myriophthalma | reverse complement strand
CAAGCAGAATAGTCACGATTAGGCCACGTGACATGGATAGTTCTGTTAGAATGGCTATGAGAAAAGGAAACTGCTTTTTGAAATTGTACTGTAAGCGTAAGACGCGAGTTTCTTGGGAGAAATATTGTCAACAGCGAAACTTGACTACGACACTAATACGTAAGAACAAGGCAAAGTATTTTCAAAAAGTAAATATGAAATTGCAAGATGCAACAACTGGTGTTAAGGTGTGGTGGAGTACTCTGAAAGGACTTTGAAATGAAAAAAACTGAAAAAAATCAATGTTTCCACGTTAATTGAAGGAGCCAGGCAAGTTACTGATGTGCGACAAAAGGCAGAAATATTAAATGAATAACTTTGAAATCAGAGCAAGGTCGATGATAGGTTCGCATCCCTCCCAAGGGAATCTTCTTTCCAAAATAATGCGATTTTGTCTCATGTTGTTACAACGGAATGCAAGGTTCACGATCTACTTACGATTGTTGACATTAACAAAGCATGTGACCCTGATGTTATAGGGAACCGCATTCTCAAACTCTTCTCTGGTGGTATTGTGTCTTCTTTTTCAAAGTTAGCAAATATCTCCTTGTCTTCTGGTGTTTTTCCGTGCCATTGGAAGTTTGCAAATGTCATTCCGCTGTTTAAAAAAGACGATCGCCAGTCTAAATTGAATTATCGGCCTTTTGTCCTTTTTGTACTCTTTGTCTAATACTTTAGAGAAAATTATTTTTATTAGACTATACAATTTCTTACTTGAGATTGGCTATCTTAGCTGTCTACAGTCCGGTTTTCGCCCTGGTGACTCGATGGTAAATCAATTAATCTATCTGGTACATCAAATTTACCAAGCTGTTGAGGATGGGAAAGAAGTTCGTGTGTTTTTTTTGGATATTAGTAAAGCATTTGACAAGGTGTGGCACAAAGGTCTTCTTTATAAGCTTAAATTAGTAGGAATTAGGGGAGCTAATTTAATTAAATGGTTCGAAAGTTATTTGTCTAGTTGTCAACAAAGAGTAGTATTGGACAGACAGTCATCTGATTGGTGCCAAATTGAAGCAGGGGTTCGTCAAGGTTCAGTTTTAGGGCCTTTGATATTTCTTATATATATATATTAATGATATAACATGAAATTCAGTCAAAGTGTTTACTTTACGCCGATGACACCTCCGTTTCGTTGAAGTTGTTGATTCGCCTGATAATACGCGTTGGTATTGAATAAAGATCTCGAATCGATACAAAGGTGGGCTATGAAATGGCTCATTAAAATTAATCCTAGTAAAACGGAATGTATGACGTTCTCATCTAAACGGATAAGACGGATAAGACCGATAAATCCCGACCTACTCTACAATGGAAATAAAATTTCTGAAGTTTCCAAGCACACTCACCTAGGCGTAACACTGTCTTCTAACCTGACATGGAGAGCTCATATATTTAACGTTCATCAAAAAGCTAGTAAAAGGTTAAACATGTTGAAGGGAATCCGGTATAAAGTAGGCAGGGATACACTCAGAAAGTTGTACAAATTGATTATCAGACCTGTCATGGAGTATGTGGACGTGCTTTGGGATGGCTGTAGTGATGGTGAGAGTGAACATCTTGAATCCGTTCAATACGAAGCTGGGAAAGTCGTTACAGGTGCCACGAAGGGAACAAGTAGGGTTCGCCCTATGGCAGAGTTGGGTTGGGAGGATATGAAAATCAGACGCGCTATCCATAAACTGGTTTGCTACTTTAAGATTGTCAATAATTTGAGCCTGTCTCATCTTAAGGATTTGCTCCCACCTAGAGTTTGTGAGAGAACTCAGTTAACTCTTCGATGCTCTCAACATTTTACTTATTTCCCTGTGCGCACGGAGCGCTATAAGAGGTCTTTTTTCCCTTCTACAACCAAGATATGGAACGATCTTGACTTGGATATTTGTGAATCTGATACAATTGGCTCTTTTAAGAGAGCGTTAGTTAACTATTATAAGCTTCCAGAATATTTTTGGCCTTTTGACTATGCTCTTGACACGTTTTCCTCCGTAGCTCATGCCAGACTGTGGCTAGATGTTTGTGCTCTTAACTATTATCTCTTTAAGATCGCAGTTAAGTCTTCACCTCTTTGTAGCTGTGGTCTTGATGATGAGACAAAAACTCATTTCTTTTTGCAATGTTCTAATTATGCTGCCCCCAGACCTGTCTTGCTCACTGCTGCTGCTCGTATTGTTTCTGATCAATGGTTTAGATATTCAAATAGGAAAAAAGTTGAACTTTTCCTGTTTGGCTCAACTGAACTGACAAAGTGAAAATATTGAAATTTTCTCTCATGTTCAGCACTTTACAAGAGAGTCTAACCGTTTTTCTTTTTCCTTCTCTAGTCATTATAATTAAGTAAACTTAGAACTTGTGACTGTGTTCGTGTCCGTGTTAATCCTACAGTATGTTGTAATTTAAAGTTTAAGTGTGAGCCCCCTGTGATGAGCTTATTTAGCTCTTGGGGCAAACATGTAAAAAAAAATACATATATATGTTTAAATACAAAAATGAAATAAAGTAAATGGGATCTACTGAACAATTTGCACCCATGTAATATGTTTGAAATTTGATTCATACATTTGTTTTACCACTTCATTTCCTGGATGAAAAATGGCTGCAAAGGAAACAAGTTTTGTCTAGTTTTGAACTTTGCTCTCCACGTTATGAATTCCCATAGGTATTCCTTAGTAAATAAAAACAGAAAGCTTATGAACAGAAATAAAAAACCTGTATCACAAAATTTGGGAACAAAACACAAGTAGAAGCTGCACACAGCTTTTTTTTGGGCCAGGTCTGCGATGTTTGTCTAACTGAGGTGTCGTGTTACAACAGCCTGAATTACAAAGCTTTGCATGAGAATGAAATCGGGTGGCATACTAAGACCAAAGTCACAATTGTTTCACAGCCAAATCAAATTCAGTTAGCATCTCAGGGAGGGGGGTACTTGAACCCTGTTGCATTTGTAATGTTATCACATAGTTAGCTCCTGTGCAAAAATGCCTACCCTCAGTGGGCTTTGTGGAAGATAGAAACCATAAAAAATGTTGATGACTAAGAAGGGGGTAATCTTAGATGTGTGTGCAGCCTAAGGCCTGGAAGGAGTAACAATACTCGCTATGCACAAGTGGCATTCAAATCATGGACTATATATATATATACATACATATATACATGACATTTTCCTAACTGCATCCTTCTACCGAGTGTTCTTCATTTGGTGAACCATCTGTACACAAGCTATTTAAACTGTTAACATTGTTAAATTGATCTGATGGCTCTTTTGTCCAACCTACATGTACCTGCCTCTCTCTTCAATACCTAGAACAAATTTGTAATTTTCTACCTGTAACTATGAGTTTTTATTGACATACCTCATACTATTGCTTAGCTTTTGTTATTTTTCATTTAAAAGTGGCTTCCAGTTTGTAGGTTCAATTTTTAGCTTCTTGTTATCTGAGGAAGGCTGAATGGCCGAAACGTTATATTAAATTCTGTTGGACCTTTCAGAAGTTTGAAGCTCTCCTAACAGACACTCTCGTAAGCGGACAGCTCTACTTATGGCCACCTTGACAGAACCCCGTTTTAACTCCCATGCAAACTCTGTATTCACAGATTCCTTTAAGGGGCCGCAGACACTTTCAGGGTTTATGAGTTAGTCTTCTGTGTTGTTTTTAAGCTCCTGTAAATGAAATTTCAGAGGCCCCTAACATTATTTTAATCAATCAAATTTACATTGCTGTTCGTCATAGCATTACAGTGCACTGCAATATCAGTTTCAGCGTTTGTTTGTCCCTCATACACATCTGGTTACACTTGAATTTTATGCTTGTGAAACAAGAGTTGATAGCCAAGTTTGGCTTTCAGCCACAGCAGAGACATTTTAATGGAATGCTACATAAAGGCAAGGAGGAGCCAACATTCCAGTGGATGGGCCACTTCTCAAGGAGGAAGCATGCTTAATCGCAGCACAACTTGGCAAAATGTCTTTTAAAGGAACCAATGGCTGGCTTGCAAGGTGGCAACGAAGGCATAATCTGGCACAACTGAATATTGCTGACAAGGAGGGAGATGTTAGCCACAGATTGTCGAAAGCTGGAGTGACCGTGTTAAAGAACTGACCATGGGATTTGTGCCACAAGATATTTGGAATGAAGACGAGACAGGCACATTTTGAAAGGTCATTTTGAAACACTCTCAAGGAGGAAAGAATGCCAAACAAAAAATTACCGCAATCTTTGTTAACGCTGTTTAATCTTTGTTAACGCTGCCGGTGGCAGATCAGTAACAGCCAAAAGCCCAGCTGCTTTGCCAGGTTGCAGGATGTTTCATGACCTTGTGCAGCCCAATATTTTAGTAACGAAAAGTGTGGATGCAAACTGAAATAATGACCACAGTGCTTACTAGTCTGAATAACAAAATGATGTGTGAAAACTGCTTCATGCAGGAATCATTAAGGCATGGAGGATGTACTACAAGGAAAAGCTGCTGCGACACATTGCAGGTGAAACAGATAACAAGATGGCTAGCAAAATTGTGAGGTCGGTTAACTTTCTGATGGCAGTGAGGTGGATGGTGAATGCTTGGGAGGTGGTACCACCAGAAGTAATCTCAAAGTGCTTTAAGCATGTTGACACGATCCATTCATTGGTGAGGGTCAGCGTGTCTTTAGTCGATTATGAGGTTGACGCATACAAACATTCAGTCGACACAACACTGCCTAAATGGAGGGAGAGACACGTTTTTCGCCTCCCAATGGTGTCCACTTATGACAGCTACCACTATATATAAAAAAAGAAAAAGAAAGAATATAGAAAAAGAAGACGGAAAAAAAAATCATCATCATCAATAGTGAGACTTGACCTGGCAGCCTCCAGGATTCCATTGGGTCCTACGCACACCTCAAACCACTCAGCCACATTGTCGCAAAAATGCCAGTAATATGAACAATGCCAAAAAGAGTGTGGGTTTCAAGTGTTTCTTATGGACACAACCCAATAGCATAGTAGCTTTGCCTCTACAAGGTTTTAGCCATTAAAAAACCTTATGATAGGATAACAGTGTTTGAAAAGCACATTCTCTATAAATCTATACTACAGATTTTGAATCAGAATTATTCTTCTACTGATGCCATAAGGCTTTTCAGTATGGATCACATGGCTCACCAAACAGAATAGAAGTTCAGTAAGTCAAATCAGAGTTTGAAGAATTGTTCAAGCAGGCATTCATTCTTATCCCCACTTTATTTTCTGCTTTGTTATGAAAATAAAATTCATCCTTTTGCATTTGAAACTTTTAATACTGCAATATGTGTTTTTACCCTGACATGCTCATGTGCAGTTAAGCAGATGCAAGAAAACACTGTAAATTTTGAAGTCGCCCATGCCAACAGTTTTGCAGGTAAGCTCTGCAGTTAACAAGCTCTACACAGTTTATCTTCAAGTTCCTGGAATTGCACTCACTTCAGAAAAGGGCACTGCATGTAACTGTATTAAAATAATGCAAACTACTTTTTAGAAATGATACACTTGGCCCAGGCTATAAAAGGTTGCTGCTATAAAATAACTACTGCTCTTCAAAATACATTTAAATGCTATTTTTTGTCTCTTGGTTAAAAAATTTTCCCTTTTATGATGACTGTTCATCAGTGATCTCTTCTTCATGTATACCAAGAGTTTTGTTAATTAACCAAGAGTTTTGTCAATAAACCAATTGGTGGCTGAAATGAATCATATATTCAACTGTGGATATGAAATCAAATGAAGCTATGATCCTCGTAGTTATGGATGCAATTTTAGCAATTGTGTAGAGAAGCCTGAAAAAATTCAGGACTTCAACAGGGTTTGACCCTGTGATGCCACTGTGATGTGACCTCACGATGTCAGTGCGATGCTCTAACCAACTGAGCTATGAAGCCACTGACGTTGCGAGCTGGTCATTTGTGGGTTCAAATGTTCCTGTGATGAATGAATGAACGGCCAAAAGGACCAGGAAATGAATCATATATCGAACTGTGGATATGAAATCAAGTGAAGCTATGATCCTTGCAGTTATGGAAGCAATTTTAGCAATTGCATAAAGAAGCTTGAAAAAATTCAGGACTTCAACAAGGTTTGAACATGCGACTTTGCGTCATATTGTAGGTAATATTGTACAGTAGGTAGTTTTCTTTGCTTTTCTGTTCTTTGAATTGATTTTTTTTAATTGACCTACTGCTTCAGAAACTGCAAAGAAGAATGAAAACACAAATGCCTCAGGAGATTCTGGAATTATCAAAATTATTTTCTGTGTGTTAACAATACATTTTCTTTGTTTAAGTGTAACAAACAGATGTGTTCTTGTAGCCACCATAGCGATTGATTGAAGGGCTATAAACAAAAATGTGTAAGTGACTTTTCAGCGTGAGTTTTGTCATTTTGTGGAAATGCTGCCAAATTTTGCTAAATTGTAGCCTGTGTGGCAGGCGTAATCGGGGAAGGGGAGGGCGAGCAAGGGAAGCAGGAAAAAATAGGAGGATTGGGGAGAGCGAGAAGTGAATGCCTGCTCTAAAGACCCGATTTGCTTCACTTCTGCATTCGCTGGCGAGCACAAATTTCTGATTGGTTAATTTTGGGAATTGAGTTTCTTGAGAATTAAAGCAATTTCTCACTCTCACGCAACAAAATGGTGGGCAATGAGGATGTGTTGTCAAAGGCTTGAGCTGATCTGAACTTGGTTTTGAGTGGTGAATTTCGGTTCAAACAAGAGCAAGAAGTGGCAGTGAGAGCAATTCTTGACAGGAAGGATGGCAGGAGCCTTATTTAATAAATGTTTGTTCATTCCAAGGACTATGAACTGGATGGTCAGGCCGCAATTCTTGTGATTTCCCCATTGATAAAGCATCATAAAGATCAAAAAGGAGCAATTCCAGGAAGTCGTTCTTGACTCCAGCTCACCATTTCATCAAAAGACATCAGCAGTTTTTCTAATTTTTGGTTTTACTTTTGATGTTTGCTTTCCAAAGAACAACTTTTGAATCAAAAGTCTCACCCATTTGTCATTGGAAGTTAACAGTGCTCTGTGGTGACACACACACCTAAACAATTAAGACGAAGAATATCGTTGTGCTTAACTCCACTGTGAAACAGAATAGCTGACAGGTGATATGCGTAGGCAGACAACTGTGCATTTCTGAAGGCCACTCCATTCATAGATTTTGTATGTCTGTCAACCTGGCCCTTACCTTTTGTTATTCCCCCAAGGAAATTTCATACAAACTGGACAAAACACACCGACTTTGTGTAAGATGATCCTGTAGCTGAAAGCAGCGATTTCGTCGATTTATCAAATGATTTTCGAACTGCAACTTCATCATTTGGGTACAAAATCACTACTTTATCAGGGTTTCTGGTTTTTCCACAATGTTGACCACATTACAATAACACATGAGAATATCATGCATCATCTTCTTGTTCGGGGCTGACGCCAGTGGTGATTTCCATGCTCGTAGATCGAATCAAGTCATATCAATTCCCTCTTGCTTGGGAAAACAAGGACTTCCTTGAATTAGCTTTTCCAGGAGTACTTTCCAGTTCATCAGCAGTCTTTTGTTACCATTCTCGCAGCTTACATCTTGCGTAGCTGAGATGGGTACCTCAACAAACCAGTAAAGTTCTGTCGCATTTCTTATTTTTTACAGTTATGTCATACACACCCGTTCCGACAAATTTGGCTTTTTTTGTTAATGGCAGCCTGATTGAACCGCAACATTCACCTAAAATCAAACCTGGATTTTCTTCCATCGATGTCCGCAAAATAAATTTTGAAATGACACTATTCTTCTCACAGACTCGAAGTTTTTGTGCCACAAAATCTACAATTCTCGTTCTGATAATGACCTTCCTTGGGCTTTTTCCCTCACTTACAAGTTTTTGTTGGTGTTACCAACCTCACTTTTATCGAGGGTTTCTAACCAATTTCCTGGCCACTTCACCCAGGAATTCAGGGTCTTGCCGTGAATGTGGAACAATCTGCATGAAATCAGTCATGCAGAAAAGCATGTGCTTGATTTTGATTGGTGGCTGATGATGACAGTTATTGACGGATAGGGCAATTTGATTAAAGGAAATAAAGCCAAAGGGGTCTTTACGGGAGGCATTCCCTCTCCCCTCTCCCATCTCCTCAAGACCCCTCACCCCCTCCCCCCCTTCCCCGATTAGGTCTGCCATGCAGGATAGCTAAATCATGAGCTATCCCTTGCTGGATAAAGAAAAGAACAAAAACCAGGTGCAACTCATTGCCCTACTTTTTGGCATAGGGCATGAACAGTTCACTCCAATATTTAAGTGCAGCTGATTCAGCAGAAATTGTTTGTGACATGACCCAACAGTCACTCCAGTCAGCCCTTCAGCCCTGTCAGAATGTCACGCAGAGCACTAGATGCTCTTTTCTGCTGTTAGTGGCACAACTTTTGTAATAATTGTCTTTCTTATGCCTCAAGTAGCAAACTCCCAAATGTACACCTAATGAGACGTGATTTGAAGTGAAACAAGTAACTTGAATGTAGTCCAAATGCAATGTAAATGTACTTTCACAAGATTTAGACTTTGCCACCGCCCACAAATAGAAGACGCTAATGGCAGTGGACAAAGCTATAGCACAAATGCACTGTGATGGTTAAATGAATTCACTGTCTTATCCAGTCACATTGTTTGTAACTTTGTACCTTAATAGCGTGTTTATATTTTGCTTGCGGTAAACCACTCCCCTCCCACTACGTTTGTAATTCATAGACAAGTTTGGGTGTTCTCGTGTCAAATTACACACTGTATTCGTCCAGCACAAAACTGTTCTATCATCTCTCACCTAACCATCTGTAATTATACTGTTGTTAGTATTAAGTTAGCATAAGGGTGCAAGTACCTTCCTGAAACTCTTTTTCCCTTTTACTGTCCACTTCAGGAGCAGGAGCAGTGAGACAAGCCTCCATCTCATTCCAGCACTAACAAAGAAAAGTTTGAATGTTAAAAATGTGCATACTTTTTGAGAAAAGAAGGCACCTAACTCACCGTACAGAATGAAAAAATGAGGTTAGTAAGATGCTTATCACATCATTCTCTTGATAATGGAATCAAGCAGGAACGTAAAGTGAAGCAGGCTATACTACAGAACAGACTACTAAAGTAGCCAATCAAAGCCCACATGATGTGACTCCTAACCCCCTATTAATTTTCACACAATTTTATTGGCTACTTTACATCACGTGGTGCACAATCACAGGACCACTATCACGCAATAACCCCCATCTTTGTCGATATTTGTCCAGCCAGCTTGAGTTTCAACTTTTCAGCTTTATTATCTTACGTGGAAGAAAAGCAAAGTGGAAGAAAAGCAGAGTCCTCGAAGATGGTCACAAATGCTGTTCCGGAAAGTCAAAAAAAGACAACAAAATATGCTGCCAATGTCTTTGAAGGTGACGAAAATTATGAGTACACGTACAGGTTTGGCCCAAATATTCATTTTTCGGCCGCAGACATCATCAGCCGACATACCAGCTGCCTGAAGGGGTTTATTCACTAATTATTTAGAGAGCTAGTAGACAAAATATGCAAATTTAGCCCCCCAAAAAAGTTTTCCAAATCGCTCTATCAAATTTTACTGACACTTGTATTCCGTTGTCGCTAACACAGTTCACCTTTTAGTCTTCTTGCTATAAGCCTTAATTTTGGCGATATTTGATGAAATTGTTAATCTAATTTAGACAAATGAGAAGTGATAGCCTGTACAATGGATTTGCTTCCGTCACATTATACTTTAACTCTATTCCTTGGACACTCTCAAGAGCAACCACTGCAACTGGGAAAAAAAAATGCTCAGCTCAATCCCACAAGATGGAATTATCCCAGCAAAAACTTGTGGTTGGAAATTTAATAAACTTACAGTTGTTACACCGTGTCATACTACAGGGTTCATACAGATTTTTGATGCAAACTTCAAGACTTTTTCCACACTTTTCACAAAACACTTATTTCTTTTTCTAAACGAACCCCGCTACTATAAACCAGAAAATGCCAATCAGTATTCAAGGGATTCTCTAGGGCTAGTTAAGCAGGACTAATTTTCAGCCACTTTAACTTTCACAGAGACATGCCTGACTCAGTCCACTGAATCCCAAAAGGGAAATAAAAATGAGAATACAATAAGTACTCCATGTTCAACTTATCTCAAAGTTGCCTCGCCAATGATAAGAACTTGAGATGTACATGTACATCAACTGCTAGTCTTTCGAGTAGCCAAAATGCTTTACATATTGTAATTTATTTACTTATGAAATGTTTTGTTTTTACTTATAAAACAAAAGTCAAAATTGTGTTGAGTGCTGATGCAAGAAGACAGCTTCACAGGCAGGCACTAAGTAAAATGAATTGGCATTTAATAAACCTCAACACTCTCTGTCCTACTGCTGTTTGTATTGCTTTTGCTATATGTTGTTTGGTGCAGACATTTGTTCATGTTATATTTTTTGTTTTTTGTGGTTGGCATTATTGATCAATTACAGGGGTAGCCAAGGAAACTTACAATATAAACCAAAGCAAGGGAAGAAATGGATCTTAAAATAGGCTTTTTCAATGTTAACAGTATTAGGAGACAAGGCACAGCACCAGGAGACTTTCAATTGACTGCATTTAAAAAATGTCAATTCTTTATATTCAAGAGGTCCATTGTGCTGAAGGCAATAAGCATGACTGACAAGCTGAATGGGGGTATCAAGCATCGTTTAGCGGTGGCTCAAGCAATAGTGGAGATGTTGCCATTCTCTTCAATCACAATTTCAGTTTTCAAATCTCTCATTTTTATTCCAATCCCGAGGGGCATTTTATAGTAAGTGATTTTATTAACTAACCTTGACAAATAAATGTATCTATGTGCCCAATGAAGATAATCCGAATTCTTTTTACTTTAGTTTTTAACCATTTGCTTTGAATAAAATATGGAGCAGCTAAGAAAAAGAGAATGACAAAGGAGCAAGAGAAAATTGAACAATCAATTGAGATTTTGGGAAAAGATCTTCCTAACACCAACACCTTTCTCAAAATCAAAGGGTGCCTATGGCCAACTAGTGGATAAAGTATTTTAGAAATGAAAAGGTGATACAGTCAAACCTGTACTAAGCAGACCCCATATTAAGTGGACACCCTCTATTAAGTGGACAGCAGCCTGAGCCCTATTCCCATCCCCCCCCCACCCCCCCATATTTACTGTAAAGAATACTTGTATTCCATGGACACCTCTATTAATCGGAGGCGGACATGTTAAACTTTATTTTTATGGTCATTTCTATTGTTAAAAACCTGTATTAAAAGGACACTGCAAAAAGGATGCCTGTTTTTTGTCCACATTTTAATACAGGATAGGTCATTTAACCTTGCCAACAAAAGAGTTACGACACGTTTGTAGAAGAAACAGGAAATTCTATCTTTGTTGGCAGTCTGATTAAAAAAGGGATCACTTTAGTAATACATGACCTCCATGACAAAACATTTGTGTGGAAAACAGAAAATTCTTGTACCTAGAGACATGCCTGTAAAACTAATTAATAAAACCTTCCTTCATCAATTTCTGTCTCAGCCAGTTACATGAAAATGTGTCCCCTCGAAAAAGTACTCACAGGATAGCTCCAAACAATACCCACTGCCTCTGTTGACCCCCTTTGCAGTAATTTTCACTTTTCCTGAGTTCATTGGACGCTTTAAAAACTTGGATAACGACATGGCCATGAGCTTTGGGACATGCCCTACTACTTCCATATCTTCTGTTATGTCATTTGGGTGTTGCTTCCTTACTCAAACATTACCTGGTTCACATGTGATCTGCTAGATAGTATAATATAAGACAAGATCGGGTTATAATCGGTGATGAAATCCATCCCCTTTCAGTTAATGATCAATCACTAACAATATTTAAGTTTAGTTATCAACGTCCTCCAATAATCAATGTTCTGCCTCTAATATGAATCAAAATTGTGTCTGAGGTGAAATAACACTAACATTTCCACTGTCCCATTTGTTTTCTCATCAGTTTTATAATAATATTGTTTCCACCAAGTTTCAAAGTCTCTCTATTTTCCCTCCAAGGTTGATTTCCATAGTCGTTCTGAGCTGGATTCGGAATCTAGCTTCTTGCTTACTGCTCCAGCTCGTTTGGTCGTTTGTTTATCCAGCGCTGTTACGGTTAAGATTCTTTCCAATGCTCAGTTCTCTCTGATTGCTTTGCTGCAGATTTTTTGGTTGGTCTTTGTTCATATCAAATGGTCTCGGATTGGATCGTCCTCATGCGTTCCATAGTCACAATTCCTTGCAATGTCCCTGACTTTAGCGTAGTAATCCCCCAGTCATTTGTTGCTCTGTTGCGTCATTTTGCTCATTTGGAATCGTGCAAATTTTTTGCTTTTCTTTGGCATAAGGTGATTGTCAATTTTTTGGATTAGGATTGAGTATGTGTTATCTCCTTCTTGATGCACTGGATCGGGAAGCGCTTCAATATTCACCAGGTCTTCTCCACTGCGGATCAACAGGCCATTTTTCTTTGTGTCTGGGTCAGTAATTCCAAAGAAACGGAATTGTCAGTCGATATCTTTCTTGCACCGTTGCCATCTGGCTGCCACGTCATTAGCATCTGCTTGCTTGATGAATGGCTTGATGTTGAGATTCTGATGGATAACAACATTTGTGTGAGCATGGCTTGCAATAGCCATGCCTGAAGGTTGGGTGTTGGTCATCCTTCACTGCATTAGAGACTGGACAGTAATTTTAAAACTCTGTCTGATCCAGTTTTTTTTTTACAATAGTAGTGTTAAAACAGCTTCTTTAAGTCTAGACCGCATTGATCTGGATTTCAATGACAAATCAACAACTCCAGTGATAACTGAAATTAAAATGTCAAGATTTGTAGTAAGAAGACGGCCAGGAATGGGATCAATATCGCAGGCCTTCTTTGCCATCGGTCGAGCCATGGAAAACAGGTCATCAATAGGCACATCAACAAAATGATCCAGACTGAAGGAAGACGTGAGAGTCATGAAGACATAGTCCAATAAGATTATGAATCGTATCAATCTTCAACAAAAAAGTCAACAAAAAAGTTAATAAAACAGCTAATTCAAGTGAAGTGTTTTGAAGAGGATATGGCATATTGGGTTGCATATGAAGCAACTTGTCGACAATTCCAAAAAGTTTTCACTAATCAGATTGATTCTCATGGACAGTTTGAGAATAGAATAGTAAATGGTTTGAACCCAGGAGTCATATCAAAACTTACAAGTAGAATTGTCAGTGTGAGCGTAGTCCTGAGAAGGACTGTCTTCAGAGTTACATGATATGAGCCGTGTCGGTGAATCTTATATAGGAACTCTGGTCTTACCTGATTGGTCGATATAAACGTGATGTTATTGGTCTGTCAAGTCAGCCGTAATGTTGTGGGCTGACAAGACTGTGATTGGTGCGTTTCGATCCGTGTCAGTGTGAAGGTCTGTCGTCGATCTGTTCTGTTGGTTTCAACAATAAGTCGTTTGCAAGGTGTGGGTAGTAGCTGACAATAGTTAAGTGGAGTTTGTTCTAAGTTAGTAAACCAGCATTCTAGTCCAAGTCGTTGAAAGTAGTTAGTAGAGTAAGTTATGCAATTGGCGGAGTCCCAGTAGATTTTGTGATTAGTTAGTATGTGGTGTTCAGCAACACTGTTGCTGAGGTCACCGTTTTTAGTTGCCTGTTTGTGTTTAGTCTTGTTTTCAAATTCGTGCCAGTCTCAACGATATAAGTGGCTTGGCAGTCGCAGCACAAGATCTTGAAAACTGCTCTTGGTCTGTCGTTACATGTAGGTTCATCTTTGTCTTTTACATTTGTAAGTAGCTGTCGTGAAGTGGTTATAGCTCTGTCAGCAAAGCGGATGTTGTAAGGGTGTAGAATACCTGCAATAGTTTCAGAGGTCCCTTGAATGCAAGGTAGTGTTGCAGTGGTAATAAGTGTCTGGCTTTGTTCAGAAATGTTACATTCATTTTTCTTGTAAATGTTTCATGCTATAAATTCCTCATTGTAGTTGTTCTTCCTGAAGACGTTGTCTAGGCACTTGTTTTAGTTGTTTTCGTTCACAAACTAGTTGTGCTCGCCTTGTAAGGGTTCATATAGTCGTAGCTTTGTGAGAAGTGGGGTTGTAGGACGATTGGTCAAGTAGTCTGTCTGATGCGTTGGTTTTCTGTGAACAGCTGTGTGAAGTCTGCTGGTGTTGTCGTGAGAAATCTTAAGAATGGCAATTTGCCATTTTCCTTGACCCCCTTGGTGAACTGGATGTCAGCATCCCGTCTGTTGATGTGTTCATGGAAATCGAACAAACGACTTACTGACGAAACCAACAGAACAGATCAACAACAACAGACCTTCACACTGACATGGATCCAAACGCACCAATCAGTCTTGTCAGCCGACAGCATCATGGCTCACTTGACACACCAATAACATCACATTCCTACCAACCAATCAGGTAAGACCAGAGTTCCTATATAAGATTCACTGACACGGCTCATATCACGTGACTCTGACGATGACTTCCGCTCAGGTTGTTGAAACGTCAGTCACTACCGTCAACGACAGTCCTTCTCAGGATTACACTCACCCAGACGATTGTACATAGGTAAGTTTTAATTTGAGAATAATAGCTACTAGATGACCACAAAAGTTGAATAATGAAGCGGCATTGTTCAGTGAACCTCAAACGATCTGATGATAGTTGCCTTTTCCTCCAATGCCTTTCAAGTTGTCTTCTTTCCTCTTTTCAATCTTGAGCTCATTGGAGTACCATGGTGCAGCTGGACAAACTGCAACTGTGTGAGTTGATAGTGGTGCATAGGAATCTAGTACAATCAATAGCTCTGAAATGTACAGTTAAACACTTTCAGACATGTCTACAAAGTCAACCGATAGCAGTGAAGATTTTTCAGCGTCAGTGTTTTCAGTGTCAGTCCATTTAAGGTTACGAAATGAGATAGCTTTCGTCTCATAACACGGCTTTCTAATATCCAGTGAACACATCAAAGTAAAGTGATCAGAAATCGTGGAATCATGGACATCAACACAATGTAAAAAATTGTCATCATCATTCCAGGTAATAATCAGATCCAAGACATGACCAGTACGATGAGTAGCGTGAGTAACGTGTAGTCTAAGATTAATCCAATATACCAGTCCCTGGGGCAATGCTGCAAGAAGAGGCTCTGATCATAGTGGATGGATTAGGAATTAAAGGCTTCACACCTTCAAATGGCTGGCTAGAGTTACTCAAGAAAATGTGAAATACATGTATATAACCACAATGAGCATCGCTGGGGAAGAACGAGATGTAAGCTCAGAAACTCTTGAGAGCTGGAAAGAAAGATCCAGAGAACTAACATGAGGGTGGAAGCCAGAAAATATCTGGAACATGGACAAGACTGGCTGTTTTTGGAAATGCCTTGCAGATGCAAAAAAAGGAGAGTTGTTGCACAGGTGGGAAAAAAAGGCAAGGCAGTGGAACACATGGGTATTTTTTGTCAATGCTGCAGGTGGGAAAGAGGACCCCATCGCAATTGGCAAGTCTGAAAAGCCGAGAGGTTTTAAGAACTTTAAAGACATAAGCCGTCCTTACAAATGCCATTGTTTTGCCAATAACAAGGCCTGATTGAATGCTGACCTAATGTGAGAAACCTTACTCTCCTTAGACCGTTGTTTGCAAAGACAGCGGAGGGAGATTTTGCTGTTCATGGACAACGCCCCGTGTCACCCTGCTAGTTTACAAGATCACCTCCGTAACATGACGGTGCCTTTTTACCACAAAACACAACATCCAAGAAACAGCCACTGGATAGCGGAATTGTCGCAAGTTGGAAGCGTAAATACAAGAAAACGTTACTGCACCATGATTGCAGTAAAGTTGATGGTTCCAACAGTGCTACTGATATTGTGAAATCTGTCAACATGCTCATTTCATTGAGTGGGGAAAACAAGCATGGGATGAAGTTCCAAGTGAAACAATCATGAAATGTTTCAAATGAAGAGGCTTATACCAGGATGAAGTTGACGAGGAGGACCATTCTTTTGATGGGGAAGATCTTTCAGGTTTGCAAGAACTGATAACAGCACTTGATGCCCCCTGCACTGCCAACGAGTTCCTATGCAATGAAGACCAGATTCAAGTCTGCTCTGGAAAAAGCAAGAGAGGAACTCTTTGACAGCACGTCTTCAGAATTAACTCTGGCAACGTGAATGCATGTGGATAGTGACTTAGGTGAGGGGCATGAACTAGACGCAAAAGAGCCAATCATAACATTTGACCACGAGGCTTTAAAATTGACAGATATGTTACTGGAGTATTCTCGCTATCATGGAAGGGAGGATCTTTCACTGGCCATCAGTAAAGTTAATGACTTACTTCAAAATCAGTAGCCTTCAGAAACTAAAGCAGCCACCATTCCATTTCTGTGTTTAGTAACGCCCAGTAATAAACAAACAACATAGGACGTTTCCCGTCAGTTATGCAAACCCTTGACCATGTCTCAGGTTTGCATAACTGTCTCGAATTCTCCCAACCCCCCTCGTGTTTAGATGAGGCTATGCAAACGTGGAAAAAGTCCTATTGCTTAAACACAGGAATACATTTCTGTTTTTATGCTTATCAGTTCTTGTTTTTACATAAGTATAATGAGTCACACAACAGTAAGCTGAACACCTCTTTTTTGTAACGCTTCTCCGTCTACACAATCTATCATAACATTAATTCAGAAGTCAATGGATAGGAAGTTATTCATTGCAGATGAATGTGGTATACTGTATATAAAATAATGCTTAGTTGCCATGGGAACCCAATTTTCTATAAATTATAGGTGTAGATGTGTTGCCTGTAGAACTATTAAGCTACCAAGTTTCAATGGTCTCTGCTGCAAATTGACTGAGATAGCTCTATTTATATACTCAATGTTATTTTGGGTTGAGTGAATGAGGTCAGCAGTCCTCTCATTTAAATATTTTACACATTTTTCAAACTTAAATATCTCCAGAACCAATGCAGATATTTCCAAATGGTAAACAGCATTTTTAATCTTTCCTGGGATTCTATGTGATAAACCTAAAAAATCAAGGAATAAAAATTTGATCATAGCGGCACTTTAAAATGATTGATAAGCTATCTCTTATGAATTATGGTAGGGTCTTTGTTTTCCACACACCCAGAGCGGTATGTGGAAAATGAAGGCAGTAACTTGCTTGAAATGACTCGTCAGCCATTGTAAACAACAGTAATGATGTGTTTGGCTAGTCTGTTCATCATTTTACTTTTTTGTGGGGGTCTTCATTTTTGGTCTTCGTTTTTCTACACACCCAGGTGGCTATGCGCAAAACGAAGACCCTACCGTAATTCATGAGAGATCTTATTGATCGTTTTAAATTCCATTGATGATGTGTTTTGTTATTTGCTGTTTGATATGTTATTTTTCTGGGGCGTCTTTGTTTTCCGCACACCCACCCATCAATTGTACGAATGTTTGTCCTGTTTTCAACACAGTTGTTTCGTTCAAGAAATCCTCGTTTTGCTCATGTGATTTCATCAGGTTTGACAAATAAGACTCATTCTCATCAAAGTTTACCACATTAGCATGAGATTTACTCATTTTTAGGTCACTTTAAGGTATCAGCCACCCTTTAGGTGGCTGCTTTAGGACCGTCCACACGCGGATCGTTGTAGTGTTAGTTGTTTTTATAAAAACCGCTATAAACCATATATTTTTTAAAAGCGTAATAATTCCAGATTACGGATTTGAACTAATAAAAACTATTTACTTAAATGTGTTTCGAAATTGGAATGCTTTGTGTAAAAGTACACGTCTCTATAAATCATGTTCCATTCCCACCGGAAATAAACGGAAGAAAACAATTAACACCGCATTCGCTTCTTAACACGTTCCACTAAAAAACCGTGTCTGTGAATTTTAATACTCCTTTGGATTTTAAAGCCAGAGCTTTTTTTCCACAGGGAGTGTTGACTAATTGCCTTCCCCAACTTCTTTTGCTAATAAAAGAGAAACAAATGCACTTGTCAAAAATCTGAGACACAGTTTTTTAGTGGAACATGTTGAGAAGCGAATGCGGTGTTAATTGTTTTCTTCTGTTTATTTCCAGCGGGAGTGGAACATGATTTATAGAGACATACTTTTACACAAAGTGTTCCAATTTTGAAGCTTTTAAAAAATATATGGTTTGTAGGGGTTTTTATAAAAACAAACAACGCTACAGCGATCCGTGCGCGGATGGTCCTGAAGGGTGGCTGATACCTTAAGATCATTATTTTAGGTCACTTTAACACATTCGCCCCTGAACCGCCTGTAACCGTCCGTGTGGATCCATGTCCTTTCTACCCCTTGTGAGGTCATCAGTTTAAGCGGTTAGGAAAAACGCTGCCCACTAACTTGTGAACAGTAAAGAGATCTTTCAAACCATACCAGAATGAGCAAAAATCTTACGAGATGACGATATTGAGGTTAATCCTGGACCTGACGCTTCGAATTCTACCATCGGAAATATAAATTGTCCAAGGAAAAGTAGTTCAACGAGATGTGTGAAGTGTTTGTCATGCGAGAAGCCCGTCCAAAACAACCACAAGCGATTCATTTGCATATTATGCAAAGACCTATACCATGCAAAATGTACAGGTGTCCAATAGGGCAGACAAGCCTCAATAGTGGACCTGCCCATGATGTCTATTTGCTGAGCTTCCTTTTTCAAAGTGTAGTCACGATGATATCACTTCACTGTGTTAGTTAGTGTTGGGCCTAGCAGCACCCCACCTACAAATGATAGCAACGTCCACCTTCAATCACTTATGTCAAGGGCTAGCCAATGAAGAATTGCTCACCTGAACACCCAGAGTATGGTATTGAGTTTTGGCGAGTTACAAGTGACACTGGCGGAGTATCCCATCGACATCTTCACCATGAGTGAAACCTGGCTGGAAAGCAATCCTCATTTACTAAGCCATGTAGTGATACCTGGTTATAATTGTGTCTTTTGAAACTGAGACAAAATTCAAGGAGGTGGTGTAGGTGCCTATCTGCGTGAAGAAATCAAGTGCAAAAGAAGGCAAGACTTGGAAAAATTAGGATCCTCAGCTTGAACATCTTTGGCTCGAGATACCTGGTCGCATCAGACATAGTAAGCTCCTACTTGGAACCATATACCGCTCAGAATGGATGCTGAACTATACTATATGTATTGAAAAAATTGAAAACCTCCTTGCCTAAATAACGACTGAATGGGATGGTGGTCTACTTATAATGGGAGACTTTAACATCGATCTGCTTGACTGTCATTCAACAAGGACTGTCCAGTACAAGAACATGTTAAATTGTTACAATCTTAGTCAGCACGTTCAACTGCCTACCCATTTTACCTTAAGGTCAAGTACACTAATAGACACTACTGTTGGAGAATTGAATAGCACCATGCGAGCCCTTGAAGGTTGGTCAAGCAATTCCAACTTACTCCTTAATGCAAAAAAGACCAAGCAAATGCTAATCTCCACAGACCAAATGTCAAGAGTGCATAAATTAGAAGATCAAGTCCCCCAGACAAACGCAAATGGAGAAGTGTTAGAGTCACTCTGCGCAAATTCCTTGGTTTGTGGATTCAAGACAACCTGAAATGGACCAAACGCATGACTAAGACCGTATCATTGTGCTTTGCAGCTCTATCTGCAATCAAGAAGATCAGAAACATGGCGCCCAAAGCCTTAAAGAAGCAATTGGTTGAAGCATTGGTACTTTCGAAGGTTGACTACAATGACATTGTAGTATATCTGCTACCGCAGTACCTTGAAGCACAATTAAAGTGAGTTAAAAAATCTGTAAGTTTTGTTAACAACCATTATGCAAAAATGGCTGATGTTATCAGATTAGGATGGCTCCCTGTAAAGGAAAGAACCGAAATGCATTTATTAACGACAACCCGCAGAGCTTTTTATGATACTTACTGGTCAAGCCATTTAACCCCGCAAAGACGTCAAATTACCATGAACCTACAGTCGTGTGCTACACCGCAACTGGTTGTGTCTTTTGAAACAGGAACATTTCAAGATTCAGCCTATTAGATTCAGTTATTTAACAGTCTGCCAAATAACATCAAACTTGAGACTAATGCTAAAACACTTGCAAGGAAACCTTTGAAGTTTTTGAAAACCAAGGCAGAGCTTAGATTAGATTGATTTCAATTTTCATTTTTTTTAGATATTTGTAAATGTTTCAGGGGCACCCGACGAGAAACTTCAGTTAAATATTTGTTCGGGAGAGTCTACCCATTCTAAGACTTTCGGATTCTACATTGTCAAAAATCTATTGATTTCTTAACTAAAACATCACCAAAAAGATTTGCAACCAGGGAAATCCAGGGAAATCCAAATAGTCCCTTACATTTTCGGAACGGATATTTTTGCAATTTTTGGCTGTTAAAAAGGTCACCTAGCATTATCGAGTAAGCAAATAGTTCGCTGAGAAGTGTTTGGAAGGTAACCTTCAGCTAGCAATTTCTGAAATGACGATTTCACTCCCTAAAATTTTCGGGCACTTCAATTCTCAGCTAAAAAATCCGAACAGATCAAATTTTTGTAGCTGATAAAAACATCTCTTTAAACAGTCTTTAAACATTACAAGGAGCCTAGAAATATTCCTAAAAATCTGTTTTGCTCATTTTGTTCGTTGGGTGCCCCTGATGTTTTCACATAGTACATTACTTGTAAATTATACCGATATATTTGTGTTTTTAGTTTTTAGTTAGTTCATGATGAATGTAGAGCTACTCTGTAGAAACGTCATCATTACACCGTTATTATTATTTATTATTATTATTATTATTACTTTCCAGAAAGCTGGAATTTATAAGGCTGGATAACTCGAATCACAAACTGCAGATTCATTTTTTTAAGTACTTCACATGGTTAAGAAGTTTAATTGGCACAGCCTATGCCTGGAAGAATTATCATGATTTGTGAAGCTTCATTACCAAATAGAGAGGAACGGTCCACAGTCTTCTCATAACTGGCAGCCTTTTCCCCCCTTTTTTGAATAACTGAATGCACTGTATGCCTGCAGTCTCCAGAAAAAGACTTGTACAAATCTGTGAAACAACATCTTGGCTTCCAAAGCCAGCAGCACTTCTATACCATGCAAAGAATAAGCTTAAACGGTATTATTTGTGTAGGTTTTGTCTTGCCTGTTTTGTCTTGGCTTTATTTCATATAAGATGTGCACTGTAAGTATAGCTTTTGAACAAAGTATTGTTAGCAGTAAGTGAAGTGTAAGTAAAGCACAGTAATTGGTGTATTGTATATAGTATGACGAGTGTAGTGTTATAGTACCTATTTTGTAAAAAGTAAAAAATAAAATAAATTTACACTGCAATGATAGAAGCTTTTCAGCCATTGGCTCTCAGCCCCCAATAACTAAACCTTTCTTTCATTTCCTTTGCAGGTTCAAGTTACTATCCACTCTGCCCCTAACAACAAGCTCATCTGTTTTCTTGATGCTAATCTTCATACGATTATCTTCTTCCCACCTCATAACATTAAGAAGCCCCCTATCTGTGATATCATCTTCTTGCTTAACCCATGTACTTAGTATTAAGTCACCAGTAAAACTTGACAAGAATGCTTCTTGTACAATCAACAACAAAAATGTCATTGAGCATAACTGAAAAAAGCACCAGGCCACGTATGGTTCAATGGGGGACACCTTTATTAATAAAAACAAACAATGTACATGCCCCATTAGCAATCAAGTGCTCTTGTCTACAACTAAAAAAAAACTAAGTACCCGACTGATCACGTAAGGGTTGACTGGCAACTCTTTCAACTCATTAAAAAGAAAAATGAAATGGTTAACAGAGTCAAAAGCTTTAGAAAAATCAAATGTGAATACCCTCACAGCATCTGCCTCGTGGTCAAGCCATTTTAGTCACATGCTCGGGCTTTCAAGTAACCCTGGCGTAGTATTAGAACCCTCTTTATAAGTGAATTGGTCTTGGCAAATAACGGCTTGAGAGCAGAGTAGCTATTGTTTCCCTGCCTGAAAACAATAGCTACACTTGTGAAATCCATGTGTACAATTATTGTAAAACTGACCCCCCAATTAAGCTTCCTTAAAAGACTGGCGACTAAAAACTCAGCTTGTGCTCAGTACGATAAGGCATGCTCAATTTCATTGAAAAGATGGATAAGCTATTTTCTAAACTGGTTTAAGGTTATTTCAAGTGCAGGGTGTCAAGTAATAAGAATGCTCAAAATAGGAATTTGTGATCCCAAAAAAATAGGGGAAAATAGGAATTATTAGTCTTGAAAATAAAAAATAAAACAAAAGTTTCAGTAATTTGGTAGCAAACTTATTGTTTATCAAGTGAAATTTGATAAATGTTATATTATTGAGGCTGGCGGTCTTTTGTGAGGGTTGAGATATTCTTTAACTTTTTTTTCAATTGCCTAGCTGGCAATTTGGCAGAAAATAGTGAAGAGTTCAGTACTGTAAATGTCTATTTTAGAACCTTTTTTCCATCAGAACAATGTAAACTCCTATGGCAATACAAAAATGTAGTCATTCAACATGACATAAAGTTATGAACGGTGTGAAGTGTGAAAAGCCATGCCAAGTGAACCAAGGCTAAAAAATTGCCAGGAAAGATGCATTTTGATAATAGGCTAATTCTGAGTTCACGTCAGCCTCCTTTTCTAAGCGAGCCCCAGCGCAAAAGTTTTATGATGTAATTACTTTTACTTTGCATACCAAAAAAAATTGATTTTCATAAGAAAGACTGGGCACTTGGACTCGCTTGATATACATGTAGAGGCTTGAAGTGAACTGAAAAATGGCCTATTTAACAGGTAAAATGCCTGAAAAATAGGAAAAAATAAGAATTTTTCTGAAAAATAGAAAATAGGAAAAATAGGAACTTGACGCCCTGCAAGTGTGTCCAATCTGTACAGGACATGCAATGTCAGGTTCTTCTTGTTACTGTAACAAACTCTAAGGCTCAGCTTTTTTTTTTTTTTTTCAATTTCTGGGAAAAGAAACACCATGGCCAAAGAAATAAGACTGTAACATTTTGCTCCTGATAAATTGTTGTAAACATCTCACCACATCATAAACTGCCTCAAGTTTGTGAATTTCCTTGTTATCCATAAATCTGTGACCCATTCCTGCAGCAGATATGGCTCGTATTGCCATACTAACCATACTCTTCCCCAGTGGAATATGCTCTTGAGGACTGCTCCTGGAAAACGTGTCAGCAGTTTCTTTGGCAATCTGTTTGCAGGAAAGTAGACTTGTCACATAGCTTAAATATGTACAAATTAAAACACCTGATAATGAACATGCTGTAGTTCAGTTTCGTCACCTAATTTGTTCATTTACATGTACTGGTAAACCAATAGACCAAAATCATTGATCTTACCCTAGTTGTTCAAAAGGACACTAAACTTCATCCAGAGAAGTCAATAATCAGCATGTAAAATAAAGTTTCAAGTTCAAGTTTAAAAGCTAAAAAATAACAAAAACTAGGGGGGAGACATTAAAGGAGAACTGAAGGTAAAAAGCCAACTTTTTTTCTGTGGCTGATTATTTTCGAAATATCATGTACTTCTGATATAAAGCCAGGAAAAGTCTTTATTCTTCTTGAAATTTCCTTGAATTTGCACAAAACCCATGGTTGTTTTTCCAGTTTGAACATCTGCCATTTTGTGTGCTTTTTCTTCCAGTTACTTCCAAAAAAGGAATGCCTCCCACCATGTTCTGACGTCATTGCACACAACCGATACATCACTTTCAGAAGGAATTTTCCATGATCCTTCAAATAAATAAAATTATTTGGACAGTTTCACTCTCCAGTGTTACTTGTTTATTTTATAGTTAGCTCAACCAGGACCTGTAGCAAGGGCCGAACTTCGACTTTGTTTGGTTGAGCTGATGTGGGAGAGCTCACGGTCCCAAGAAGAGGGAGCAAGCAAAAGTTGGAAGTACATGTACATGGTGCACAAAACCGAAAGTCAATAAGAAGGTGACATTGCGAGAATACAGGAATGCACGAACAAGATTTCAGGTGATTTGTTGTTATTCAATACAATACAATAAAGAAACCTCAATCCAGTGAGAATACTTTGTTTGCTGGTTGTATTATTTTGTGTAAATTTTGGCATTTTATATTTAATGAGCTTCTATCACACTACCATGTTCAGATGTGCGTTAAATATTGTTCACCCAGGTTAAAGGGTTAAAGGTTGTTCACCCACAACCTGGCCCAAACTCAAAGCAAAAGCAAAATTCTTGGTCTGGACAAGATCCTAAAGAAAATCATTCAACCGGGTCCGTGGATGGCCAACATGCAAATTCGTGCATCAAGATTGCTCATTTGAATATTCGTTCGTTGAAGTCTCGCGAACACTTTCTTCTTCTACAACATACCATCGAAGAACATGACTTTGATATATTTACTATATCTGAGACTTGGCTTGACTCGACGGTTGATAATCAAGTCATGCAGATTCCTGGATTTGTATTCTTCCGCCAAGATCGGGGAGAACATAAAGCTGGTGGCGGCCTTGCGGTATACATCAGAGACACATTCAAGGCGACACTCCTAAAAGACGCCACGGGAATTAGCGACGAAAATTTCCAACAGCTCTGGATAAAAGTTCAAGTGCGACAATGCAAATCAATTTTTATTTGTACTGTCTATAGACCACCTAGCACCACATCAGCTTTCAGCGATAGTTTGTCAAGAAGTCTCCTGAATGTGTTACTGCTTGGCTATGACATCATCATTCTGGGTGACCTAAATTGTAACACTCTCGATGATACAGCGGATAGTCGAACTTTGAAAGAACTTTGTGCTAGTTTCAACCTGACACAATTAGTGAAGGAACCGACTAGAATTACAGAAACAAAGCGCTCGCTAATTGATGTTATTATGATTACCGATCCTACCTTAGCGGAGTCTTGCTCAGTCATTATGTCCTCAATAAGTGATCACAACTTAGTAGAAGTTACGTTGAGGATAAATCGCCCTAAAGTCAAAGCCAAATACGTCACTACAAGAAGCTATTCCAGGTATGCACCTGATAGCTTTTGCGAAGATCTCTCTCTTGTTCCGTGGCACATGGTATACTTCTTTGATGACATTGATTCTCAAGTGGAAACATTCAATTCTCTCTTCTTGGACGTCCTGGATCAGCACGCGCCCATCAAACGTATAAAGATCAAGTCTCGCTCTAATCCGTTCGTAACACCAGAAATTAAGCAGCTCATGAAGACCAGGGATCGTTGGCACAAGAAAGCCATTCAGACAAACGACAAACTCTGCTGGAACGGATATCGCTTCTTTCGACAAGAAGTGAAACGAGAACTGAGGCTTGCTGAAAAAATCTATGTAAGAAACGAAATAGCTGACAGTAGAGGTAATACAAACGCCACTTGGAAGATCTTAAATCGATGTATGTCTCGTGGTATTGCTAAACGTCCACGCACTTTTGAGGACCATGGGACTTTGGCAAATAAATTTAATAAGTATTTTACTTCAGTAGGAGAACTTACTGCCAAAAAAGCGAACTTGATAGCAAAGGAACACGGTTTGGATAAAGATTATGGTCTTAGGGAAGAAAGTATTGATATTGGCCTGCATGCTGAAACAGAAGGATTTGAGTTTCAAGAGGTAAAAGAAATTGATGTCAAGTCTGTCATTAAGAGTTTAGCTGCCAACAAAGCACCAGGATATGATAAGATCTCTGCACGAGTCCTGAAAGACAGTTATGAGAGCATTGCACCTGTGATTACCAGCCTGGTGAATAATTCGTTTAAGGTGGCTGCTTTTCCTAAAGCATGGAAAATTGCTGAGGTGATACCTGTACCCAAAGAAGGAAACTCAGAAGAACCAGCCAACAACAGACCGATTTCATTGTTACCCATCCTATCGAAAGTAAGTGAGAGACTGGCACACAAGCAGTTTTCGGAATTTTTGACAAAACATGATAAACTGTCGATCTATCAGAGTGGCAACAGAAAAATGCATTCGACAGAAACTGCCCTCATAAATGTTACAGACAACATTTTGAAAGCAATTGATGAAAAGGCAGCGTCATTACTAGTACTGCTTGATATGTCAAAAGCTTTTGACAGCCTTAATCATAATCTGTTATTAAGAAAACTACGGAATCTGGGTCTCAAAACTTCTGCAACTTCCTGGTTTAGTAGCTATCTATCCAGTAGATATCAAAGAGTACGATACGAGGATTCAGTCTCAGAATTGTTACCTTTAACAAACGGAGTACCTCAGGGGTCAATTTTGGGTCCTGCGCTTTTTTCTATCTACATTAATGATTTAATCAGTGCTATTACCCACAGTCAAACCGCTGCCTATGTTGATGATAATCAATTGCACTTTAAATTTCCCGTATCAGACTCATCAAGTGCTATAGCAGCCGTAAATCAAGATCTTAGGAGCATCAGTAGATGGTGTGCAAAAAATTCTCTACTTATAAACCCTGACAAGACAAAATTAGTGGTTATTGGCTCAGCACAACTTCTTAAGAGGCTACCTCATATCTCCTTATCCCTGCTAGGCAAAACCATTTCACCAGTTTCGTTTGCTAAGGATCTTGGGGTATATGTTGATCAACATCTTACCTATGATGTACATGTTACCAAAACAGCCTCTAGTTGCATGAACCAGTTAGTACAAATAAGTAGAATTAAACACCTCTTAGACAAGAAAACACTTTTACTACTTATAAATAGCTTTGTTTTTAGTAAACTTTTTTATTGTTCGTCAGTGTGGGGGAACACATCTAAACGTAATCTACACAAACTGCAGTTGGTACAAAATTTTGCTGCCAGAATTGTATTAGGGTTAAGGAAGTTTGACCATATCTCTCAGGGACGGAGATCTCTTAGATGGTTAGATGTTACGGAGAAGGTTTTATTTAATGACTTAGTTTTAACATATAAATGCGTAAATGGTTTAGCTCCAGACTATTTAGGTAAATATTTTGTTAAACGTTCAGCGGTTCATAACAGGAACACAAGAGGATGTAACAATTTTGTGATCCCCCGATGTAGATTGTCAATGGGACAAAGGGCATTTTACTCTCGGGCTCCACTGAAATGGAATGGGCTACCCGACTATATTAAGAACACTAAAGGAATTGATATTTTTAAGCGGACACTTTTTCATAATATGTTCTATACGAAGTAATTTTGAATAGATTTTGAATGATTTTGAATATATTTTGATTTTAATTAAATTACTGTAAATAAGTTTTCTTTTCTTTTAACATTGTGACTGAAAAGCCCTATTGAAGGGAGTCTCAATAAAGTATGTATGTATGTATGTAAATATCTTTCACGAATCAATCTGATCACTGTACATGTGAAACACTGAATTTTATCTTTAAAACAGTCTGCCAATAAAGAGAATTGCTATGGATTGCCCTCGCAGGTCCGGAGCTGTACGGCCAGAGCACCAGGAAAATGAACTCAGCATAATGTAAACTAAAACGATTTCTCTTCTTTTGCTTATGCATACCTGCTACAAATAATTGTATGTTTAATGCAAATCTCAATTTTTGAACCGGAATCCCTTATTCTTAACACCACCAAGATTTAAGTAGGTGCAGTACTACAGTGTATATTTCATGAATGAAGTATACAAAGTTAAAAGCTTAATTTAATCCTGAAATCCTGCAGACTGCAGGTGCATTCTATAATGCTTGGCACAAGCAAGACTTTGTTTGGATTAGTTAAATTTTCTCTCATTAATCCAAACACTCATTCCTTAAGAAAGATCTCATCCTTTGTGGGAACTCCATGAAAAGTTATGCATCTGGGATTTATAATTACTATCAAACCACAATGACTCACTGAAGGATTGTGTCCTGTTCCGTCACTAAATTTTAAGCCTGTAGTGTGCGTAGTGACGTCATGCTTAGTCCCCAAGCCTGCAATATGGCAGCCAAAATGGTGGACCTCCACTGAGAAGTCAATGCGGACCTTTCCTCCTTCATAAAGATGTCAAAATGTAAGTAACCTCCCAAATACTGGAGTATTTGCTTAATTATGTTGTACCGTCAAAACTCACGTATAAGCCGCACTCGTAGAAAAGCCGCATCCCCAAATTTCAAGCACGCTTTTGAGAAAAACAAATAAAAACTTGAAAAAGGCATCATCAGATGTGCGTGGATATCCTGTCTATAAAGCTGCATGGATGCCATCAACCGGAGTAATCGGTGGAAGACCACATTGTAAGCAGCTTTGCGGACGTATGGAGATTCCATGCCAGTTAGATTTAAACAACCCAAATGAAGTGCAAATGAAATGCTTGAAGGAACTACTGGCGAACAAGATTCAGGTTTAGAACCTGAAGATACATACCAACGGCTCCTATAGGAGCCACCATTTCTACCTAAAGCACGATCAACAGCAGGTTTCACTATCTTTAATCTTTATTTACTGAAGGTTTTTAGTGCTATTTGTGACCCCATACCAGTCAATTTACTTCCTCTGAAAGCAATGGTCTCGTATATAAGCCGCACCCACGTTTTTGAGCCCAATATTTCGGCAAAAAGATGGGGCACGAGTTTTTACGGTACTACAAATTGAGCAAAGGAAAAAAGTTTTCAATTTTATCTTCAGTTCTCCTTTAATAAATGCAGCTACATAAGGCACTTTATTCATAATCTGATTATCACTATGACCCATGAATAAAACGTTAGCACCACAGTTATAATAATCAAAGTGCTCTGTAAGCAAACTCATGAATTAAATGGGCAAATTAAATTATTTTTTGGATTATGTCTAAATTTTGGTATGCTGGCCATTTATAGAACTGTTGCACTCACATGTCTGCTCGTGTTTAACATTTTGTCATACCTATTCAATTCAGCAAAGATTTGATTATATTTGGCTTTGATTTGCTGGTATTTGACTTTGATTTGCTGGTATTTGGCTTTGATTTGCTGACATTTGGCTTTGATTTGTTGGTATTTGTAACTGCTTTTCTCGCTTTCCACAGTTATGGCATAGCCATAGTGAGCGGGGGAGTTGACATACGCTCGGTATGTCTCCTTGCCTTTTGAATTCTTGCATGCTGGTTTGCACATCACGCGAATTTAGTTTCATGTCACGCTGATAAAAAATAACCATTCAAAACATATAGTCAAGAAATTGAGATTATAGAAGAGTAATAAAGAAGCAACATGTCAAAGTCTCAGGCCTGTGCGATATCTCGTACTTCAGTTATTCAGAAAAATGTACCACCCAAAATTACAGAGTTTAATATGGAGACGTCATGCTGGTGTTCTTCAGAAGGACACCAACATGGTGGCCGAAAACCAGCAAAAACATCTGGAGTTTACTTTGGCTGTCTTAAAACCTTTCTTTGCTCTACTGAACTTGTCATACTTCCTGCAGACAAAGGACGTGTTGCTCTTGTTATGGACAAGAGAGACTATACTGACAAAATGGACTCACTAGTTACTGACAAACAGACATACGAACCACTGAAACGTGACCCAACACCAGCACTCCAACAATGACTAAACGGCAAACTACTCGACCTCAAAAAGACAGAGACTATTAACATTCAACTGTATTACAGACTCAGATGCCGTGTACCACAACCAGCTAAACTTTACAGACTACCTAAGCTACACAAGCCTAACCTACCTATGCGACCCATAGTCTCATTCTGTGGGTCTCCTCCTTATCAACTTTCCAAACACTTAACCAGCATTTTCAAACCCTTGACTGATGAATCCCTACACAAACTACAATCCACAGACAACTTTATTGACACTATCAAAACTGTAAGAATACCAGATGACCACAAGCTAGTATCCTTCAACGTCAAATCTCTTTTCACCAGCATACCACTTCAACTTGCCCTTGACGGTACTAAGACCACCATCAACAAATCATCCTACCAACCGCCATTACCCACAGACGACCTTATGGACATACTGCACCTTTGTTTGACCTCAACCTACTTTCAGTGCAATGGTAAGCACTACAAACAACTGCACGGGGCAGCTATTTGCTCTCTGTTTCCGTTGTTGTGGCTGAAATAGTCATGTAAAAAATTGAAGAACAGGCCCTGGCAACTTACAGTGAACACTTCCTTTCTGGCTATGTTACGTTGACGATACTATCACTTCTGTACACATAAACAAAATCAATGAATTACATGAACACTTGAACAAACAGAATGCAAGCATACAGTTTAGACAGATAAATCGTTTATTAAAACGAACACCTCACAGTCCGAAGACAGAATTACGTGTATAATGTACATGTACAAGAAGCAAAATTTATAATTAAAATAGTTATAAAGATCTATAATAATAAAAATGTACAAATCTAATAAAATCATATCACTTGGAATAACCTTGTGTTAAGAAAATATACATGATACATAAACATATTTATTTACAATATTAGGCTATGGCTAACAATAGAAGATTTTTTAAGGTGCTCCGTTTTGCACACTGGTACGTTAAACTTCCTATTGCTGCGCCGCTGCCTATGGTGATCAGCTTTAGGTGGAAGCAGACCTGCGAGCTTGTGATTAATGTCAAGAACAATGTCATTAAAAAGATCAAACGATAATGACGCTCGCCTGTCGTAAAGAGAGCCCGCTGTTGTAGCTTGCATAAGGAAAAATAATGCACATGGTGCGCTTCAGAATATGTTCCAGCTCTTCGGATAAATAGGATGGAAGGCTGAAGTGAAATACTTGACATGCGTATTCTAAAACCGATCTTATGGTACTACGGTAAAATAAGGCAAAATCACTCGCACAGATACCAGCTCGTTTAAGTTGCCTCGGGAGGTACAATCTTTTGGCAGCCTTTGAGGTTACATTAAAGATGTGATCATTCCATTTAAAATCATCACTTATGGTAACGCCAAGTGCTTTAGCCGAGTTGACTCTCTCGAAAACAAAGCCATCGAGTTCAACTGGAGAATGAGTTGGAGGAGATCTCTTAACGCACGACTGCAGCTCCTTGCATTTGGATGGATTCAGCTGCAAGTGGTTATCCTGAGACCAGGTGCTGATAAAGTCAACAGCTTGCTGAAGTGCACTTTGTTTGGATGGTCGTACTATTTCCGAAACAGTGGTGTCATCAGCGAATTTCCACATAGCAAACGACCCATCAGGTAACCTAAGGTCGTTTATCAGCACCAAGAATAACCAAGTGCCAAGACGAGTCCCCTGGGGAACTCCCGCAGGAACATTAATCCCCTCAGAGTAAACTCCATTAGGCTTAACTCTTTGCTTTCTATCCCTCAAGAAATCAATAATCCAGTTAATGGCAGTTGGCTTAACCCCACGAGTGTGCGAAGTCTGCGGACCAGAATATTATGGTCCCCTACTGTTAGTCGAAAGCTTTACGAAAGTCCAGTAGAGTGGTTCTTACAGTCGCCCCAGTGCCATCGGTGGCGCACAGCCAATGATGGAACATAGAGATAAGCGTGAACGTAGTGGAAAAGCCCAGGATGAAGCCAAATTGACCTGGATCAATATGGGACAGCACCTGACAGGCCTCAGAGCCTTCTCGATAACAAAGCTCTCAGCGATCTTCGACATGGTTGAAGTAAGTGAGATTGGCCGTAGGTCTTTGTTAAAGTCAGTGACAACGAGTGCTTTGGGTAATGGTGGACCGTCGGCCAGTTTCCATACACGAGGTACATTGAATTCAGAGAAAGAGGCGTTCAGGATGTCAGCAATGGGCGCTGCCAAGATATCAGCATATTCCTTTAGGACCCAGTTTGGAATGTCGTCTGCGCCACATGCACGAAAAGTGCTGGCCTTGCGAAGCTTCCTCACGACAGATTGCTCGGTAACTACAATTGGTTCATCATCATCTGCTGACACCCGCGCGCTACCTGCTAAAGGCGAGTAGTCCTTCATTACGCTAACAAACTTAATTTTCTCAGCTAGAACTGCATCCTCACATACGAGATCGTTGTGGAGCTTGGATTTCTGATCGCACTCAGTTGATTTGGTGGAGCCACTGCTTCACCTCTCTCCACCAATCACGAGGCCTGGAAGCACACAGGCTTTCAACCTTGTTCTTGTAATAGACCTTCTGACAGCGCTTACTCTCTTGATTCACTTTGTTCTTAAGATCTTAAATAGGGACTGGTTCCCGGATGCAAATGCCTTTTGACGACAGGAAATTAGTTGTTTGAGTTGTGCAGACAACCAAAGCCGGTCAGTCTCGTACACCTTTATAAAGCACTCGGGCATGATCATGTTCAGCCCAAGGTTGATAATGTCAGTGAGAGTTCTAAGCTTGAGTTCACATGATAAATCAGGTGAGAGAAGGTCAGACCAGGGTACTTGAAGAAAAAATCTGCCCACACTGGTTCCACTGTACGAGCCTTGACGAGAAGAGCACAAATTGTTGCCCAATGAAACCAAGCACTTCAACCCTCTTCTTTGTTAAGAACAACTATAGCACAGACTTCATCAAACACAATACTTACATCAGACAGAATGACAGCTCTAACAACTTATCTGCCACCACAGCCACCATACCATACATACAAGGGACCTCCGGAACCATAGCACGCATACCACAACCTTACAACATCTGTGTTGCACACAAACCCATGTTCACTTTACGACACTTACTCACTGATGTTTAGGACAAAGACAAACCTGAAAACAGACCGGGAGCAATTTACAAGATCAAATGCACTGACTGCCAGGTCACCTATATCGGTGAGACTGGCAGGAACTTAACCACGTGACTAAATGAACACAAACAAGCTACAAAAAAAGGTGACCTCAACATCATCATCGCCAAACACCACTTGAAAACAAGCCACACTATCAACTGGGACTCTGCTACCTGCCTTACCTACAGTACCGACTACTGCCAATGAATTACACTCGAAAGCTGGTTTACTAACTGTAGTGTATTGACTGCAGGCTAGAATGTGGTTTCATAAAGCGGTTTAATCTTTATCTCCGAGTTTACAACGGCGCCCTACTTTTTCGACTCCTCTTCCCTAACCGCGAGAAATTACATGACTGACAGTAACAAAACGACAACCGGAAGTGGTCACTACATTTCTCCCCACTTCGGATAATCTTAAGCTATACCAAAACTACAGCAAAATGTAAACCAAACAGTAGCATAAGAAAACGTCCCCCCTTTGGGTTTCAAGAATTCTTAGACACAGTCCTTGAGGTATGCTGGAGGTCGTCTGTGTCTCTGCGGGCTACGGTGAGGTCCACACTCAGCAGGTTTAGACAGCATATTTTCCTTAGCATCGGTAGGCAGAGCTGGGGGAGTTAGGCTGTCATGCACAGGCTCACCATCTGTGACCTGGACGTCGGGCTCCAGCTTCTTGAAGAACGAAGAGTTTCGGGTGATATTCTTCCCCCCACCCTCGGCAGTAACCATCGTACCCTTGCGGTGAGTGATGACGTAAGGTTCAGGATGATACGGTGCTCTGGAATTAATTCCCGAGGGGTCACACCTGACTAGAACTTTGTCTCCGGTCGTGAGGTTACTGGGTTTCACATATGCTTTCCTATCAGCATAGCTCTTCATCTTCTCCTTAGCCAGCATGTCACGGTGCCTAATCAATGCTGGGTCCACCTCAGAACTGGGTACATCAGGAATCTTAACGCGCATGGGCCTGTTGAATAAAACTGTGGCTGGTGGCTTGCCTGTTGAAGAGTGTGGTGTTGCTCTGTAGTTGCAAAGCATCTTGTGTAACTCTTCTTCCCAGGGACGTTGTTCCAAGTTAGCAGCTTCGATCGTCTTCTTAACCGTGTGCATGAATCGTTCAGCTTCTCCGTTGGCACGTGGCCACTTGGGGTTATCTTTCGATGGTCGAATCCCATGTTCTTTGCAAATGACTGGAACTCTCTTCCGTTGAACGGCGGGCCATTATCAGTGTGCACTTTCGCTGGAACACCAAACTCTGCAAATACCTTGTGGAGACGTGGTATGACGACTGGTGCAGACACTGACGTTATGACCTCTACAATGGGGTACCTGGAATAGTCGTCGTAGAGGACGAGTAAGTATCCTCCACCAGACAGTTCCTTAAAATCTGCACTAATCTGTTGCCATGGTCCCTGTGGCAGCGGTGACATGTTAAGCGGCTCGCATTTGGTTTCTGGGGTCGTCACTTGGCATGCAAGACAGGACTTCACTTTCTTCTCTACTGCGTCGTTGATACCTGGGAACCACACCTTCTCCCGAAGCAGTGACTTTGTTTTCGTCATGCCCTGATGACCTTCGTGTGCGAGATCGATCTCTGTCTGTTGTAAGACTTCAGGGACAACGATCCGTCTTCCTCTCAAGATCACACTCGAGGAACTGCAGATGGTCAATTCTTCCTTGACCCGTTCAAGAGCTTTGTACGTGTTTTGGTTAATGTCGAGTCGCTTTGACGGCTCAAACCAGTTGCTGATATGCACAGCATCAATGACAGCTAGAAGGGTTGGGTCTTTCATAGTTGCCTGCGCGATGTCCTCTAGCTTGAGTGCATTGGGCTTGGCAGCGTGCGTGATGTAGTCCACGAACTCTTCTGCCACGCGTTGCTGTCGACTGCTGGAAAGCGTTAACTTCTCGGGGTGTCGGGACATATAGTCGGCTGGGTTTCCTTCTCCTTGCTCGTACACAACTGTCACTTGGTATGGCTGTAAGCGCAGTGTCCACCTCTCGATGCGTGCGGGTGGTTTCGACCGAGGATTGTTGTATATCACAAGTAACGGCTTGTGATCTGTGATGACAGTCACCGGTTTACCATAGATGTATAGGTGAAAATATTCACATCCCCATACGACAGCAAGAGCTTCACGCTCGGTCTGGCTGTAGCGCTGCTCCACAGGAGTCAGGGATCTGCTTGCATACGCAACCACGTGCTTGTTTCCAGTGATGGGGTCAGTTTGGGCCAGGATTGCCCCAAGCCCGACAGGGCTTGCATCGACGCTAACTTCGGTGTTCCTGCTGGAGTCGAAGTAAGCGGTTACAGGTGCTTGCACGAGGGCAGTCTTGAGCTGCTGAAGGGCGTGGTCTTGCCTTTGACTCCACTCCCAAGGCATGTTGTTTTGGGTCAGCTCACGGAGGGGCTGTGTTAGGGTTGCGTAAGCAGGAATGAATCTGGAACAGTAGTTGGCCATACCAAGGAGACTGCGCACTTCTGCGACGTTAGTTGGTGGTGGGAGATTGGTTATCGCCTGGACCTTCTTCGGGTCAGCTGAGATGCCTTTACTAGAGAAGACATATCCAAAAAACTCGAGGCTATGCTGTGAAAACTCGCATTTGTCGCGGTTTAGGGTGAGGCCCTTCTCCCAGAGGTGCTGAAAGGTTTCTCTTAATGCTTGGTCATGGTCTTCCTGTGTCTTTCCATGCACTAAGATATCATCACTCAGGTTGAGCGCTCCTTGGATGCCACTCAAGGTTTCACGGATGGCATTCTGGAATATTTTGGCTGCACAAATGATTCTGAAGTTTAAGCGCGTATACCGCCTCAGTCCAATGTGGGTGCTGAACGTTGTGATGTATCTGGATTCCGGGGCAAGTTCTAGTTGATTGTAGCCTTGATTCAAGTCAGCGATGACTTCTTTGATTGTTGGTGTGATGTGTCGTTCACGTTGGATTGCTCTATTTGCCTGTCTCATGTCAACGCACATTCGGATTTTGCCAGGCTGCTTGGGCTTGGGTGCTACCACAACGGGTGAAACCCATGGGGTTGGTCCATCCACGCGCTCTATAACGCCGTGCTGCTCGTCTCTTTCTAGCTGCTCTTCGAGTTGCTTCCGGACATGGAAGGGTACACGGCGGTGAGATTGTGCTGATGGCTGGACGCTGTCATCGATGTGCAGATGTACTTGGTAATCTTTCAGCTTTGCAAGGCCTGTGAATAGATCGTCATACTCCTGTACCAGTTGATCGATCTCTGGTCTGGATTTGGATGCCAGTGGACTTGTGATCGATATGAGCCCTAAGTTCTGCGAGGCTTGCCAGCTCAGAAGGGATCCGCCTGCTCCTTTGGCGACGTAAAGGGTCTCCGGAGATGTGATCTCGTTTTCAGTTGTTAAGGTTGCGTCAAACTTCCCGAGCATACTCAGAGGCGTTTTGGACTTGTACGGGTATACTCAAGTCGTGGTGTTGCTCAGGCGTGGTCGATTCTGCAGTGATTTGAAGTCCTTCTCATCTAGGATGGTGATGCTAGATCCTGAATCTGCCATCAGAGTCAGCCAGGTGCCATTGATCTTGACCTTGAACAACGGCTGCTTAATGTTCTTTCCGTTAACACTGTGGATACTTAAATGGAATGCGTTTTCCTCATTGCTGTCACTGGATTCGTCCAAGTACTCGTCGAGTGTGCTGACTGTTTTCCGTGGCTCTTGCTTGTGAGATCTTGCCTGTGGTTTGCTGCGACAGACTGATTCGAAATGTCCCAGCTTGCCACAACCTCGGCACTCTTTCTGATAGGCCGGACAAAATCGCATGCTGCCATCATGTGGGTAAGAGCCACCGCAGTTTCGGCATGTTATTGCTTCTGGGTGCGATCCGGAAAATCCGTGTCCCGGGTGATCCTTCCTGTCACGTTGGGGTCCATTCCGAGATTTCCGTCGAGTCGTTTCACGTTGCTTACCGAGTTTGTTTACTTCTGCTTTTGAGTTTTCCAATTCTTTGACTTGTGTTTCGGTAAGCTCCAGGGTTTTGCCGTAATCGAGGAGTGCATGTAAGGTAATTCCAGGATCACTGAGAGCTTTCCGCCGCAGCTTGGACGACAAACACAATTGAATAATCTGACTTTTGATTTCTCGGTCGGCATCGGCGAATTCGCAGGTTTGTGATAGGTGTTTCAGCCTGGTGTAATAGCTCATGAGGTCTTCACCTGGGTGTTGTTTTGCCTGCCTGAACTTGTATTCTTCATAGGCCACATTAGTCTTCGGCGTGAAGTAGTTTGTGAGCGCCGTGATTGTTTTCTCGAGCGGGTCTTCGTCTGCTCCTGCAACGGCTTCGGGCAGCGTTTCAACAATATCGTTGACCTCTTCGCCTGCATAATGTAACAGAAGAGCCCTCTGTCGCTTCTTGTTGGTCACATTTAACGCCACAATAAGGTTGCGGAACCGCGCGATGTACTTTTTCCACCGAGTGCCAAGTGTTCCTTGGTTTTGAGAAAGGTCAAACGAGGGAAACGATGGCAGGGTGCTCATGGCTGCGGAAGCTGTCGGCTTGACTTGGTTTGTTTTTGTTCTGTCTTCGTATCGGCTGGATTGGACTTTCGTTGATTCAGTGTTGCCTTTTATCACTCGTCGCCAGTGTAGTGTATTGACTGCAGGCTAGAATGTGGTTTCATAAAGCGGTTTAATCTTTATCTCCGAGTTTACAACGGCGCCCTACTTTTTCGACTCCTCTTCCCTAACCGCAGGAAATTACATGACTGACAGTAACAAAACGACAACCGGAAGTGGTCACTACACTAACTTAGAACAAACTACCCTAAATCACTGCCAACCTCTTCCCGCACCTCACAAGCGATTACTCAACCAAAAACAGTAGCTCATTATGCATGTTTATTACACAACTCACAACCCTTGTCTACTCTTTTACTTAACCAAATAATCACCGCTCACATCTTCACAGCCAATCATATCACAGGTTTACCAAAGGCTACTCCATCTATTGACCAATCGAATCGCTCACCAGGGGTTTTCCTGAATGTTCTCCTGACTAAAAACGATCACTTGACTCCGAAAATGGCTTCCGCACAGGTTGTTGAAACGTCAGTCAACAACAACAGTCCTTCTCAGGACTCCAGTCACCCAGATGATAATTTTCAATCAAGGTATGAACTTGTAAACATTCGCATAAACACTTTTCTTCACATATTGGTTGTTCAGAGCTCAAGAGTACAATGTGAATCGATGTTTTGATGTTCTTGGTGTGTTTCTCAGCAGCCATCTTTATATCACTGAGTCTGAAAAAACTGAAAATTTCAACTGCTCTGTTTTCCAAATAAAGCATGCTATCAAGCTGAGAACTTGCAAGCAAGTATATTCTTTAAATACCTTTTGCCTAATGAAGATCAAAACACAAATGTCTGTTTACCTTTCCATTTTAGTTTCTTATGATGTCACATGAACACTTCCATTCATACAGCTATCCATTGTGCTCATTATGAAAGAGAAACCTCAAGAAAATGGTGAATCGCAAAGGCTAAACTGTGTGGTCAGTGATGTGCTTTGTCATGTCATCAGTTTTACAAGTGGTTAACAAAGACAACCGAACTTCAACTTTCAACTGAACATTAAACTTCCATGTGAAAGAAAAGTCAATCTAGCTACGCTCCAAAAATAAGTAATTAGATTTTAAAAATAAAGGAACAATATTTCGGGATACATAAAAAAAACCTTGTTTCAGTTTACCCGTGTTGGGTGTAGCTTGCGAACAGCCCCGGTGCAAAAGGAGCTCGTCATGAAGACGTTTAATCAAAACAAATGTTGCAACTCCATTTGCCGATGAATGAACACAGCGTGAGCTCTAACTTCGAAAAAAGGGCAGTGTTGAGTGCCTGAAGAATCCAGGAATACCGAATATACTCACTGACAGTTCTTTGATGAAGGACAAAGCAACAGACAACTTCATCATACACACTACTTGAGCCCACTGTGTTAAGTCTGTGATTCTAGGGACCCGTAATCGACACCGGGTGGGGGGTAATTTCCACTAATTTTTGTTCCTTTCTTTTTGCAATGTTTTTAGCGATACAATAAATAAATGTTCTGTGCAGTTATATCATTTTGTCATATGCACATTTACCGAACCATAACCGTACCGTACTTCCACAACTTCCGTTTCTCTAAAATCCATATGAAGTCTGCATCGAGTGAGAACTTGTGTGGCTCATCAAGTTCATGATTCTCGATCTTCTCACTTTCGCCAAGCCAAGTCTTCTTATTTTTAAAAATGGAGAGCAATTTCAAATTAAGGCACGAGTGTACCTCACTTGCATAATGTTTACAGCCCGACGAGCTTCACTCGATTGAGCACCCACATTTTCTGTTAATCATGATAACTTGTTCATTGTGCATGTGCGCTGTTCACGAGTTAAAAATGACCCAGTTTAACTTGTTGATCAAACATAGCTGAGTACTGTTGTAAAACTCAGCAATATTCATGTAACTGTTGTGTCACACTCCCATTCCTGAGATTCTATCTTTTATGATTATTCTAAAACGTGTTGGCCAAAAAATATTTCTTTCATATCACAAAAGAACATCAGACAAAGTGTGGGTTCATGTTACTTGCAAATCAGTGTAAAGTTAGAAGGGAATTTTTAATAACAGGGCCTGCAAGAAAGCTAACCTCAACACCAGTTGCATATTAAATGCTTACCAGAACAAAATGTTCATAGTAGTCTTTAACAGATTCATGACTGAAGCTTCTGTCCATCAGTTGCCGCCTCTTTCTGCCACCAGGGCCATTAGCATACTGGATACTTTTTTTACCAATAAGCGCTTCAAACAGCTTGAAGAGCTCCGCTGCAACATCAAAAACTTTTGCTCTGTAAACTGTTTTGAAATTCACTGATAATTAGCATCAAAGAGGAAATTAAGGTCAACATGATATGGTAGCAACCAGGTACATGTATGTAAAATAGGTCTAGGCAAAAGCTGGATGCAGAATTAAAATGCACTGATATAAACAAAGTGGTGTCAGGAACTCTGTATAAGCTCATATATTTCACTTACGTGGCCTGTCAAAGAGAGGCTGTACTTCTTTCCAGTATTCAGGGGAGGCCAAACTCACAACGTATTGCTTGTTCCACCAGAATCCTGTTATGGGGCCATACTTTTCATGCAATAACATTAAATACTCATGAAGACTTCCAGCTTTTCCCATGTCCAGAAGGTTGCCC
>BLFK01000586.1:794148-796648 GCA_014634185.1 Astreopora myriophthalma | reverse complement strand
CCCTTCGAAAGTAACTAAATTTACATGCCAGATTTTTCTTTTATTTGGACTAATATAAAATTGACATTTCACAACAGGAGTTTCTTTTACATGCTGTCACTCTGATCACTGATGCTCTTTGTTGTAGTTCCAAGTAGCTTTCCTGGCACTGGTCACCAAACCTGCAGGTGGTTCATAAGATGAATCTCTGTTGGCCATTTTGATAGTAAGCAAAGAGGCCAGTGCACCATCCACCTGGAGAGAGGGCCAAGATGCTGTTTTGTTCTTCCTAATAAGAGAAAAAAGTCTACACCAGCATTTGAATGTGGTAGAATACGACCTGTTTTGGCCACGTCACTTATCCTACCAAATTTACGCCTACTGTTTCCCTGGCTTCAACGACGGCAGATATCCCCAGATCACATCCATTCAAAACCTGGATGACGATTTCTCATCATTTTCCTCTCCTGCAAGCTTTATCTGGGCTTTATCCTGGACTTTCTTGGGAATGTGTTCATTATTCAGAAGCTGATATTCCACAAACTCTTCTAGAAGCAAGCAAATGTCCCTTCCAGTAGCTGGCAGAACTGTGGAATACTTCTTCAAAAAGAACTCAACATCCTCAAAAGAGGCATTCTCTCTGAAAAACAGTCCACATATCTGGCATGGATGAGTGTATCATCTTGCAAGCGAAGCTTTGAAATAGCTTCCTTTTGCACTTGTTGATAGAAGTGATGCACTGCTTCATGGAACCTACCTCTCTTCTTTTAATCTACATCACCATTATTGAAAAGTTTGATGAGTGCTTGTTTGGTAGCAAAGCCAATAAATAGCTCACCGTCTTTCAGTTGTTGACTTTCTCCTTCTAAATTTACTTTGTCAACAGTTTTTGTGGCCTTGATCTTGTCAATCCAAACAAACTTGTCGAGAAGGTGTCGGAGAAATTCCAAGGCATTGGAAAATGCCTCAGAGGCTTTGCAGGCTATATTGTATATTAAATGACAGGGGCAACCCATAAAAGTAGCAGGATGGACTTCTTTCTTTTACTCTTGTCATGACTGAATTTCTGCTGCCAAGGTTGACAGTAGTATTGTCCACATCTAATCCCCCACAGAAATGCCAAACTGATAACACATCTTCAATTTTCTGGAAAATAGATGCTGCTGTTGCTGAGCCAGATCCCGTGGTTGCACGCGTTCAAAAAAACCGACTCTCCACTCTACCAGTGTTCACATAAAAAATTGTTACAGTCAAAGGATTCATTTTTTCCAAGACAGTATCATTTGAACCATCAGTTAACTAGGAAAATGGATTACACTTCATGACATTTATTGTCTCTGTCAAGAAATGCAGTGGAATGGCTTCTTTGAAGGGGATTGTGTGGTCCTTGGTTTTGCAACAATGTTCAACACAACCATTTTGTGTACGTACATGTACGTATGTACGTACATACATACATACATATATACTTCAGTACTGTCTACAGTTATGCACTTATATAGCTCTTTGGCATTACAAAGCTTTGCTTTATGTCCAAATTGAGCACTCTGCTAGGATGGGCCATAACCACAACACTATGCAATGCTCACTACTTTACTAGTTTGAGCACTCTGGCATGGCTTGGAATGATACTACAATTGTGGCATCGTCTGGGCTGGCTTTATAGCTTAGCCTCCATCCTTCCAGCAGCACTGCACTGCTGAGGCCCAGTAGGCCAAAACAGTACTGTCTGCAGTTATGCACTTATGTAATATATATATATATAACTGCAGACAGTACTGTTTCGGCCTTCTGGGCCTCATCAGTGCAGTGCTGATGCTAGGATGGAGGCAAGACTAGGTAGCCGCCCCAAATGATCCCACACATGTGGTATCACGTAAGTCATGCCAGAGTGCTCAAACTAGAAAACTAGCGAGCTATGCGCAGTGCTAACGGCAATGACTCATCCTAGAAGAGTGCTCAATTTGGACATAAAGCAAAGCTTTGTAATGCCAAAGAGCTATATATATATAGCTCTTATATATATATATATATATATATATATATATATATATATATATATATATATATATATATATATATATATATACGTGTAATAAAGTGGCTAATGCCGTTAAACAGTGCTCAATACACTTTTTAAGTGTAGAGCTTTCGTTATATCTTCTTATATATATACATATATATATTGAATGAAGAAGGCTGGAAATCCAATGATGTAGTCACAAGCTAGTAGGATCCAAAGGATACACAACGTGATGCTATAGAAATACTGTTAAGTATGAATGAAGAAATAGCAACAGCGAATAACTAACTTATATATATCTCTGAGGATTGAACTAATCAATAAGACAACTTTTTCTGTGACTCTGAGTTTCATCAGACAGACTTTAATGAAGAATATACATATATAATATATAATTAGTAAATCTATTGTAATCTGAGAGCGATGTTAGCTAGGAAGTATTTGTTCTCGTGGCGGCATTTGGAAATTAATTCAAATACTTCCTAGCTAATATCGATC
>BLFK01000586.1:781648-786648 GCA_014634185.1 Astreopora myriophthalma | reverse complement strand
TAGTATAATTTGCAGCACTGGATATCAAGAAAGTGTAAAACAACATGCTAAAGCACAATAAAAAGGCACCAAAAGTGCTCGCTTAGCTTGGCAGCTGCACCTCCAAAATGTTATATTAACTGGGTAGCGCAGTTAATATAGCACCAAATTCACTGCTGAAAATTACACAAAATATGTTTATTACAATCATGGCAAGGTAGTCTTGAGGTAAATGCAAGTCAGCTAACCAGCTTACCAAAGAGGGTGTTATGATCTATCTATCTACTTTAGATCTATATAAGGCTGTACACTATATTGAAGTTACAACCAACCACTGAGAAGACTTGCAGCTATTAAAACTTGGTTCTAGGAGCTTTCTGGAACTAACGTAAATCTTTCTGGAACTAAACGTAAATCAACATCAAAACTCTTTTTTCTCTGTAACCACAAGTCACATGCAACTAGCAGACAACTATTTTATAGAAAACAAAACAAAAGTGCGTGAGATGGAGAATTTTACAAATACAACACTAGAACAGACCTACTAATTATGAAACTAAAATGACAGGATTGTGGAAACAGAATGAAGAAAAAAACAACTATAGAAACATTTCATAAAACTAACAAAGTCCATATACAGGACTTACGACTTGACTACAGAGAACCAAAACAAACTTGAAAACTTGAGAGCTGAGTATGAAAACAAACATGACTACATAACAAGGGGGCAATTACTCACTTTCATGTGACATAGTATGAAAAAGGCGAGAAAAATAACAAGTGTTTTCTTAATCTTGAAAGTAACGAGGAAAGCACAATCCAGAAACTAGAACTTAAGGTCATGGCAAAACCACAACCAACCCCCTAACAATTATGGATGAGTTAATGATAATCTTTCTGTTTGGACTTATAGTGAACTGGAGACTGACATCTTTGATTAACCTTGACATGAAGATAGGTTCTAAAGCTATTGCTAAAACACTTGAAAACGTTTTGCCACAATTTTATACTGCAATCAAAATGCTTCCATGCAGCATGGACTATTGACAATGTTGCTTCTTTCACAGCATAGCAGTTTTCAGTGGATGTGTTAGTGGAAGGAGGGAGTTTTTTGTGTGCATGTGTGTGTGTGCATGGTGTAAGTGTTATGTTAGGAGATGGAATTGTATAGTTTCTTGTTCCTTTTTCTTGCAGGTAAATAACAGTGCCTTGTAGTCATAATAAAAAAATGTCAGAAAGAAAAATACATATTTATATGCGGGACCTACAGTGGCCAATAGGGGCAGTACAAAAATACTTATCCCAATACAAAAATATTTATCCCAATACAAAAAATATTTATCCCAGTACAAAAATATTTATTCCGGTACAAAAATATTTATCTCAGTACAAAAATATTTATCCAGTACAAAAATATTTATCCCAGTACAAAAATATTTTTCCAGTACAAATGCGGAATGGGAACTAATTTCCCAGAGGTCGTTGCGAGCTTCCTTGGAGCACATGTGAATATGGCAGCACCTTTCTCGGCTTGTTTTTGCCATGGCTGTAGCTTCAAAATCGTGGATCCAGCTTACAGGTATTGCCTGAAATGTGGCACAGAGGTTTTCTGTGTAGCATCACCCACAGAGTCTACTAGCAACACCACTGAACCGCCGGATTCGCCAAAGACGAGGAATTTTTTTTTGCCAAGCTTCAAGTCATACAATGCTAAAAGGGGGTCCGAGAGAAGCTCATTTTTCGAGCAAAATCAACAAACAAGACAAAGAAAAGCAAACTAGAGCAAGAAAAAGAAGTCACAATTACTGTCGGGATAATGACAAGTAAAGAGACTGTCAAGAGAGGAGAAAATCTTCCTTTGAAGATTCTACCATCTGCCAGAGATAAAAATATACTGGTTACGTTGCTAGTATTGCAAAACACAGTGCATTTAACAAGTGGTTTGATGGCAAGGCTGAATGCGGTCTAGTTTACAAGGATGGAAGTCAAGTCAAGTCAATTCGAGGGACTTCACCCCCAGAGCCATTTACCCTAAATCTATATAAATAGGAATCTGGGTTTGGATATGCAAGGATCATTTTCCCTTGTCACTCCTGGACATTCAACTAGCAATAATAACAGTGGAAATTAAATTGCGAGTTCTCTCGCTTTATACACAGGAAAATACCACTACCGCAAACGGCCATCTTGTTTTGGCGGGAACTTTACTAGGGGAGCAATGCAGCATGGGAAAAATCTTGCAGGATAAATATAATATTTGTGTTGTGAGAAGATAATTTTTGTACTGGGATAACAGGTTTTGTACCGGGATAAATATTTTTGTACTGGGATAAATATTTTTGTACTGGAAAAATATTTTTGTACTGAGTTAATATTTTTGTACTGAGATAAATATTTTTGTATTGGGATAAATGTTTTTGTACTGAGATAAATATTTTTCTACTGGGATAAATATTTTTGTACTGGGATAAATATTTTTGTATTGGGATAAATATTTTTGTATTGGGATAAGTATTTTTGTACTGCCCCTATGGGCCACCATAGGGACCAACAAGGATTAAAAAATGATGAGGCATTTGTACAATCTATAAGTGTTACCCATTGGCCGAAGCAGAAAATACCATGATACTCTTTGTTTGTCCCCCCAAATTTTGAATAAGCATTGTTTTTGTTTTCTCTTGGGACCACTGTAAGTCCCATGAGAAACAGGAAACAATGCTTATGCAAAATTTGAGGGGACAAAGAGTATTATGGTCTTTTCCACTTCGGTCAATTGATAAGACCATTAATTTTTCTATGTTGACTGACCAACTGTTAGTGGCTTTGAGCAAGGATGTAAGTTAACTATAAACTGGTCTAAAGGCGGATTGACAATTAGCTAAAAGTCATAATCATGAATTACTTGTAGAACTGATCATAGATTATTTGTTCAAAGACCATAGCAGCAACAGGATTACATGTAATCAAGATTGGCCACTAATTGATCAGATCTTGTCTACTTCCCTTTTCAAAACTTGAGGTAACTAGCTACCATCCAAACCAAAGAAACTATACCAAAGGAGTGACTAATCGAAAATGAATGTTGGAGAAGGTGCCAAATTTTTATGCATGCAGTGATGTCCCTTAAGGAGCTTGAATGGCCCTTTATCCAAACCAGTCACTTTCTTAACATCCAGGTTTTCAAGTAACTTTTGGACTTCATTAACATTACAAACGTTTAACGAGAAGACTTTCTTTGAGGGGTTGAGATAATACCCTGGTTCTTTAACAGAGAGACATCTTTACCCAAGTCATGTTTGCTAAACAATGACTTTAATGGTTTAAAGCCTGTCGCACACTTAAGGAAAGAGCGGACCAAAAGGCCTCATGAGGCAGTTGGCTCAGCCCTTTCCTCAAGTGTGCGGTGAGGTTTTGGTGAGATTTTTGCCTCACTAGTCCGTGAAAGTAATGTTTGCTATTGGCCTAACAGCCTTGCGAGGTGAAAATCTCACCAAACGTTCACCACACACTTGACAAACGGTTGAGCTGACTGTCTTTGCCAGGCATATTGCTCAGCTCTTTCCTCGAGTGTGCGGTGGGCTTAAGCCATCACTAGTGCAGAGCTTCCAGTATTTTGTTATCACCAATTACGGTATGATATTTGTAATGCCTTTCTCTTTGTGTCGGTGAGAACTTGATTCATTAATTTCTTGCCATGTCTTATTAGACCGTTTCTGTTTCTTTCTTAAAATTCTCTAATTTTTGCAAAACAACTACAAGTTGCATTGGTTTTGACCAATTCTTTCCGTCAAACACAACAGCAACTTCATGCACCGCTATGTTTCCCTTTCATTCTCCTCACGGCCAGGAGAAAAGTCTCATCATTCCTTATCAGCAGACCAACATGCCATCAACATGTGGTCTTGGCCAAAACAATCTCTCAGCAAATTTATTTGAATTCAATCCAGATTGGTTGAGTCATAAAGTATTTTTTGTATGAATTGAAATGAGAATCACTTAACTATGAAACATCCTGATTCAATACACTGTGGCTAATCATTGCCTCAAATATTATACATCAAATTCATAAATGGCAGCTAATAAATTATTCTTTTCTCTGTATTTTAATATTTCTCACTAGACTCGTTAGCATGTAATAACTGAAATAATTTTTGCCTTAAAATGAGGCTAGTGAGGGAAATTAGCATAAATAGAAAAGAATAATTACTTAGAATAATCTTTTTGTCAGCCACTACAGCCAGTGTGCCCATGGAGGTTCTTGACTCAATTGCACAGGCCATAAAAGCTTCCCTGGCCACTGATAAAGTGGCAGAACTCCAATCCAGCTCTGCCGCAACCACTTTCACAAGCATTTCTTCGAGCATGGTGGTTTCTATTGCAGATATCAGGCTGTTTCCTACACTCAATCTTGGCACTTGTTCATCAGTGTTCTTGTCCTCGCACATGTTTCCCTGCATTGTCCAGTTCACGTACGCAATCTTTTGTTGTTCAGTCTCTGTATCATTGCATAAACTAGTGTCCTCAGTGTCTGCAAGCATTCTGTACACTTTGAACCCCACAAGCCCATTGAACGCCAGTATTCCTGGACCCGTGTTGCTCACTATGTTGCATCAACCTTTCGTTGTGGGTCCAGGCTCTTCTCCTATTCCAGCTAAGTCAGTTAGCCAGATAATTGCCCGCAAATACATAGATTTAAGTGAACTGGTTTCCATGAACATTATACAAGATGACCAAGACCCAAAGCTGCTCTTTGATGGGCACATAGACCTTATTCATAAATGGCGGTCAATTTATAATTCTTTTGTCTAAGTGCAAATTAGCCTACCAAGTCTCGATGCTATACAGTGAATTGAAAGGAATTCTTGCTCTAAAATGAGGCTTGGTAGGCTAATTTGCACATTAGCAAAAGAATAATAAAACAGGTGCCATTTATGAATAAGGTCTATGGTGCTTACAGCTATTTCTAAAAAAAAAAACAAAAGAAGCTTGACGACATTGCCACGTGGATGGAAGCCTTTTCC
>BLFK01000586.1:760899-781638 GCA_014634185.1 Astreopora myriophthalma | reverse complement strand
GCCCCCCCCCCCCCCACCACATATTCCACATTGATAGAGGGATCTCCTATGATAAAAGCTGCTTAACCTTTGTACCTATTACCAGCTTAGCTGCTGTCTTTGGTTATCCTATGACCAGGTCTTTTGGGAACATGTGGCTGCCACCAGGCTTACTGACTGGTCAGCTAAGAACATTCAGCTGAACATTCTGTACAGTGGGCACAGCAATCTGCCCTTGCACTGCTCCCTTGCCCAAGCTTTCTGCAGATTCACCTACAGGTGTGAACACTGTGGCTTGGAGCATGAACTGTGACTGTTCAGCATCCAGCAGGGACTGAAAATCTCATACACCATCACCTATGAATACAGGGCATTCTCGTAACAAGTCTAGCCCGGTTTGATCTGCAGCGGTTTTGATGTGTGCTACTCTTAAGCTGTTAGTTTTCATTGTTTTGGGGGACCTGTTACTTGTATAACTGACTATGCCCTTGGTGATCATGTTGTGCCCCGTCAGGTCTTGTGTCATTAAAATGTTCCCTTGTTTCTCATGTTGTTGTGATGTTTGTTCTCCCTTCCTTTCTTGGAGAGGGGGGAGATTTTAATCTCCTTGCGGCCACCCATAGCCTGAAGCCCCCTCTTCAGGTGGACCAACTTGCAACCAAACTCGCAAACATCTGAACCAGCAGCAAGTCTCCTCTGTCTTGGATGGGCTTTACCAGATTACATCTCGAAATAAACCTTCACCTTACCAACACCCCCATGTCATGGGTTCCTATCTGGCTCAGGAAGTTAGTTAAGACAGGGTGGCAGGCCCACTCTCCTGTCTGCCACTCTCCAGACTCCATGTTAGTAGCTTTGGTGTTATTCCAAAGAATGCAGGCAGGAAAGTGGCACTTAACTGTGGACCTGTTATCCTTTAGGGGTGCTAGTGTAAAATGATGTAATCAATGCATATCGGGGGTCAGATTTGCTCCACCATTTCGATGGCTTCGTAACAGCTGGTCCCCCAACTGCAATCAATGTTTTCGTAACTTGAGGACTGCCTTGGCTGTCTGTTGTCACCTGGGCCTACCCCTCCATACTAACAAATACATGGGCTGTAGCTCGTGGTGCTTGGCATTGAACTGGACTCTATGGAGTTGCATGCCCGGCTCCTGCCACATAAGTTGCTAGTGTTGCAAGAGCTGATTCAAACTCAGCGTCAGCATAGCTGGTGCAGTTGACAGCAATATTGGCATCTCTAATTGGTCACTTGTGCTATGTGGCAATAGTGATCTGGCCAGGACACACCTTTCAGCAGCTATTTCACACAGCTGCTATCATCTGTCTAAAAAATATGCATTGGTAGTGTTACCCATTAAAAAAAGAACTGGCATCTATTTGCATGGCTTGTCTCATCTTCAAAAAAAATCACATCCATTTGCACGGCCTATGTTACCCGTTCAAAAACACTTTGCCCCTTCCCACATCTTGGACCCATCTGTTCAGAAGAATGCAAGCTCTCTGAAGGTGTGGAAAGACAAAAATATGAAAACCTTTGAACACTGGCTGCATTATTACAACAACCTTGATGTTGCGCCATTCCCGGAGGCCCTAGAAAAAATGCAAGACTTACACAGAAGAGGGTATTGACATCTTCAAAGATGCTGTGTCATTGCCTGGGGTAGCCCAGGGTTTTGGAGTTACGCTACTCAGCAAAGAGATACTACCATCTGGTTCTGCAAAAGATTTGGGGGTCATTGTGGACTCTCAACCTTAGTTTTGACGAACATGTGACCGAGATTGTATCTAAGTGTATAGGTAGCCTGTGCCAAATCAATTGGGTGAAACATTTGTTTGATAGGTCTACGCTTATAACCATCATAAATTCACTAGTTTTCAGCAAGCTTTTCTACTGTTTGTCCACGTGGGCTGGTACAACAAAAAAACATTGCTAGGCTTCAAAAAGTTCAGAATTTTGCTGCACGGATCGTGACTGGTGCAAGGAAGTATGATCACATTATGCCGATGCTAAAGGAACTCCACTGGTTGCCAGTTGCTAAGCAACTGGAGGTTAGAGACACTTTAATGGCTTTTAAATGTGTAAAGGGATTAGCCCCACCATCCTTGTGTAATAAGTTCACGACAAGAAGCCAGGTGCATAAAAGAAATACTAGGAATAAAGATAAGCTTGATATACCATTTTTTAGATCAGCAACAGGGCAGCGATCTTTCTCATATAGGGCTGCTCAACTCTGGAATGACCTTCCAGAAAGTTTAGCAAACATAGAGTCATTTAATGTTTTAAAGACTGCCATTAAAGGACGTGCCCTTGACAAATTTTAAGCCATTGACTTTCAATAGGTGTAATGATGAATTAAGTATCTTAAGTTTTTAATAACATGGTAATGTTCTCATCACTTTTAAATGCTCGTTTTAGATTTTAATTGTTTATATTAGATTTTTGTAACTGGTATGTGAAGGCCCATTTTACTGTAATTGGATGTACCAATAAAGCTATCATTATTATTATGGCAGTTTAAAGCTCCTGAATGCCAGGTCCTAGTCACAAATACTGGGCGTGTGAACCTAGCCAGTATTATCTAAAAATTTACATATTTACATGAGATAGGAATAAAATTGCGTAAAATTAATAAAATAAATATATATCCAAATAATATCTGCTAAATGCTAAATGCCAGCATTATGTAAAAATTTACGAATTTATAGGATATAAATAGGAATAAAATTGCTAAAATAAATATCTACATGTATCTAAAATAAATATCTACATGTATTCAAATAATATTTGCTAAATGCTAATCGTGTGTTGTGTCATTAGCGCCCCAAAGGTGTCCAAGAGGCTAGCACATGACTTTGAATGTTTTAGCGATGTCAAGGGTGTGGCTTAGGACGGCTTTCTGCATTCTTCTGAGTACCTCTCGGTACTTATCTGAGCCCACTAACGTCTTGACTTCTTCCTTCAAACTCCTTCAGTAACCTAACACTTAAACTTGACTGCTGAAATGAAAGTTACAATGAAAATAATAACATAACACTTACATATCAGCTCCACTGTGCCAATGGCCTTTCAAGTGAAGTGGAAGTCTCCAAACGAATGGCTCTTGAAACTAAGCACGTAAACAGAACTCCGTATCTCTTCATTTCTTTTCTGCCTTCTTTGATGGAAAAAGGGCCAAAGTAGTCCACTGCACAGAACGTGAAAGGTGGAGCAGGTTCTAGTCGGTCCTCTGGCAGATCTGCCATCTTCTGCTCTACCACTGCAGAATGCATCTTTCTACAAACAACACAGCTCCAGATGTAGCTTCCAACTGCACTTGTTCCACCCATGATCCAGTAACCATTGGCTCTTATCTCATTTAAAATCATGCCACACCCTTGATGCTTTATCTTCTCGTGAAAGTACCTGATAACGAGGGTAGTCACATGGCTTCTTCGAGGTAAGATCACAGGGAACTTGATTTCAAATGGGAGTGAAGCATTTCTGATGTGGCCGCCAACACGTAGAATTCCCTGCGATTCAAGGAAGGGATCCAGCTTACGTAGGGAGGATTTCTTCGGACTAAACTTTCTCTCTGCCGGCGCGGCCAATCTGTCTTCGTGGGATTTAACATGTTGTGAGGAGGACTTCAACGACTTAAGCTCCTCAGGAAAGGTGGTAAAAAAAAGATCTTAAGTGTTCACTTTCTATTATTATTCTTCTTATTATTATTATTAGCTTTGCATTACTTGCTAAGGAAAACATTAGAACGCCACAAAGACACCGAGCCGTACGCCCCAGGTCCTGAGGCATTTAGTGTGTTGAAAGGAGCTGTAGTTGGAGGGCCAAGTTTAGTATTTTCAAGAAAGGAAGAGGGAGGGAAAGCAAGGGATTCAAGGCCAATGTGTTGTACCTAAGCACCATGTTGTACCTGATGCCATGTGGCGAGGAAAAGACGTGCATGTAGACTGAGACAATTGAAGCCCATATTGCAGTGTTGAGGGTGGTAGCTTGTTTGGTAGGATTGGACAAAGTAGGATTGGGAGAAGTTTGAGGACATTTCGCCATTGTTCTACAACAAGGAAATCCCTGCTGAGGGAGTTCCACAGCACATGAAGAACTATCTAAGCAGGAGCAGGCACCACGCAACACCAAAACAAAAAAAGTTGGGGTGCAATGTTGGGAAAGAAGCTATTAATATACACCCCCCCCCCCCAAATCCTCTTGTTGTGGTCGATAGATCATGGGTTGAAGATATCCACAGTGCACTGCGTCAGAGTATGAACCAGAGGTGATATTCAACTGGTTTGTCGAGGAGGTAACCGAAAACCGAAAGGCGGGTGATGAAGATAAGTCAAAGGCAATCCTGGCAGATGTGTTCAATCTGTTGGGAAACTTGTGTTAAGGAAGATGATAGAGGCAGTAAAGAGAGGCACACAAAAACAACTTACACAAAGAACAAAGCAGAAGTGGACAAAATGCTCCGATCACGATGGTTTCAGGATCTTGAAGAGACTGGGGATGCATATGAGATTACAGAAAAGAAACCAAAGGTAGAGATCAAGCGCTCATTTCAAATTGGGATGGCAAACTTGCGAATTCTGCAGTTCCACTATTATTTCTCAGCCAAGTTTGTAGATAGGATGGATTTCAGGGCATCCATAGCAGATAAATGGTTTGTGCTCACCCATAACTTTTGATAAATGCCCCATAACTTCTTTCCCGGAGTTCAACTTGGAGCATTTCAGGCCATTTCAAAGGTCGATGTCGGTAAATTTTGGCAAACCCCTTTGCAACCTCGCTTGAGTCTTTTGAGGTCAGCGCTTCAGCAGCTTTATAGAGAGAGGCCACATCCACCAAACTTGTCATGAGATAAAATAAGAAGGTCAGCTTGATGCACAGGGTTGGAAGTGGAGACATCAAACCGAGGCCTACGTATGTATTTCAGTGCACGCAGGTAAACTTGCCAAAGAGCCTGGTGAATCAACCACTTTTTTGCATCCACTTCAGAAACCTCACCTGCATTTGTGGGTGTTCTCACTGTGGTGAGTCCTTTCCTTTAAGGATGTAATGGACTCAATTGAGTTTGGAGTCTGACATATATTACTTGTGCAAGCATACGTAGGTGGCGACTCAGGTTGCCAGTCAATCAAATAGTGTAGAAACCATGAGGTTTGGCAGAGCAAGATGACTGTTGGCACGCCAATCAGAAATTCGATGATCAGAAGCACAGGGTCCCCCATATGTATTACATGTACATCATTTCACAGAGTTCTTTACAGATTTTTTTCTTCTTTATTATCTTTGCCACCATTTAGCACCTTTAAGAGTTCATCTGTTGTTTCAAATAACATACCAAGAATCATAACAGCAGGGAAGGTGCCAATAATTGCTGCAGAAATTTGAAAAAAGCCTCACAAAATTTCTTTGCCCCACATACATTAAAAAAATTTAAAGGCATTGACACTTACAGCTGCCATGCCAGTGCCCAGGCAGAGAAGCTCACCATTTTTTTGTGCCAGGCTGGGTTTGTAGTAGTTGGAGAACACAGGCTCCTTTGTCGTAGTCAGCGGTGTCTGCTTGTTCACCTGCTTGTGCACCTGCTTGTAAAGTTTAAAGGCGAAGTCGGTGTTGCTAAAGTCTTGCTGGGCATGAGCTTTCAACCTAACGTTGGTTGCAATCCAGTCAAGCAGAGCTGTGCGTTCTTTTTTCGCATTGCGCTGTCATTTTCAATTTCTTCAAGGGCAAGGTCGTGGCACTGCCTTTCTGCGTTGGAATCAGTGCCTGAAAGGGTTTTTGTGCGGTAGCTCCCACCAATGAAGATAGCCGCATTGAGGATGGCACCTCCAATCATAATTGCAATGCTGGCCATATATAAAATGCCAATAATCATGGCGGCATTGAGAAAGCCAAAGATTAGGAAAAAACAGAGTGATGGTGCCCATATACTTACGTGTTAAAACATGTTATCTGGCAGAATCTTTTGATCCTTGAGGTATTGCTTGAGTGCAATGAACCCAGCCAGTACAGCGGTGAACTTGGCTGGGATCAGACGTGAACTTTTCTTTCACAACTCTTTTTTACAATCCAGCCAATGCCAGCGATGAGGCCGGTGAGAACAGCAGCATCCATAACAGTTTCCGCAAGTTTGCTTACCGACATGGTGTATGTATCAGGAAAATATTTTAATCTTCCATGCTAGTTTTTTTCCGAACAGTAATCTTGCTTTGTGTTGCCGCAGGTTGTGGCTCTGGCGCCTCAGGAACAGGTGACTGTGGTGATATCTTGCTTTTCAATGTGTCCAACTTTGTCAAAAACGATTCTCACTGTTTCGGCACCCACCAGGTACATCGCTATGTTGTTTGCCTCTGACTTGGTTTCGGTCACCACTTTGGCGGGCTCAGCAAAGCTTGGGTTGTGGGTTGATTCACTATTTGGGGGCACTGCCTCCTATTCTGCAAGTTTTTTTGGCCTTACACACTTTCCGGTTAAACTCAGCAAGCCTTTTTCCAGAAGCCACCCTTCCAGGATGTTTGACTTTGGGTTGGGTTTCAGGCACATCTTTTGTAACTTGTGGTGTGTCACCTTGTGTTTTTGTACCAACTTGTGTTGTGGTTTTTGTTTCAGCGTCAGCCATATATGTTGGGTTTGATTCAAGTTCCTCCTCAAGCTCATCGTCAAGTTCCTCCTGGAGTTGTTGCACAGGTTTCTTGGTAGATACTTTCTCCTAGTCAACGTGTTTGAATGTGATAATCATGGCGTTTACTAAAGCAGTAAGCAATAGTAGCAGTAAAGAGTCTGCTTGTAGGTCTTTTTGATACGCATCAGCCTCACAGATTTTGACCACCTGGTCAACTGCCATGGTGATAAGTGCAAGAAAGCTGCTCACGGTATCGGCGGTAGTTTTTGCACTCACATAAGCTTCATATTTCAGTATTTTTTAACATATATATAGTATTTTTCAACATCTTTTTCAGACAGGCGCTTGGTGTTGTCATATGTGAGTGCCACACCGATTGCTTATTTACATTTACATACATACATACATACATACATACATACATACATACATACATAGTTTCTTTGATAACGCAGGTTACAGAATACGCAAGACTGAAGTCCTGATGTGGACATGGCTGTCTACTATTTAAAACTAAAGTATATACATGTGAATAAATAGAAAATCAACAGAAATAAACAATAAATAATAATAATAATACAAATATAAATATATAGGACTGTGAACTACAATTTAAGAATATAGCTAAGAACTAGATAAAATAATTATTAAAATTTTGCCATGGTCAACAAACCCACCGAAGGCTCTGTTGTGAACAAACCTTGGGCAGATTAGAACTATTTAGTCAAACTTTTTGCGAAAAGACCCACGAATCAGATCAAGCACATAGGGGGTCTTGCCCGAGTTGGTGGATCCCACTATCAGGGCGTTGAATGGTATCTTTTCAGGCTCCATCTACACTAGCGCGCGCAAGATGCACTGGGTGCTAGCGCCCCTAAGCGCCCCTCTAATAAAGCATGATGTTCGCACGTCAACAAGGAGGCCAAGGAGGACTTGTTCTAAGCAATTAACCCTTTTGCATTGAGGTGCTTTCTGAGTGCCCCACTAAAGCAGTGGTTGATGCCCTTCCACAGGTTTGTGCTTGGACGCCAATGATGCAGACCCTGTTTGTGGATCCTTCCACAGAGACTTTGACCTCGGTTCGGTCAGGGTTGAAGTATTTTGAGTCTCTTGTCCCCACAGTGTAGGGCTCAATGAGCAGGAGGCATTGTGGGTTGACGTGTATGTTCATAGAGGCTTTGTGTTTTTTTTTGTCCAACTTGAATGCCCTTTCTCTTTTGACATAGTCGTAGGTGAACTCTCAACTGCTGGCATAGATACTTCTAACTTTAGTGGTCAGGGTCTTGCTGTGGATCATTTTGTACTCCAGCTGTATGTTTTCCAGCTTGTAGAAAAGCTTGGTCTTATCAGATCCCACCACAACATTTCCGGCGTCAGTGAGTTTCAACTCAAAACAAGGTGCTCATAAAGCGCCTGGAGAAGAAAGGCACCATTGTCTGTGAGGGTTAGGTGGTCGAGCTTGATGCTGTAGCAGATTCCGTAGAGATCTTTCAGTGCTTTATCACCAGCGTTGCTTGCATCGCCACTAGTTGCTCCTGCGCGCAGCTTGTTGAGGTTAGTGCTATGGATGCCCTACTCTATTATGTCCTCACGCTCATCCAGTTAACGGATGAGGTTCTCAAAAATCTTGTAGAGGTCATAGCCATCCATCTGCTAGAGAACCTTACTGCCAAACTTTACGGTTATACTGTCGACCAGAGCCCTCGAAACGCTTTGGACAAGGTGCTCATTGGCGTGGCCGACGGCTAGTGAAATATCAAACACCAATACCAGCATCCCGGGCACAAGGATGGTGTTTGTGTCAAGCTGCAGCACCGTAATATAGAGGAGTTCTCCAGGTAGAGCTGACATGGGGTTGAAGGTTTTGTACACCAAGGTATGATTAGCCTTCATCGCATTGAGAGTTTTCACATAATGCATCGGGTGTAGGTTTTGTTGCACAGCCACAGTTTATAAATAATATACATTATGGCAGAAGATAGTGAAGACATACCAATGAACCCAATGGGAAAAGGCAATGATGAAAACTGAGGATGCATTTGTGAGGAGCTGAAGATGAGAGATATGTTGAAGCTGAAAATAAGCTTTCTAAAGGGAAACTAATCAGACAGTTGAGCAAATATAAACCAATCAAAAAGGAAAACATAAAAAAAATATGTCTGATGTCCCTGAGAGAATACTTCTAGAGGTCCATGTGAGCGATAAGGCAGAATGTGTATTATCACTGGAAAACCAAATGACATACCTATCTTTTATGAAAGAAAGGGCGATGTTGTAAGACACGGAACAATATTTACAAAACAATTTCACGACTAAGTTAATAAACAAATTCAGTTTTAGCAAACACAGGACAGCCTCCTTCCAAAGCCTGAAGAAGTTTGCCAACAAAGGGAAAGAGAGAGAACAGCTAAACAAAAACAACAAAAACTTGAGCAGGTAAGACCACAAAGACATAGGGACAAAGCCATTGAATAAACTGATCTGCAACAGAAAAACATTTGGAGCAAAAGTGCCAAAACACCAACCTCCTTCCCAGGGTCTCTCTTCTTCCCGTCCCCTGGAGCGAGTGAGAGAGAGACAAATGAGACAAATGAGCCCCTCTCTTAGATCCAATCTATGACACATCCCAGATTTTGGGACACACGTGACCAGACCAGACCAGGGTCTCTCTCTCTCTCGCTCCAGGGGACGGGAAGAAGAGAGACCCTGGGAACGAGGTTGGCAAAACACAAGAAAATATTCACACTTGCCTCCACAAAGCGTGACAACAATTAACTCCCCCATGTCCAAAGCTCTGTTTGACAACTGGGTCACAGACGAAGAGTTTCACATAATTAACAATGAAGTGGCACAATTCAGTGAAAAGAAACCATTTGGGCAAGACACAAAAACAACCGCAGTCAAAAACACAGCCCGAAATTGAAAGCACAAAAACCCAACTTTGGAGAGAGGTTCGTGCTGAACTTCAAAAAAACCTGATGACCGAACAAATTTCTCTCTTCAAAGGACTCCATATGGTTTGTATGTGTCTTACATTAATGACAAGTTTAGTCATGTCTAAATTTTTTCTACCGCATGCGAAAAAAATTCTTTATAAATGACATCACTGCCGAGTTCACCCATGCATACATTTTCCCTTTGGGAAAAAATTTCTCTAATATATTGACGGCATCGGATTGTACAACAACCTTGCCACAAAGAAGGCTCTTCAGCAATGAAAAAAAAAATGGGATGGAACCTTGTTCATCGCAAATTGCTTGGTGACAAAGCGTCCTGGATTCTTTTAGTCGTAAGATACATCAACACAGATGAACTTGACTTTCTCTGCACTGTGAGGCAAAGACGGCTTTATCCACTTTCACTTTTGCTTGTGGTTTCATAAACATAAACATTGAGTATTTCAGGATCGTAGTTCAGATCCTTTTCTAGGTCATCTTCTGACTCTTGTGAGTGGGTCCGCTGTCTCCAAGATGATGGAACCTTCTGTGTCTGTTGAGTTTCCTCCATAAGGCTGTCTAAAGCTGCCTCTCCCATTTCTCTGGTTCTCTTTTTTCCCCCTCTAACCACTGGCTAAAAAGTTCATCCACCATTTTTTTGCTTGTGCTAATTCCAACCTTTATTTTTTCCAAAAATAACCCTCATTATTTCCCTTTCAGCTAGCTCCTCCAACTTTCTTAGGGACATGTTTGGGCAACCATCTTTTCCATGTTTTCACACAGTTACTCGCCAAAAATAATACTTGCATGTGGGACACTTGAGTTTGTTAGCAATGACCTCCATATATCCAAGGAAATATTTTGTTTAATGGGTGATAAAAATATGAAAAAAATATCAAAGTATGTGCAAAGATTTTACTGTGAGCAAAGAATCTTTGCCAGTATTTCTGGTGGGATCATCTTCAGAACCTTTATCCCTTCTTTAGTTAGTGCAACGATTGGTTGGGTGATTGCGGTTGCTGGTTTAATTATGCATTTTACAAGTGCTCTGTCTTGGTCTCTTCGCCCACACAGGGTCCAAAATTAACTTTTTTATGTGGGTGCCAATTGGCAATCAAGTTTTCAGTCGCCAGATGGGAAATTTTGGTCGTCAAAAATCCCACACTTTTTATTTTGGTTGACAAAGAAAGTTTAACACATTCGTCCCTGAACCGCCTGTAACCGCCCGAGCGGATCCATGTCCTTTCTACCCCTTGTGACGTCATCAGTTTTAGCCGTTAAGAAAAAATTTGCCCACTAACTTGTGAAGAGTAAAGAGATCTTTCAAACCATACCAGAATGAGCACAATTCACTCAAGGAAACTGGAGAAAAAGGCCAAAAACCACGTAACATTGACCTGAAAATCCTCAGGAAAATCTTGTTCAATTACCCACCTACCTTTCTGAGTACCTAATCCTAGGATCCCGAAAGGTTTTCTAAAAACTCTGACATCAAAATAGAGCCTACTAAATGCCCGAAATCTCGAAATTTTGCTTTTTGCGCATGCCCGAACTTCGTAAGCAAATATTTTGCATCTGGATGAGAAGACCGTCCAGTGTACGACCCGTAAAAGGGTTTGTGGTAAGTTTTAGCTCTGTTTAGCACGTCTTTGACCACAAAACCCCTCAACTCGCTTCAAAACACGTTTTTCTGCAAAATCTCCAGGTGTCCGAGGGTTAAACAGGAAAAAAATACATGTTAAGGACATTTTTAGGCTCAAAAATTGCACTACTCCCGAAACCAGAAAGCAACTGTGTACAAGCGAAGTATTAATTTCCTGGTTCGTTTGAACTAATTATTACTTTTTGGAGAGATTGAACTCAACTCCTAGACAACCAACTGATTGCAGCTAGATCAACAGGAAAATTTGTTTCACTTGTAATTATTATAAGCAATATCAGCAGGACAAAAAGCAAGGCAATTGTTGGCAAATGGCTTCAAGTTTTGTTTTTAATCAGTTTCTTTGAAAGGTGACAATCACCTTAAATAGCGGTGCAATAGTAACTTGCCCACTGGTGACCAGTTTGAAATTCTGGTCACGAATACTCAATTTCTAGTCGAATTGGCAACCAGGAAGACGCAGTTTTCAGAACCTGCCACTGCCTCTTTTTCTGACCATTATTCCATGTACATCCTGTTTTCAATAGGGGTAATACCTCACAAAAAAATCTTCCCAATACAATTTCCCAATACAACTTATACTCTGTTTTTGTTTTGGGTTGTTCTGGCTCTTGAGTTTTTTTCCAAATTTTATGACTTCTAGGGAAAAAAGGTCAAAATATATCAGGAAAAATTTTTTTGTCCACTATTCACTTCCACTTTGTGTATTTTTTTAAGTCTTGGACACGCCTCCAAATAAAAACGAGATACTGTACTCCAAAATCAACTACAAGATCTCCAAGAAAGTTGATTGAACATTTTTTCATTTGGGCTATATTGCTGACTGGGGAATGGTTTGAAACATATCTTTGACCTTTGAGATCTATTCCAGCAATTGTTTTAACTTTGCACATCTTCAACAGCTATAATAACCCCACTTTTCACCACCTACCACCCATTTTTTACATTTATTACACCAGTCTAGGTGATTTGGTTTCTGATACAAACTGTGGTTGCAAATAATGCATTTACTTTGTTCAGTATAGGATAAGTTGAGGATTCAGTAGAGGATAAACTGGAACCCTTTTTATTTTGAATTTTTGAATTATGTACTTGCATGGGAATAGATGTGGTGTATAACAAAAAGCCATATATAGTTACTATAGCTGGGCTGCAGCCATACCTTGTGTACTAGGAAATATTTTCTTTAATATACTGTTCTACCTCAGCCTTCAAACTGCACGCACACACATGGAAGATGTGGGTTCTGCCTCACCATCTGGGACCCACCATTTTAACACCTCAAGAGCAAGAGTGAATGGGGTGCTAAAACGGTTTCTCACGGGTGGGGCAGAACCCCATCTTCCATGTTGGTACAGGTACTACACAAGCTATGGGCACTACACGAACCACAGGTACTACAAGGACTACAGGAACTACTTGTCTAACACAAACTACATGCAGCCCTCACAACCCTTGGGTTGTTGCTAACTTGGGTTTGTTGCCTCCTCTTCAAAGACTTAACATAAAACAATAACCTTAACTACAATCCGGGTCAAAAAAGTTGGCACAGTTCATGGCAGATGAGTTCACAGGCAGCCTCTCTGAAGACCAAGACCATGCAAGCCCTCCTGCCCCCCCTCCCCCTGTCAATGTTGATGAAACTCTTGACCCCCACCCCCACCAAAAAAAACACCTTGACAAGAGCTTCAGAATAGCCACGTTTCAAGAATTGTTCGCCTCCGAGAACAGTATTCTCCAACTAAAAGTACCGATAAGATCATGATCACGAGTTTACAGCAATCACTTCTGCTATTGTCCCTTTTTTCTCTTTGACCACATCCCATCTAGTCTTCAGAATAGCTTCATTTTCTTTCAACATTGCTAGGGCGAGGGGGGTCAATGAAAAAAAATGAAAAGAACACATGTTAGCGAACAATTTGATATAAAAATTGTTCGATCACATCTGAAATGAAATATTATGTGGATTTTTTACTATTTGGCACATGCGACTGACTTGTAAAGACAAAATTACGGAAAAATACAGCGAGCAAAATTGCACCTTGGTACATGGTGTATTGCTATTTAAAGCTTACCCAGCAAAAAAGCAAAGTTTCTATCTGAAATATATGCCAAAAACGTTTTGGGCTATTCAAACAACAAAATTTGAGAACAACCAAAACAAGTGACACCAAGACACGCCATTCCACGTCACGCATTGACAAGTGTGAATTATTTTAAACTGAACAATACAGCTTTAAAAGGACAATAGTGGACCACTTTCTGCTAAAAATCTTTTCACCCGCAAACATAAAACACACTTTAAGCAATATTGTTTTTTCGCAACACTATTTTAGAAAAAAAATTAGTTTAAATCAGTTAATTTGCCACTTACAAAATTCAAATTAACCCGTCTGTCATATTTTAATTTCAAATCATTCAATGAAGACATGTTTTACCACTTTTTTTTTTACCTTAGAAAGTCTAAGAATTAGAAAGCAGTTAGAAAGCAGTTCGTCTGACCTTTTTTCTGGCAAAGTTTGGGAATTTTCAATCTTTTTTTTATCGCACACCTCCAAGCTATATTTACACACAGCTGCTCTTAAAACTACACTGTAGTGGTAAAATGCAGAGTTGGGGTAGAGTAACAAATTATATACGGCAGGGAGTTGGGGTTGTCAAGCAACACACGCGGTAGTCTGGAGGCACACATGATCATTATTTTCATAACCAAGGTCACTCAGAGCAAAATTTTGCTTTACGTTGCCTGATTTTCTTTTGTTTACACAGGCCTTTAACCCACCAATTGTAAGGAATGTAAATCTTCAGATATGCCAGGTTATAAATGGGTTCATTGTTCAAAGTTAGCCTACATTTACCAGTAGTTTACTAGCATTTTCCAGTGGTCTGCAATCTAGGCACAGTCTGCATTTTACCCCTGGACCCAGTTGTTCGAAGGGTGGATAGCGGTATCCACTGGTTAAATCATAATCCACTGGATAACTCAACTGGTTTTGCTAGCACTTACCCACTGGATAGTGATTTATCTGGTGGATAGCCTTATCCACCTTTTGAACAACCGAGGCCAGGTCTGCATTTTACACTGACCGTTTATGAAATGCATTGCCCAAGCGTCTGTATTTGTAATTATTATCAGAAGGGGTGGACAGTTATAATATTTGTTGCCAAAGCCATAGCTGAAGTATTCAGATTTTTATTACCCGATATCACGTTGCAAGTTTGCTGAAAAATTAACTGACACAACTTTGCGCCCCCATCGAGATTGCTTCGCACAGTAAAAATATTTCTTACTTACTTCTTTATACACAGGGACTCCTATGTTGCCTCCTTGGGTTCTGACCCTGGAGCAATAATGTCATTACAAATGGCTTTCAAGAGATTTTTGCTGCCAAAATACTGCTTATATAGCCAAGTTACAGCAGTTCAAAATCCCATACATTTAGTGTAAAATTTTAGCCAATACACTAGATGCAATTTACATAATGACTTGAAATGCCATTATAAATTTCGACTAGAATAACACTTCTTCGTAGACTCTAATAAATGCTACTCATTGCAAGGAATTGAGAAAATAAATAGGTCACGTAAGACAGTTTAAAAAGTATTGCTACAGTGCCATCAGACATGTAATAGCAGTGCACTGACTCAACCAATATGGCGTCATCAACCGTGAAAAGGTCTATTCTAACTAACGAAAACGCATAATAGAATAACTCATGGTCAATAACTGCCTCCATTATAATAAAACAAGAGCTTAAATAACCGTTCACATAGCCAAAAGTAGGGACCACAAACAGTGGCTCAACATAACAATGATTAAAGGAGGCAGGTACAAAAGTCGGACCGGATCAACTCGGATCACTCGACTCGGATCGATATAAAAATGTAGTGTAATGTAAAGTCCTCGATAAATCACCCCAGCCCTAGCCTTCGACTTAAGATAAGCAAATCTTACCACATTTGCCAATAAAAACCGGTTTTTACGTCGATCCGAGTCGAGTAATACGCGTTGATCCGGTCCGACTTTTGTACCTGCCAGATTGAAGGCACGAGTTGAACGTGAACGCAATGGTGCATTGGTAAAGGAAGCAAAATGTTTGTACTTACGAAGTCAAAAGTGAAAATAAGGATCACTATCAAACCAAAAACCATCGCTACCGCAAACACCCCCAGGTCGGTTACGGACAGATGAGAGGGAAACATCTTGAAAACCTAATTCAGAAAGAAGAAGAAACAAGACGCCTAACAGCGTTTCCGTGGGACGCATAAACACCGACTGCGGACTGGGTACAAAACACGGACTGAGTATAAAATGCGCACTGCGCCGATTAAAAAAGCATCAAATCCGCTGATGGGGCTGTTTCTGGAAAGGTTATCCAGAGATCTTTCGGGTTTTGTGTCCGTGCCATGATATTTACTATCGCCAGATACAAATGAAAAATGACAAAATGGCCGCACTATAGACGAAGGTTTTGGTAACGTTAGCGATTTTATCCCAAAATTGTACTTTTCTTCGTCAGTTTAGCACCGAGCGCCAATGTTAAGGAGACGAGAATGTCACAACAACGTAAACTGTGCAGCTTTAATACCGCCCTGACTAAAGATGGTCGTCCATAACACAACAAGATGCAGAAACATGCGCGCGCATATACAATACACATTGCCGCAGGCACTGCCAGCTGGCGGAGGGAATCAGAACTATATAACAGGGAAGAACGGAAATACTGCTCAGAAGCAGCACTTCGTACATCATCTAATGCCTTTTTTACGATAACTGCAGAAATTCGCGCGCGCTCATTGGCTAATTTTTATGGTCAATATGCGGAGAGACACATGAATTTATAATGATCTCGCGTTTCGTCTTAATTTCGTCTCTCCTACCTTTTTGTTATCGTAAAAAACAAATTGACGTCAGTTTTTAATGCGCCTGTCCTGTTATTGACAATGAATTTCGTCATCACATTGTCAAAGTAGTTTGCGGATCCACTCGGCTATCGCCTCGCGGATCCACAGCTACTTTGACAATGTGATGACGAAATTTACGATCAATAACAGGACAGACGCATAAAAAACTGCCGTCAATTTGTTAACTTCTCTTTAAGAACGAGACATACTAGATAGATAACAATACTCTATTCAAATGCTAATAAGTGAGGGGGTATTCAATACGGTGGCCCATAGGGGCAATACAAAAATATTTATCCCAATAAAAAAAATATTTATTCCAGTACAAAAATATTTATCCCAGTACAAAAATATTTTTCCAATACAAATGGGGAATGGGAACTAATTTCCCAGAGGTCATTGCGAGCTTCCTTGGAGTACATGAGAATAATGGCAGCACGTTTCCCGGCTTGTTTTTGCCATTGCTGTACCGTCAAAATCGTGGATCCAGCTTACAGGTATAGGCCGAAATGTGGCACAGAGGTTTTCCGTGTGACATTACCGACAGAGTCTACTAGCAACACCACTGAACTGCCGGATTCGCCGAAGACGAGGAATTTTTTTTTGCCAAGCTTCAAGTCATACAAAGCTAAAAAGGGGTCCTAGAGAACCTCGTTTTTCGAGCAAAATCAACAAGCAAGACAAAGAAAAGCAAACTAGAGCCAGAAAAAGAAGTCACAATTACTGTCGGGATAATGACAAGTAAAGAGATTGTCAAGAGAGGAGAAAATCTTCCCTTGAAGATTCTACCATCTGCCACAGATAAAGACATTCTGGTTACGTTGCTAGTATTGCAAAACACAGTGCATTTAACAAGTGGTTTGATGGCAAGGCTGAATGCGGTCTAGTTTACAAGGATGGAAGTGAAGTCAAGTCAATTCCAGGGACTTCACCCCCAGATCCATTTATCCTAAATATAAAGAGGAATCTGGGTTTGGATATACAAGGATCATTTTCCATTGTCACTACTGGACTTCTTCGTTTTGACAAAAGACGCTCTAGTAGCAATAATAACAGTGGAAATTAAATTGCGAGTTCTCCCGTTTTATACGCAGGAAGATACCACTACCGCAAACAGCCATCTTGTTTTGGCGGGAACTTTACTAGGGGAGCAATGCAGCATGGGAAAAATCTTGTAGGATGAATATAATATTTGTGTTTTGTACTGGGCTAAAAATTTTTGTACTGGGATAGATATTTTTGTACTGGGATAAATATTTTTGTATTGGGATAAATATTTTTGTACTGAGATAAATATTTTTGTCTTGGGATGAGTATTTTTGTACTGCCCCTATGGGCCACCGTAGCTATCGCTATGAAAATTGAAATATAACTGGAAGTACAAGCAGTGGAAGTGACTTCAATATGTTAATCTATTAAGGCTTCAAACAACACAGTTCAATTATGGCTGTTCCTCGTGTAGGTACAAAAATATACAAATAAATTGGTGGAACTTTAGTTTTTCAAGAACACGCAGCCAAACAAATATCCGTGAATAAGCTTATTAATTTCACCGCTAATCGATTTCACGTGTAAATTACACAAAAACCTTAAGCAAAGTATTGAATAGATAAAGACTAAGGTTCCATAATTTTTTTACAGCTTACATTTCGAAGTGCAGCACTACACGGAATACCTCAACGCAATGCTCGATGTCAAAAATGCGAAAATGTACACGAGGTTCAAAAAGAGTGCACGTTACAAGGTAAACTAGGTAAATAGTTCTAAATTTTCAATGAAACATCCTAGCTTAAGGGTTATTCAAACCACTTTTACGTAAACGTCTCCCTATTTTGGCGGAAAGTGCGGAAAAACTTAAAAAAATACTCATGTTTTCTGCACAACGTCAAAGCCCGCCATTTCACGTCGTAGAGAAGGGCTTGATTGTAAAAGTACAAAAGCTGGTACTAAAATAAATCCGCTTGGGGTCCCCAAAGGTCAACTTCTCGACCCATGTCACAAATTTTTGAAATTTAATGTTAACTTTATTATATATTAGACTACACAATATTAGTCTATGGGCTTCTTCAAAAAATTAATTTCGAATTTTTTTTGCAAAGGGGAAATGCGAAATCACTACCGTTCGCGGCTTGCAACTTCCACCAACATCTTTCATCAAACTAATAGCGACTTTAAGGGCCGATTTACACGGTACAACTTGCTTACAACTGTCGTATGCGATTTTTTCTGCGCGCGCTGCTCGCGTCACGTAAAAAGTCGCGTACAACTCTCGCTATTGAGCACAGACTGTCCGAGGCATTTTTTTGCCGATTCATCCACGCACGCACGAGCGATAAAAACATAGTTCATCCACGCACGCACGAGCGATAAAATACGAGCGATAAAAACACGCGAGTGCGCTCGCTAGGGATTTTCCCAAATCCTTACGCATGCGTATTGCTGTTCTCGTCCAAGGTTGCGAAAAGTTCCCTTCTGAACTAAATTTCTCGAAAACTAGCCGTACGAACTACCCTCAAAATTTCAGGAAACATAACAAGGACCAAGACAGACACAACAAAAGTTGTCAAAATCTGTAAACTAAATTTTTTTATAATATTCGATTTTTTACTTTTTCATTAATTATGAAAAAACTGCCTTGAAGATTTTTTTTTTACTTTGTAAGGATGTTCTTTGGTAGTTAACGGTGAAACAGACAAAATTTTAGGTGTGGTCGTACGGGTCAGTTTCCCGTAAAACACACGTTTCCAGTTCGTTCCCAGGCTCCCTAATCGTGCACGGTCTTCCCGTTTCGTGCCCCTTTAGCTTCCCAAACGGTAATTTGAAGCAGCAATGGTCTCATATAGGGGTTTTTATTTGTTATCAGAATATTGATGCAAAAAAAAAAAAGAAATAAATTTGCACATTTATGGCATACACCTCCTGAACCCTTATAAAACTGTAGTAAGCCACCTTAAAACATGTTTTAAAATCCTACGACATTTTTTGTGACGTATACGACAGTCGTAAGCGAGTTGTAGCTTTGATTTACACGAAACATTTCGTGCCTTAGGCCTGTCGTAAGCTTGTCGCATGCAACAAAGTCGCACCGTGTAAATCGGCCCTTAGGATTCGAAGAGTACGGACTACGACTATGGACGAGCACCGGAAGTGGAGTAGTTTTGGGGGAATGGACAGATCAATTTATTCAAAATGGCCGCCGGTGGAAAATTCAACCCAAACCGGTTTTTTTAATGAGATGCAATCCTTGAAGGTATAGAGGGGGTTTTAATGAGATGCACATCACGTAGGTGTACGAGGGTAAATCCAAGATGGCGGCGGTATTGCGCTTTAAGAGTTTAATCAGATGCAGAAGATCTTGGTATGTGAGGGGTTTAATGAGATGCGTTTATGTATTGGTTTTTAATTGTATTTGGAGTGAAGTGTATTGAGCTCTAGTGGTACGATTCCGCCCAACCAGCCGGATAGTGTCGCGCTTATATAGGGAAAGAACAATGGAGTAGCGAAGAACCAATGAGAAGGCATTGACGTCACCGTCAAACGAGTTGAAACACGTTTAAGGGTGAGAAAAACCAGTTTTGAAGATGACGAGTATTCAGACTAGACAAACCCGTTAAACCGGTTTGCTGTTCATTCTTATGATATCTGCTAGCTGCAACACTTTCAAAAAAAAATATGAACCCGACACAATATTTCATATCAACACAATTTATTTCATTGAACAAACATAATAAATTATTACAATCAAGTTTCAAAAGCAAACGATGGTCCTGAATTTTACGCAGAATCAGTCACTTTATCTATTCTTGCAAATTGTCTCATGAGCTTGGGTCTTTGCATCATATCCATCTTTGAAGTTTCTCTTGGTTGGTAAACTGGAGGCCCCCTTTCAGAATGCGTATCCACAGGCATTTCATCAGCCCACTGAAAGTATCTACACATGTCCTTTCTTCTACATGTAAAGTAGGGTCTGAACGGATTCTTTATTGATCGTGACACCCTTAACGTCGGCGTATCCATATGCTTGCACACTAGCCGCTTACCACCTTCACATACTTTGTACTCAGGGATCACATGGTCACATACGCATTGTTGATAGCCATGGATATTCTCTTCAGGGCAGAAGAAGGGACATTCTTTCCAATTTAAGCAGCGAATGTAAGATATACCAGAGGCGGGTTTGATGACTTCAAGGTCTTGAAGGCAGAGTCCACATTTTGAGTAACTCATCTTGAAAGTGATGTGTGATGAGCACATTCACAGTGTCTTTATAAGGTTTTTGAAAACCAGTTTATCACCGTTAATTAGTAATCAAGTCTAACCAGTACCAACAGGTTTTGCAAAACTGGTCACGCTGTAGAAGAAGGTTCTCAATGTGTTTCCGTTCCTCATGTGGTGGTATGTTATCGATCCAATCTTGTTCACACGGCGCCAATGCATCCAACACGTCCAGTAAATCGTGCCATAGCCAATAGACATTCTCGCGATATTTATCCAAATCTGTTTCATTTAAGCAGGACACCACTTTTTGGTTATCATGTACTAACAATGGTTCCTGCTTAGAAATGTCCTTATACACCAAGAAGGCAAAAGTGATCCAGAAGGCTTCCTTTACTCTTTCTTCCTCAAGCTCTCCACAACA
>BLFK01000586.1:736733-739233 GCA_014634185.1 Astreopora myriophthalma | reverse complement strand
TACGGTGAGTGCTGATATTGCACTTCTGGCTGTATTGAGTGTTGTGTACTTTAAACCTTGTTCATGAAGTCTAACTAGAAAGTCTAGCACAGAGGTCACAGATGGGCTATAGGGAGAAGCTTGTTGTTCACCACAAAACTCAAACCATCGCCTGAGGTATGGTTTGTATTGCTTCTGTGTTCCAACTGACCAGGAGTGTAAGAAAATTTCTGTAGCTTTCCCTGAAATGTTGCTCTGGAGGAAGCCTTGCCAGAGACTCTGCAAGCCAACAGGCGAAGTCGCTTTCGCAAGGGGTGTAGAGCACCGCTGTGAGGTTGTGTTAGTAGATTGGTGGATTGGGGAAGAAGGAGAGGTCTGTCTATCAGAAGGTGTAACAGTGTTGTGAACCATGGTTGGCTTTGCCAAAGGGGGATCAGGATCACTCCTGTTGCCTTGTGGAATTCTATTCTCTGCAGGCATGAGGCAATTACACTGAATGGAGGAAAACAGTAAAAATATGAGTTAGCCCAATTCATATGAAAAGCATTCACAAACTTTGCTCCGGGATCTGGCTTCCATGAAACATAGTCATGAACCTTATAATTTAACCTGGATGCAAACAGGTCAATTTGGAAAGGGCCCCATATCTTGCTGATATCTTCAAACACTTTCATATTTAGGGACCATTCAGTTGAGCCATCAAAGTTCCTGGATTCTAGATCGGCAACTACATTATTAACGCCTGGGAGGTCGCATGAGCTAAGCCAAATATTCCTGCTATTAGCCCACTGCCAAATCTGCAATGCCATGTCATTGCGGTCATTAGACTTGATGCCCTCCATGGCATTGATGTACGACACTGTAGTAGTGTTATCCGACTGGATCCTTATGTGATTATCTGTTAAGTCACTACACAAAGATTGCAGGCCAAACAAAACTGCTTTCATTTCTAAATAATTGATGTGGAAACAGTGTTCTTTAACACTCCAAAGGCCTCCAGTCTGTTGTCCTTCACAGACTGCCCCCCATCCCGTGTTAGAGGCATCAGTAGTGAGGGTTAAGTCAGGGTTGATGTGCATTATATTTTTTAATGCTGTATTCACGTTGGTCACCCACCAGTGCAATTTTGATCTGGCCTTGGTACTTAAGCTCATGAGTGCATCATAATCACCCTTGCTAGTTTGTAAAGCTAAAATCATATTCCGTTCTAAATGTCTGTAGTGCAACTCGCCAAACTGCACTCCTGGAAGACTGGATACTAACAGCCCTATGACCTGAGCAACCTCCCTAATAGTGGGATTGCTCTGATTTAGAAGGTTCTCACAAGCCTGTCTAACGGTAATAGCTTTCCTGGGTGGAAGGCGTATAGTCATTTGGGTGGAAGGCGTATAGTCATTGAATTGCTATTCAGCAGAAATCCAAGAAACTCTAATTCTTGCGTTGGTATGAGCACTGACTTTGTAGGGTGAATGACAAACCCTAATTTGAGAAACGTATTGGTCGTCTCCAAAATGTTTTCCTCACATGAGGTATAAGTGCAGCCCATGGGAAAAGAGTCATCAATGTGTCCCACGCAGAAATGACCTAGAGATCTGAGGTGAGCATAGATTGGCTTCAACACTTTGGTAAATAATCGTGGGGCAGACGCCAACCCATTTGGAAGGCAGGTAAATCGAAAATAATTGCCTTGCCATTCAAACTTGAGGAAATTACGATCCTCTACTGAAATAGGGATAGAATAATATGCATCCTTAAGATCTACTGATGCCATGAAGCATCCTGGTTGCATAAGTTTGATGGCGGCATGGATGGTATCCATTTTGAAGTGGTACCACTAATCCTTGTCGGGCCCATGGGGACTCTTAAGGCCGGATTTTGAAGTGGTAGTATGCCACAAACTCATTAAGGGGGTTTACGTTCAGAATAAGCCTATGGCTACCATCTTTTTTTGGGTCTCACAAATATGGTAGAGATAAAATTACCATCACAGGGCTTATAGATGGTTCTATAACCCCTTTGCTGAGGAGTTTAGCTATTTCAAGGTTTATGATTTCTTTGTCCTCAGGTGAAAAAATAATCTGTCTTGGTTTGGTAGCCTGCACAGGTCTACAATGCCCCTCAAATTCTATGTGATGATGCTTGATGGCATCAAGAATAACAGAATCAGTAGTAACTGATTTCCAGTTTGTTATATGGTCCTTAACACAGCCTGCTTTAAAATTAAGGACCACCTGGGACAGCAAATCTGCATCCACAGTAGATTTGATTTGTTCTCTCACCTTGTCTTTCATTGATCCTTCCGGATTGGAGCGTGTTGTTTGGTGTGGGCATCCCTTGGTGCCCGGCTGTTGGCTGAAAAATGCCGTTGGGAATTTGTCTTCTGTGTGGCAAATTGCCCATGTGCCCTAGCATATGGCCTTGCAAAATGTGGCCTGTTGAACCTTTGCTTAGGAGCCTTGTAGCCCTGGAATGATTTGCTAGGACTTGAGGATTTTTGTATCTGTATCCCCGCTCTTTTCAA
>BLFK01000586.1:706733-724233 GCA_014634185.1 Astreopora myriophthalma | reverse complement strand
AAATCAGCCATACCCACGTGATTTTAGGGTAGGTTATAGTTCGGCCCGAAAACCGTATCTCAGTTAGTTGGCGTTGGTCCTGTTATCGGACGGATCAGAAGTTTTCAGTGGAGCGGGTTGTAAGAACGCTGAAGGTTTGGGAAAGATCGGCAAAGCGGGACTGTTATGTAAGTCAATTTTATTCTTCCTTTTAACTATAGTACGTTTAGGTTTAAGGTTCGCATTGTATTCTCGATAGTTTCTGTGTCGTACTTTCGCTAGTTTTTAGATCGCAACTTGTTAAGTACTCAAACACGTGGCACAGCCTTTTGTAAATGCCATTGAGATTTTGTTGATATCAATTATGCTTCACTAGTCCATTCTATTTTGTTTGATTATTGATTAGCGTTTTCATGGTATAACTAGTCAGATTTTACGAATTGTGTTGCTAGTTTTCGTTTGAGTGCACCCTTTTGCTATGGAATGATCGGAATGTGATCGTACTTGTAAATAGGTTTTAGCTTAGTTCTTTATTACTATTATGATTTCAGTTTACGATATGATCTTGGATTGCGGCTTATAATAAATCGTCAAGTTAATTCAAGTGATTGTCCGTAAAGTACATCCCCGTAATTCATAGCGCGTCGAAACTCAAGCGAAGTCGGTAGTTGAAGCTCTGGGTATCGACCGTTACACGAGATAATGAATTACATTACACATCAAAGATATGGTTGCCATCTTGATGCATGACATACGAATAACTTGTCTCCTCCTAATGTATCGAACTTATTAACGACCATTCACTTATCAAGCTAATATTGATTCCTATGAGACAAGATCATCTTCAAGAGGGGACTATTTTGTTGAAAGTTCAAGATTGGATATATAAAAAAAGTCATTTTCAAGAAATGGTGTTAGTATAAGAATCTGGAATAGCTTGTCTTGTGAAGTGCACCAGCTAAAAAAACACACAATTTTAAAATTAATATTCATGATCTCCTCCTCCAGAGACTTTCAAAATATGATGACTATATTGATTTGTCCAACGTAATAGCAAAACTATAAGACCTCAGCTTGTTGCGTTCCCTAGACATATCTTAAAAAAAGTTTTTTTATCCTTGTAAATGTATCGATGTACTTGTAGTTGATGCAGAATTTGAATCTCTTGCTCTATTAAATCTTTTATTTCTTTTATAATATACGTGTTAACTCTGCTTGCCCCGACTAGCTCTTGCTAACAGTGGGCAGTGCATATTTCTGCAATATTTCTTCATTAAACAAAAAAATAAAATAAAAGTTAGTAACTATGTAAGTATGATATAGTTTCCAAAATGATCAGAACAAATCGTTTGTAAATTCAGTCGTTTGAAGACTCGTGAAATTCTCCTATTACAGGATGAGAAATTCAATAGAAATTTATCACCAACGCGAACTGTAAAAGGTGGACAAAATTCAGTAATTGCATCCCTTGTAATCAGCTGGTCTAAGTAAAAGATATTTTCCCTCGATCTCAGTGTTAATGAATTATTTACAAGCAAAACAGCTGCTCGGTAAGCTTCATAAATTCGCTTTATTGTCTTGTCTCTCCCAAGCCCATTCAATAAGCGGGTTTTGTTTATTCTCTGATTATTTTAACCTTTCAACCAATCACGATCGCCTTACTCTCAACAAAATAATACGCAGCTTTCTTGGCTCTGTAATTTATGCACGTTGATATAAATATCAAACAAAAGTAAACTGGAAAGCGGACTCCATTCGACAAGAAAACCATTCGTTTCTGATGTCGGTGGGAATTCCGGTCGCCTTCACCTTTGTGGCCTAAAAAATATTTATTAGCGCGAGCACGGTGCAATATTCTCAAAATATAGGTATTTTGATCGGCCTCGAAGTACCTGTATTTTTTTGTTCGAATGCGAGCCACTGAAAGCCTGTCTTCATTTGTTTAAGTCCTGTGTCAGTTCAGTCTAGAGAACAAACAAGGCTCAGCGTTGAAGACAAACGAAGCTTGCCGAACGTAGACCAATACTGATCAACGAAACAAAATGATACCAAAGAAAAACAGCACCTCGGCAACCTGTAGCGCTAAAGCAAAGCCGTCAACATCGTCATGGCCTCTGCCAAGTTTACGGCTGGTGATTGTGTGTGTTTCATTGGCAGTCATACTCACAATGTCGGCGATGATAATATTTGTGGATGTCCGTGCTCCGACGCTAGCGGATATTTTCCTGTCCACCATTTATTTTCCTCTAGGGCAAGGATTGCAAATGAAAGTTCGACGATGGTCAAATAACAAGACTGAGTGTTTGTACTTTTTCAAGACCAAGGATGAGAATTTTAGGCGGTTTGACGGTGTACAGTGTGGACACGCATTCTGGCAAAGTACTGCTAATAATGAGGAGAAAGACCGCTACGTCAAGAAAATCGTCACTCACTACAAACTCTTCAAGGGAGAATCACTCGCGAGCAAGTATTTTCAAGAATATTGGCATGAAAAATTAAGGGATCCGTTGCCAACGAGTTTTTATAACGAAGAAACTGATAACGCTCCTAAAGCTGGAGACGAATTTCGCGCGTTTCGCTGGGATCCTCTCGCATCCTTACCAACTGAAGTGTCTTCAAACACAGAAGAAAACCCGTGGATTCACAGGGCCGGGGCTATCCCTCGACACATTATCTACATCTTTAGGTAAGACAAATAGCGCCAACACGAAAGAGGGTCTCACAGGAATTAATAGAGTTGAAAGGTGTAGATATTATGGTAATCCCACAGAGAATAGCTGCGTGAGGATATTTGGCATTGTCCAATATGAATTGAAGCTGATCTTTTAAGAATTTAAAACACGAGACTAAAATAATTCAAATTCATAGTTTAGTTATTAAGCGGCATCGAATGAAGACTTGATAAACGTGATAAACGTTTATTTTATGATCCTGCCATAGTGACTATCCAGTTGTAACTTAAAAGAAAATGCAAGTCAATCCAGCTTTATGCGTTTATCCATATTCGGTCGAGGTCAAGAAGTCGAGTTTACTATTTGATCGGACGGAAAATACGGCCGTAACCAAAAGTAGGGACATCGACGCCAAAATAAGGACGTTGCTTCCGTTCTTTTTTTCCCGAAGTTAATGTTAGGGGCATGGCATTCACACCTGAGCCCTTTTAACTAGTTTGTCCTCTTCCCATGTAGAATCATTTGCACCGTGTTTTGTGAACATGTTTCAGCGGTGTCAATGTTGAAAAATACTGTAAAGAAATACCTAATTAGGGATACAAAAAACTCCTTTGACATGAAAAAAGAAAACAAAGCAAAACACAACAACAACAACAACGACAAGAAAAGTCTGACAAAATTTTAGCAGGATCACCGGTGAGAGAAGGACGGTGAAGCCGGAAGGAGCTATCCTGGCTTTTACAAACAACAAGTGCAAATTTTCATCGTTTGTTGTAAAGTTGAATGCAATATCCGGCATGGGGCAATTTCCAGTTCTTTCATGTGTACTCGGCCTAAAGCTAATGCAATATAACGCTAGCTTCATTAGCATTGCATGACCGGAAATCCGTTTCTTTAATTTCAATAAGTGGATTTCATGTTTACGGCAAAAGGCTTGAGGGTCGGGAGGCTTTTGAAGTTTAAACCAGCTAACTTTGAGCTTTGCAATATCTTGGGAATTTTAACGTAGTTTACTGTTCTGCATCCAATGCCTGTTCAGTTAACAATACAGTTTAATAGCCGTTGTGTGTGTTAAAATTCCGAGCGGTAAATTTTATTTTCAGCCAGATTGTCAGTCTTACTCAGATCGTCCGTCCCATTTTGCCAAAAGTTTCTCGCCGGATGTTATAGCTATTAGTGATACTCGGGGAGATCTTATTATCAGAACCCTGAAATCCTGCAGTCATTTTTCATGACATTTTATTGACAATTTATTAAAACTATTGAGGATGAAAAATGGTTCATTGCACTGGTTTTTCGCGCCATAAATGAGCCAGTAGCTGAATTTCTCAAGAAAACGTTGTGGTCCTGCGTTTGTGTGAAAAAAAAAATTAAAATCTGGGATCAGCTGAATCGATATGGTGAATTGGCCTGCTGAAAGCGTCAAGATTTTAGTCCCTTTACGAAGGTTAATTTATTATCTAAATGGTGAAACACAGACCACATTCAACAAAATCACTATCGGACCGGCACAGACCACTTTTCTAAGGCAGGGTACTTGTCATCTTTGAGCTGATTTGTTCCTCCCTTTTTAAAATTACAACTGGCCTGGTAATCTATTTACGAGTTGGCCGCCAAAAAAGAGCGAATCTGCATATTCCATTTGACCCAAGTCATTAACTGGTCCCATCCGGTCGGATTTTAGTCGCTTTGATTAATTTTTCATGAGAGTGATGTTTCCGATGTATCAGCTATAGAAAAGGCACGGCGTGTCAGTTCAGCTTTTACATCTCAACAACATGAAGTTTAGTCAACTTCTCCTTTTCCCCTTATGTTTCCTATGTTTGTTTTCTCTTTCAGAAAAGCAGTTTGTAAACCTTAGACAGCTGGCGTAGATATGATGGCATCGTAATGATTTTAGATTGAATATTCACTGCAGCCAAGAGTAATAAAACAAATTATACAAAGAACAAAGAAATATGTAGTGTAATGTAATGTAAGACTTTTTGTTAAACACCGAAAATCATCAATTGAGCATTACAATTTAAAAACTAAGACTATTTACAACTGCTTTTTCGTGGGAAGTCATGAGCACGTCCCTGGCCATAATGTTGCCCCTGAGCAAGATCGATTCGATTGATTTTCGTTTTTTAGTCACACAGTCTTCTCGGTTCCCGTAAAATGGCGTCTTGCAGTTATTCATCTTTGCTAGGAAACGATTCCACATTATTTGGTGCAAACTGGAAAAACCCAGAGGACGTCCAATGCATTGCCCCAAAAGACTGTAACAGGGATGTGACGTCGCATCTAAGGGCATACAAAGTGGCGGATGTGATGACATGGTAGAAAATGAAGTTCAACTGTTACTTATTAGGGCAGGTAATTATTGATCTTCCCGAAGTTAATTGATTCTCATTTGAGAGATCATTGCAGTTTGTCTGCGTTAGGTGACAGCTCAGACCCAAAATTCAGCCAACAATGCAAACATGAACATGATGAGAGTTGCGGCCAATGTGAGGCTTTAGCTCAAACGTTGAGAGGTGTAGAGAGACTCTTAACGGAGGTTCCATACCCAATGATGTACGGCAAGACCAAGCAAGCCTCGATATCCTTGACATATTGGACGACAGCACTGTGTTGATTATAAATGACTGCGCCATGAAATTCCTGCCTCAAATGTGTGGAGAGTCCCAGTCAGATTGGTTTGGAAAGAGGGGTATTTCATGGCATATTTCTGTTGTCTACCACAGCATCCTTGGCGAGCTGCGGTCTCAAGGATTTATCCATCTCATCCAGTCGTGCAGCCAAGATAGCTCCGCAGTGATTACCATCATGCAGCTCGTGTTGCATTCCCTTAAGAGGGAACATCCTAAAATCACAAAGGCCTTCTTCCGCCAAGACAATACAGGGTGTTACCATTTATCAGCAACCCTTCTTGCTTGCTCCTCTATTGAGGAATCACCTGGTATCAATGTGGAAGGCGTCGACTTTAGTGATCCCCAGGGTGGCAAGGGGGCAGCTCATAGAATGGCGGCAACAGGCAAGAACCACATGCGCATGTACGTTAATGAGGGAAATGACATCACGAATGCCCAAAAGATGAAAGAGGCTTTGCTTTCCAATGGAGGAATCGAAGGCGTTCGTATTGCTGCCGTTGAGCATTTGGAAGAACATAATCCAACTACTCAGCGGCCTAAAATACCAAGAATAAGCAAGTTGAACAACTTCCGCTTTAAAAGCGGAAAGCTTGCTGTCATAGGCTGTCACCAGCCTATGACTTATGGCCGAATTGAATCTTTTTAATGTTAACCTGCTAATATGAACTTTGCCTTTTTAGCGGCTATTTTGGACTTACTCTATAACACCAGAACTGGGTTAAAATACCTCACTGACCATTGGACGCCTTTCAATAACGAAAAACCGTAAATTTTTACGTTTACATTCACACGCCGCGCAAAAGCTGGGTGCGCGTCTAGTCTTCAGACGGTGTGTGATGTGCTCCCGTGTGCACACATGGTTTAATATTAACGATCATCATATTTGACCAATACGTTTCAGTACAAAGCATGTTAATGAGGTATGACGTGTTCTGAAAAGTTATACCTCTACGATTTGTTTCTAACAGACCCTGGATATAATTGGCTCATGGTCCCCATCTCGTCTGGCAATTTCAAGCCTCTGATGACCAAGAGGCAACGTGAGATAAGTTTCAACATGGCAAAAAATGAAGAGGCAAGTCAAGCGACAACAATGGAAGCTTTTTCTTCTGGAGGGCTGCTTCAGCGATTTTCGTCGCTAGAGCGCCATCTGTCATTTGAAAGGTGTGCTATAGATCTCTTGAACGACAATCGCTGCTAGATCTTGCAAAAACACTGTATGCTAGACGTTTGCAAGAAGGTGTGGGAACCATACCCAAACTGAAATATTAAGAGTCTTGTGAACCCGCAGACACCTTTCCTAAGATCGAAGAAGGCTGCGCTCTAAAAGAAGCAAAGAAGGCTTACCGCTTCAATAGTGCACAGAAAGCTTACCTCGAGGCGAGGTTCAATATTGGTCAAACCACAGGCAGGAAAGTAGACGCAGAGAAGTGGCTCGGGAAATGAGATGATCGGTAAGCTCAGGCGGGAAGCGTCTCTTTAAGGTGTCCGAATTCCTAAAGACACGGCAAGTTTCTTCGTTCTTTTCACGACCTGCGGCAAAATCATGAGAAATAGCTTATCCTGCTGATGATGATCTTCGCGCCCTTGAAGAGGAAAACAACTTTACCACACCAAGTCAAAACATCGGATCAAGGCTTCAACTGCAGCACCCCATCGTATATGACCGGTACGACATCTGGGCCATGGCAAAGAACGTCACCTTAAAAAACTTGAAGCCTACTGGACTCCTTCAGTTACTCTTCGAAATACCGTCTTCAAAGCTTAGGAGGAAGCACCCTGTATCAGGCTATAAGAAAAAAATGATGTTAAGTTGCTCTTGTAGCGGGGCTTCCGTTGACTGACTGTGTTCCTCTGGACTTAGTCATAATTGAGTCTATCTTTATTTGATATAGATCAGGGGCGTAGCTGACTTTTTTAGTTGTTGTAGGCCTAGTCCCTAAAAGGGCCGTTTCAACATTTTTCACATTTTCAACATTGACAAGAGTCATCTTACAAAGGTCAAGTGTGCGGAAAAGATATCGGGTCCGGGCCTACGGGACTACAAGCTGGCTACGCCCCTGTCAACAAGGTGATAAGAGACAGGCCAGTAAATTCCTAGCTTATGTGGTTTGGAGTGGGGATAAGCGCAGATTTTCAACTCCTTAATTTTGTTGAATATTTATAAAAACGGTTAAACGGATTTTTTTGTCAACCAACTAATCAGAAATAAAAGGATCCCATGCCGAAATCTTCCTGTCTTACGGAAAGTCATTAAGTAAAGATTATTGAACCTTGGCGCTTTTGACAACAGACTATTTAACTTAATTTTAATTTAAATACCAGTGACAGGCAAATCCACATCACGTTTGACTTATTAAACTGAGTAATTATCGTCGTGAATTTGATTACTTTTAGATACGGACTTTCTCGGGGCTTTTTTCACGCGACTGAAATTCGACGTACAGATTTTCTCGTCATTCAAGACTTGGCAACGGAGGACTTTTTTCCGGGTTTACATAGCCTCATCTAAACACAGGGAGGGGTTGGGAGAATTCGAGACAGTTATGCAAACCAGAGACGCAGTCGAGGGTTTGCATAAGTGTCGAAAATTCTCCCAACCCCCTGAGTGTTTAGATGAGGCTATGTTAACACGGAAAAAAAGTCCTTTATTGTTTTTATAAAATATTTCTCAAAAATAATTTGACAAATGAAGGAAAATGTTGTTGATTTACTTCTTGATTAAAACAGATTTTCTTAATACACGCTTTGGACGCATTCCATGATTTTCAGACAATTGAGAGTCATATTTGATTTCTTGCTGTCGAGCGAAAACATTGGTTGTGATTTATAGTTTTTTGTCTCATGTTTGTCGCAGTGATATTACATTTACAGAAAATTCTGCACAGACACTGGAATATTCTTTTTTTTTTCTTAATTCAAACTATGTGTATGCACCTGACAGGCCCCCACATCTGTGAACTTGGCGAAAACTGCAGTGCTCACCTTTATGTTAAGGGTAACAGAAAGAATGATAATGTTCTACCTTTTGAAACATTGTGTAAAAAGAAAATGCAAAAGTAATTCGTTTACTCAAGAGGCATTAAGGCGCTCTCGGGAACTCACTCAGGAGTGTTTATGTGTTCCAGGACGAATTAGACTTTGAGATTGACGGTTTTTTTTTTGGAGGACAAGGTAAAACTGGGTACCACGCGAAACCATTGTGTAACAGAGCTGAGCAGTCCATGAATAACTACGTTTCCTAAATGAACAAACGTTTTCTTTTTGTGCAGGCAACGTCGTATCTTTGCTCGTCTTCTTCTACAGGGATTCAACAATAGTAAGGACCCTAGACTCGGGGTGGAGTTTGCTGGAAGGTAACAAATAAAAAGACTGCAATTACTATCATGCCTCTTGACACTGCTGTATCAACCTGAACAAAGGCCCTTTTTCAAAAACGGGTTGTGACAAATGGAAATTAAAGAGAATAGGCTAGGATTGGAGTGGGAGGCAGACACGGGAAATCTGCACCACTTTAGCTGGACAGGCCAGTGTTCAATTTGTTCTATGCGTTAATTTTGAATTAATTCTAATTAAAGAATCTATTTGCAGAGTACTGCAGTATACGGTAATGGTAACAGTGCTCGTGGTGCACTCAATTTTGAAGGGTTATTTGTTATTGAAATAGTGACTTTGCTTCAGTCTTGGTTCAGTAAAGTTTTAGGTCGTATGTTACGATGATTATTAATTACGTCCTCGACTCTTAAGGTTGGCCGGTGTCATGGCGGAGCTCATAGAGGAGAACGAACCAACCGCATTACGGAAGTTTCTGTTAAATGTACAGTGGGGTATACGCTTCACTATACGAGCCACGCCCTTGATTTGCGCGCAGAAATGTGAGTACTCTTGTCAACTGTTTATAATTAGTACTGAGTACTCTTGTCAACTTATTATGAATTGGGTTGCGCGTTTATCCACCTCTAGTCAGTAATTTATAAGATTCAGAGACTTTGAACCTACACTAATCGACTCAATAGATGGAAAAGTATTTGAAAAACGTTTTGTAAAATCGAACGCAACATAAAAAATTTGTTATGTTTAGAGAAGGCAACGACTTTACGACGCAGTTGACTTGACTTGACGCATAGCAATTTAAAGAAATCGCTTTTGGTCTTTTGATTTGCGAAATCATAATCTACGAGATTTTTGAGCACATTTAACTCGGTCGAAAGCACAGCTTCTTCCTTGATTCGTTTCGTGACGGAACATTCACGACTTGTTCCTGTTTGCTTATGCATTTGTCAAGGTTCCTGCTATGCCATTGATGTATATCAGTGCCTATTTAGTTTGATGTTTTCGTTGGTTTGATTCAGAGATAAAATACGTTTTTTTCCAACTGTTGTAGTATCCACTGCGCTGTCTATTCTATCACACTGGACCACACAGCTACTCAACTGCACATGGTCTTCACTGCGCATGTCACTGACTTCCCAACTGTTTGCCTGTTGGAAGCATTTGATTGGTGCGTATATCTGCAGTGTTTGAGTCGGATGTCAACAAAATAGCTCAGAGATAGCCTGTAAGGGTTACACTGTGCTTAGTTGGTACTTACTATACGCTCCCTAAGCCTTGAGGCATTGGTCGACCTATTCAGTTAGGCCGTTTGTTGTAACGCATAATATTTTTCTGTTGCTATTTGAAGACTCGGGGGTAGGTGACCTGCATTTTTTTGGCGTGGCGATGCTGTTGTTGTTTCTGCACAAACTTCACATGCTGCTCACGGTAAGAAAGAAAGATGCTTAAACTTCTAGAAATAATTTTGTATAATATGCACAAAAAGATAGAAAAGATGTCTTCTATCTGTGTCGTCGTAATACGTGTTCATTTTCCCACCGCATGAAGAGGTTACGGAATGAATATCGTAGTTAATTTTTTCCTAAGTGGAAAATGTGAGGCCTAATCATTTCATTGTCTACTTTTTTTTCGGTTGCCCACAGACACCATCCATTTGGGTTTTTTCGCCTGGCAACTGCTATTACACCACTTCATTTTTTTTATTCAAACGAATAAAAAACGGACAAAATTAGTAATGAGCAAATTGATAGTTGCCTTCCTAAACTTACAGTTCTAGTAGTTAAGAGAGAAAAGAAATAGCAACAAGCTTACAAGAAAATAAGAGCCGAGCTAATAGGAACCCTATTATTAAAAGACAACGTTTATTGGAGCATACAACCTGTCAAACCTCAGTAAGAACATACCACTTATTTACAATAGGCAAAGAGAGAGCAATCACTAATTAAATTTCAGCTTCCAATTTAATCATGGACTTTTTATACTACTGATTTTAAACCTAAAGATACTGTCCATCCTCATTCCACAAATCGAAACGAATGATTTAGAATTTAATATATAAAAGAATTTTCAAGCAGTGAGACTTTAGGGAAGTGTATTCCTTTGCTTTCTCTCATGCATTATTAGTTATATAAGTAAAGACGATGAGGTTTACCCAGACTTCAAACTCGCTCTCGTCTGACCTGAAATTCACATTCACTCGACTCTAGCTGCTTGAATTGATACAAGTTCAAGTTTCAAGTTTTTCAAGTTCAAGTTTATTACAAATTTCTTACTTTAACCTATTACAAAAGAATCACTCTCACCCGCAAATAGCGACAGCTAATCTAGGCGGGTGGAGTGAGAAATTAATATACTTACATATTAATATAGTTAAGCGTATGTTCCTTACTTAGTTAAATTATAATCATACTGACCTATAGTTTTACATATATTTTATAAATTCACTTATATACCTTTTCGTAAGTGTGACATAATAGTTGGCATGCCAACAATAATCCTCCTCCTGATTGAGGATTTGAAGGAAGTGTCGCATTTTATTCTTAAAGCATGACCTGGGTAATTTCCTCAGGTCTAGAGGGATGCTATTCCATATTATTGCGCCACGTCTAGCAAAAGATTTGATCTGATAGGTTAACCTTGAATAGTTAGTGTAGAGATTACCGGCGGAAGAAATTCTCGTGTTGTGTGTATGTATTACGTTCGCAGAACTGAAAAGGTTAGATATATTACGGGGTGATAAGTTATTGAAGACATCATGCATTAAAATCGACACTGCTTTAAAATAAAGGAGACTGATTGGGAGGCAACGGGAGGAAATAGAGAGGGATGGCGGAAGATCTATAAGGTGCAAAGTAGATAAGACGTAAGGCACGTTTTTGTACAACAAGGATTTGATTAAGGTAAATCTGTGATGCCTGGCCCCAGACAGTAAGGCCTTATACTAGGTGTCAGAGTTCTGTAAAGCTTTAACAGCGTACTAGATGGTACAAAATGTCTTGGTCTTGTAATAGTACCAATGGTTTTACTTATTTTTGATGTTATATAGGAAATATTATATATTATATTATTATATATTATATTATATTATATTATATAGGAATTATTTCCAGGTAATATTCGAATCAATCAATACGCCATGATATTTTATTTATGTCTTTTGGTCGAGAGGGACAAACTCATTAGTGTCATTATCGAATATCTTAAGGATGACTTCGTGATCAAGTTTCCTCTGATAAGGATGAAAGATTACTAAGTTCGACCAACTATTCCTGGACTTTACTTAATTCGGTATTGACAACACTTTCAAGGGAATTAATATCTTTATCAATATATAACAGATTAGTGTCATCGGCAAATAAGTAAAACGATAGTTTGTTAGATGATCTGTATAAATCGTTGACATACAAGAGGAATAGTAAAGGCCCCAGTACGGACCCTTGAGGGACGCCACAGGCAGTAGCGAGTTTAGTAGATACTGTGCTTGCTCAATTCTTTCTTGTAAGTCGACCAATAGTGTTTTCCCGCCAACAGTGCAGTAAAAGCACAGCGCGGTCAGTAAGTTAAACTTAAGCAAAATAACGCACAGAACATAACGAGAGTAAAATTTCGAGATGTTGCTCGTTTAGCCCAAGCCAAAGAGTGGAAGAAAATCACCATGCCGGATACCGTTGGGACGCGATGTTAATGGCTCTTTACCGTTGTCTCAAAATCCAATTACGGTATATTAATGTGATGCTAGGGTCGCGCGACCACATTCATGACATAGATTAATGATTTTTTAGTTAGTCATTTGTCCTCTATTAATGAGAGAGTTTATACATACGAAACGTTTCTTCCGTGCTCGTGTTTTGCAGTTCCCACTATTCAATTAGTATTATGGCACACCTTAACCTCGCTATGGAATAAAGAGGACACCTGTTCCTCTTGACCTAGAGCTTTTAGTTTTACTTTTGCTTTTCACTAAGATCCATGAAGATAAAATCTTCGTCGTTCAGTTGTGTGGCATGCTCATCTTAGGCCCTCAACTATGCTTTGCCTCTCAAAAATTCCATCTCCTAACTTGTCACTTTGAATTTGCAAGAAAAGGCTGAAAGGTCTCAATCCCTCAGCCCCACACTCCGTGATTTTCAAAGGAGCATTGCCGTTTTCAGGCAGGTTCTGTTGTTCCTTAGAATTTCCTTCAAATGACCGAGTCCTTATCTTTGAGAGTTGGACGTTTTTGGTACATTATAGGCGTTTTTCTTTGTTTTCTGTATCGTTGCCCCTCTGAGCTGTAATTATTACTTCCAGTGCTCACGCCGCATTCGGTTGTGTGTCATTATGGAGAAAAGAAAGCTCCCTGGGTTTTTGAGCAAATGTTGTTCAAATTGAAATTTAAAATAGTTTGCATGAAGTCAATAAAGTTCATCATTAATATGTTTTATTTTTTGTTTCAGCCATATGATCAGATGGACTTTTCACAAGTCAGATGTCAGAGCATGTTGATGTCCGCCATTGAACGTGCTCGCAAACAAAACTTGTTGAACCAGGATCTGTTCTTACAGCCAAATTAAGTCACTTTCGAACAGATAAAAGAAATGATTCCGTAAATTCATAAGAGATAGCTTTTAATTTATTTAAATATTCTCGAACAAATGTAATATAATTTACTTATATTATGTACAAAGCGTTTCTTGAAAATGAGTAAAATTGATCACGCTTCCAGTTTACGAAGAAATGAATGTGCACTTCGCCTAGAACTTGCTTTTGTTTTTTAGGAGATCCAATTCAAAAGCTGATTTGGTTCTTAATATCCACCCCTCATATCCGTACTCAAAGAAAGAATCCCATCGTTTGATTTTAATCAAACTGGAATGAACGCTACTTGTAAGGGTCGTCAGGAGCCCATAAATAGGAGCGTCCATATGTTATGCATGGTCCGTACCACCATATCAGGAGTAAATTCTAAAGAAAAGTACTTGTCATAGTTGCGAGCGCTCTCCGATATGCGGAAACGTGGCATATTGTTGCATATATTAATAATGCTTGCAATCTCATTAGATAAAACACATCACGTGTGGTAGAAAATGGGAAGACGGATATCAGCCAACAGAGCGATTTCACATGACGTCACGACGGCTATGTTGATGTTCCAAAACAAAGAAAGAGCGGCCATGTTCGTGTACTAAAGCAATCCTCCGGGAATTGAACTCTATTCGTATGTAAATGATTTCTTTTGTTTCAATAAGCCTGTCCGATTTGATATCCGTCGTCCGTCGTCTCTGGGCCTCGCGTGGGACGTGTTGCTGAGGAGAGCTGGCGCAGAGCTGCTGCGTGGCAGCATGCCAACAACGTGTGGGTGGCGGGCCACGACCCAGCGAAGCCCACAAACCACCTTATGTACTTGGACGCCAACGGGTGGGTGATGAGCCGGCTGCTGCTCACGGGCGGTTTGATTGGGTGGAATACTGCACCACACTAGCCGCCTGCATCGCCGATGAGCCAGCCGACGGGCTAGAGGGCTTGTCCTCGAAGTGGACCTGGACTATCTGGTGGCGCGGCACGATGAGCACAACGCATACCCGCTGATCCCGTAGAGACTGAAGGAGCAGAAGGAGTAGATATCGAGCTAAGAGCAGGGCCTCCTCGAGCCGTCCCCCAAAGGTGAAGAGCCAGTCCCTGGCCTGGGCGGCAAGAGGTCAAAGCCACCTCTCGAGGTCGAGAAGCTGTTGCCCAATCTGCATGACAAGGCCAGATATGTCGTCCACTACCGAAACCTACATCTCTATCTCTCTCTCGGCATGCAGCTCCAGCAAGTCCACCAGGCACTCCGCCCACGCACTCCGCTTCCAGCAGAGCCGGTGGATGGAGCCGTGTATCGGTATGAACACAGAACTGTGGAGGCAATCCAAGATGGGCTTTGAGAAAGACCTATACAAGGTCATGAACAATAGCGTGCTTGGCTACACCATGGAGAACCTCCACGGGCGTGTAGATGTCCTGGTCTGCACACATGAAGATGACTGGATGCGGGAGTTCATTGCTAGCCCGGCTTTTGCAACGGCTGCAGTCTTCAGCGAAGACCTCGCAGCAATCCAGATGGACCGGTGCCGGCTGGTGATATCCAAGCCCCTCTACATTGGCATCAATGTCCTGGACCTCTCAAAGCTGCTCATATACGAGTTCTACTACTGAGAGCTTCTGGGGCACTACAGAGACCGCGGCGAACTCCTCTACACGGACACAGACTCGCCTCTCGTCGAGATGGAGAACGTCTACACTGACATGGCTGAGCAGATGGACCTGTACGACACCTCGGACCACAAGCCCAACCACCCGCTGCACATCACGAAGAACAAGAAGGTCCTGGGCAAGATGAGGGACGAGATGGCTGGAAGGTGTTGCGCCATGACATGGACGTTCTTGTTCGGAGGGTCACCAAATCTATGGGCTGCACCAGAACAAGGTGTCGCTCTCCCCGTTCGGCAGACCAAGAACTGGATCGCGGAAAACGGGGTCGACACCCTCGGCCATGGCCACCAGCACGTCGGCGAGGCCCTCGAAGCCGTGATGGATGCATACATCGGCTGGCTTCTTGAGTAGGCCCCACCAAATAGGGGCCCACGCCGCGGGGCAAAACCCCATAAAGCCGCCGCAGGCACCCAAGTCTCTTTGATGACACTTTGCCTCAGATCCGCCAAATTAGAGGAACGTTCCCGGGGGCAGAGATCAGGTGCCGTACATAGGCCACGCAAAACCGGGAGTGCGAAAAGCCAGCCTGGGGCACCAGTCGCCGTGAGGTCGGGATGGTCTGCGTCAGAGCCACCAAACGCTGTAAGGAGCCGGGATGCTGTACGAAGGCATCACAAAACTTCCCCGGCAAAACGAAGCCGCTCTTCTGCTCTTCTGTGATGGAAGACGTCTGAATACACTGTTGCCAAGCCCAGGCTGCCAGACAATGCCAGCCTCTCCTTCTAGGAGAAGAAAAGCACTGTTTTTGCACCAAGCACAGAGCACCGGGGATGGTTGACACCCACAAGCTATGGTGCGTCAACCTGGGATGCCCAACGGGCGCCAGCTTCTACCGTCCGGCAGAAAGAGCTTACAGGCGTACGAAGCACAAATCCCCACTAACGCGCCCATGTGGAATGAATTTTGAATTGGAGAAACCGAAATATTTAGAACACCTCGAAAAAACCTTGGAAACAAAGCCCTGCGAGAACTGCGGAGTCGGGGTCTGCAACAAGCTAGCCCTCTGCACCCAGTGAGGGCTAGTGGGCCTCGAGCGGGGCCTCCCTGGAGAAGCCTACAAGGCAGCGCTCGCAGAAGTGTGTTATTGCAGGTTCTGATCGTTAGGCGGAGAAGACGGGAGAGCCTCCGGATCACAGCGCAGTTCGTCCTGCCCTCCCTCTCGATGAGCATGAAGTGGAGCCGGCGGGCACACGTGGGCCACTTGGAGACTTGGAGGACCATGATGCCCTTCTTATCCCAGCCGCACACGTTCACCGCGGTTCCCCAATGTTGTTTTTGTAACTTTAGTATCTGGGCCAGCGGCGTGGGAAAGTTGATGCCGCTCCAGTCAAGCCCGTCATTGTTGGGATCCCTCGAGCGCGGTTGAGCGTTCTTGGCCGCCGGAAACAGCAGCGCCCTTTCGGTTATCTGGAAGCAGTCACCCCCCTCATTGCACATGTTGATGGACGCATGCTTGTCCTTGAGCTTTTTCGGCAGCTCGAGGAAGGTGCCCCCGCGGAGAGGAATGAACTTGGTGACGTCCAAGCAAAGCGTTTCCACTCGCTCCACAACCCAGCCTGAGCCTTGCCTCGTCGAGCACTCTAGCGTCTGCCTGATTTTGGGGGCCGCCCTGCCCCACGCCTGCGGGATCTCCCCGGGCTGCAGGATTGGCTTCCTTAGCCGCCTGAAAAACCGATCTCGTGTATTCCTCAGTCCCATCTGGGTCTTCCACATTCCTACTCGGAGAATGAACTGGAACTTCAGCCCGCCAAGGGCTTTGAGCTCCGTCTCCGATTTCTTGCGGACTTTGGCGGCTATCTCGGCTAAGAATACGGCCGCGTCCGCGCCGGTTGGGTGGGTAGAGGCACGTCCAACTGCCAATAGCGCAAGAAGGACCCAAACGCCCAGGGGGTCTGCCGCCTTGGGCGCCTGAACGTCGAGGCCCTCCAGGATGTCCTTACACCTCGCCTTCCCCCGCTTGTGGGCAGGGCAGGCTAAAAGGGCCAAAAAGCCCTAAGATGGCTTGCTGCTTTGTCAGCTTTCGCTTCCGCTTCCGTGCAGGGGTCCTCCGGGGCGGTGCCTCCGGGCGAATAGGTGCCCGGAGGCTGGAATTTCGTCGTAGGTAATTCTTCTTTCAGTTTTAACGGGTACTCTCTTTGTTTCGTCACTTTCTAATTGCACGATCTTGCCTCTACTGCCCACGTTTTCCCTCAAATCAGAGCCACCGTCACCCTTTGTTTTGTGTTCATTCAAGCGGTTGACTTCGCGGGGCAGTTTGCACCGGTCCGGAGCGTTCCAGTCACACCTCACATTCGGTCTCTGCGTAACTGGCAGAGCTATGGGTTGCAATTATCTGGGGGGCTGTGCCTCTGACGCCCCGCGACCGTCTTGCGCAAGGCTTAAAACTTCGATTCGGGGGATGATGGGGTTATGAGATGCCTTATACGCCAGAACCCCCACCTCTACTACTACTTAAGAGTGACTTCCTGTAAATACTACGGATAGGTGTGCAAAATGCAAAAATCGAATTCCCTCAAACTTTTTCACAAGAAAGCCCTCTGAAAACTATTTAAGGAAATACAACTTTTAGTTCGTTTGGATTTATATTTTCCAAGTAAAGCGATTTTTTAATTTTCACCCTTGGAGAAGCCCTCGAACCACTGAAAAATG
>BLFK01000586.1:669195-704510 GCA_014634185.1 Astreopora myriophthalma | reverse complement strand
TTTGTAAAGAAAGGGTCATTGAATTGTGCAATATCGAAATAGTTTTGATGTTTGTTTTAGTTTTCTTACACGAGTCGCAAATACGAAGCACATTTTTCAGTGGTTCGAGGGCTTCTCCAAGGGTGAAAATTAAAAAATCGCTTTACTTGGAAAATATAAATCCAAACGAACTAAAAGTTGTATTTCCTTAAATACTTTTCAGAGGGCTTTCTTGTGAAAAAGTTTGAGGGAATTCGATTTTTGCATTTTGCACACCTATCCGTAGTATTTACAGGAAGTCACTCTTAAGTATCGCAAATCGTTATGGTGACAAACACAAAAGCAAAGGAAATGGACCAGAAAAAGGAAGCTCCGACTATCGGCATGTTTTGGGGTTAGATTTAAGTGACACATTGTTGAAAGCTCTCAAGTTATCTCTTTTCGTGTTAATTAGTAATGTAGACAATCTTCGCATTAGTAAGTCCCAATAAATTCGGTTAACCAGGAACCAATTATTGTAAAGTTGGTAATTGCCGTGGTACATGTGTAACACATGTAATAGAAGATTCACGAAAAAAGGAATTTAAAATGTTATGAAGCAGCATTTGAAAGTAAAACAGGTATTTGTAGACCTTATAGCTTCGATGTATTTCGGAAATGTACAAGTATCTGTCCTTCTCTTTTGGTTTAATGAACGTAATGGACATCTGACAATCACAGCGGCTAAATTGATCAGTCAGACCGCTTCGAAAAACGAACAGGGTCGCGCTGTTTCTGTTTCTCATTCGGCGGAAGATCCCTGCAACAACTAAGGTGAGTTGCCCTTATCTATTTTAGTGCATAAAGTAATAGTTAGCTTGCAATGTATTACATTGCAAAATACCTGCAGAAGTTTAGCACTCAAATGGCTGCGTTCACTGAACAAGTTTAGTCACAACGCTGTATCCGGTTCCAGGAAGAAAGTTAATGCATCACAGCAAAATGCGCGTAAAAGGAACCTCTTGGGGCAGTTTAACAGGCACTTCACACGATCAAACAGACAAAGTGATTTATTTAACCAAAATTGTATCAAATTCAAAACGGACGGATGGAATGGAATGTAATATAAAAGGAGGCACAAACTGAAACATGACTACTGTTTCCTCCCGTTTTAGTTTCTCGTTCCAGTTGCAATTATCCTTCCTCCTGAGAATTTCCTCTGCAGTAGCTAATTCTCCTCTCTGCTAAAATAAATTGTGTTGATACAGCATTGATATGCTTTATCCATCGCTTCTGGGCTAACTCATCAGCAAGAGGATCAAAATAAGCAGTAGAAATTAGATCCGATTGACAATGTTATATTTTAATGTTATATTTTCATACAAAATTCTATCCAGCTGCTACAGGTATCTATAGGAAACAAAAGGTAGAATAGTCCTATTCAGACAACAGTGCGCTACAAGGGCGCGTAACAAAGACTTCTTCGGAAAGCAGTACAAAGAACTAATTCCAACTTCATGAAATCCAAGTTTGACTGTTAAAAGCAGCAGATTCTCCTGCTTATGAAACGACACAATTTGTCCGGTGGGGATATATTATTGCAACTAACGGATTAATTTCCTATTTTCTGTCTGTATACTGAAATGTTCCTATCCCAGCTGGGTACCAATATGAGTAATTTGAACCAGAGAACCAAAACATGAGGGATTGTAGCGGATGCAGTAAAATGACGCCATTGTATCAATTGCAAGTCTCAGCTCAACTAAAATATGGTGGCGTCAGATCTTCAGCGTCCACGTCAAAATATAACGTGTGTACTGTAAAACAAAATCTGATTGCCTGAGGGGAGATGACGATGACGACTATCACGAGTTCAATTGTCCGGCTGACCAGCAGTAATCCGACAAACTAACTAGATTTGATAGCATCAGTGCAGAGAAGCGAATCATGACAGTTATTCAAACAACTTATGCATTTGCAGCGAGGATGCCTAAGAACCTGACTTTTATCAGTTACGAATGTCGCGATAGGCCTTTTCCTGGTTCACGGCTTCAACCTCTTTTTTCACAGATGTTTCAGTGAAATATCTCTTTCGCTATGATGAAGCTTCATTAATATGTAAAGTAAAACAAATTATCATCATAAACATTTTGCTAGCCTGCGTAGCAAGCGTTCCATACCAGTGAAAATTTCCGTATTCTGGCGGCGGGGAAATTGGGTCCCATCCGTCCACCTATTTTTCGCCTCAATTTCCCGCGGCACGAACACGGAAATCTTCGCTCGTACGGAACGCTTGCTTCGCAAGAAGTAGCTGAAGTGAAGTCATGACAATGACAAGGACAATGAGCTATTTGGCAAGCTATTTACGCCCAAAACCTACAAAATATTTGGTTTGTATTATACAACGTTAAGCGAGGCGTTTTTCGTAGAGATATCGTCAGCCATTGATATCCATGTTTTGCAGAGTTTAGAGTCATAGGTCCGGCTTTGTGTCATTGTACCTGTCGGCATTATGAACAGATCTCTCACTTGTGGACTGGAATCACTTGGAATACAGATCGTGACGCTGTGAACACAGATTTAACATCGTTAGAAAAACACTGAAAATTTAATACCAAGCTGAGGGTGCATCTTGAGTGTAAATTCAGTTAAGGCAGAGACCGATCAGCAAACGAACAAGGGAACTTCTGTTTAAATAGTGTTCTCTGTTACTGCCGACCAAACCAGCCTTCGGCCACTTTAGGCACAGTGAGAATTTACACTGGAATTGGTTGTTTATGTCGTGATATTTGGGAATTTTGCGTAATACCGGAAATACGCAAAACTAAACTTGATTGGCAGTATATTAAGTCAATGAGGAAATAAACTACTACAGCTGTAAAACTGAGAAAATTAATTGGTATCACGGTATGTTATAATTCTAATGGAGACTCGATCTTTAAGGCCATGCAGCGGAGATTTTTTTAAATTTAAAAGGAAGAACATTCTATACTGCGCCCACGAACAATACCGCTAGCCACGATTACCATGAGAAAAGCAACTCATGAGTTCCTATGAGTATGATGCTCCGCTTGCCGGCCCGACCCCGCTATTATTTTGTTTGCTTACGATGGTAAAAAAGGTTCTTACACGTTAAGTAGTTAATCCCACCCTCTTGTTTTCTTGATCATTTCAGGTGAAAGCTTTGGGTGTGTTTACTATGACTTCACGGAAGCCGTGTTGGAAAAGCAAAATAGTCTTTTAGTAATTGAACCCTATTATTTATGATGCATCTTTCTTCTTTTGTTTCAGTAAACAAATGTGGCTGCTGGTCACATCAGCGAACAGTCTCTGTAGCGATTTGGAAAGGGAAAAGGCTTGGTGCTAGAACCTCCGAGACTCCCCAATAAAATAATAATATTAATGTCAGTAATAAAGATGATTATCATGGATTCTCGTCCCCACAGGACGCGATTCCTTCGGTCAGCACCAATGATAATGACCTCTGGTTGGTTCCGAACCAGGAAGTGCGCGAATCATGGACTTCCTTCTGGTATGCGCAGTCTCTGAAATAAAAACAATTAGTGGCTGTCAACGTCAACGTCTACTAAAATAGATCCCCGCTGCGACTGCGCGTGCTTTGGAACCGACCAGAGGTCGTTATTCTTGGTCCTGACCGAAACAATCGCGGCCTCTCGAGAGGAGAAACCAGACGTGCGCAGAACTATCAAGCCATATTTCGAAAAGGGATTCAGGTTTCATAATACCGTTTTTACAACCGAATACACAACTACTCTGGACAAACTTACAAAGGCCTATTTCTACGCTCGATAATCCAACCATTCGATTCAATCGTCCTCCTGTACCATTCGCCATCTTCTCTTTCGCTCGGTTAGAGTTCGGAGAGGGTCGGCGCCCATTCGGTGGTTTTCGACCATTGTTGGCAGGGGACGAGCCTCGTGACCATTCTCCACTTGTGGGTGATGTACGTGAACATGAAACCGGAGACGAGGGCCGTGAATTTGGTCGTGATGATGGTCTTGACGACGGCCTTGATCGTGAGTCGTATAATGTAGCAAAAGTTGCTGGATGAGAGCGGCTCAGACTGGGTGTTGTCGGTCTGGATCGAATGCTTGGTGATCTATTTATTGGCGGTTGGCGTAGCGAGGATTTGTTACTTATGTTGTATCCTATGCTTGTGCTTGATGTATTGAGGTTAAGAAATGATCCTGAAAATCTTCCCAACCGGAAGTTGGGTTTTGAAGTTGATCGTCTATCCGGACTGACGCTACCTGATCTGTGGCTTGACTGCCTTGATCTCGTGTGACTTCGGTCGCTAGAACTGCTGCCGCTATTGCACTTTCGCAGCTGTCTGTCTTGTTTGGCGAGACGTTTGGCAATTTCTTGAAATTCTGAAGGTAAATGACTGTATGCCTCAATTCCGTGCGTGTCTGTCCTGGGATCGACGTGTTTTGGCGGCTTCACTTTGATGGCGGGGACCTTCTGGTAAAAGGAAATTTTTGCCAAAAAAATAAATAATTAAGGATTCAAGAATGGACAGGGAATGAGGGAAGGAAAATAAAATCGATTGTTACAAATGGAAAGAAGTCGACAAAAAATAGATAAAAGATTAACAAAACTTCTTAAACGGCGTCAAAATATTGCAAACAAATGTGGTTTATGTCAATTATTCAACGAATGGGTAGATAGTGAATGAATCATATAAACATCAAGCGAAGGGAGGGCCATTAAATGGCTCAATCTTACATTCGCGAGGATTCCTCATTGGGCATGAAAACTCCTTGAGCTAGAGAAGAATGACTTTTTTTAGTGGTGAAAACACGACATATGCTTTCATTGTTTATTGCCATTTTGGAACATGGTTATTTTGGTGTCTTCATTAGCCGGTTGTTTTGTCGTTTTGACGGTTTTTTGCTTTTTGTGGTGTTGAAGCTAGGTTTTACGAGAAAATGTAAGACTACACAAGGATTCGGATTCAGCAGCTAGAAAGTAGAATTTCAATAGTCGCTTATTAAATTACGTGCGCGTTGACTGGATGGATACACAAATTATCCTTTCCGAAACCAAGAACTGACTACCTGAAGCATAGCTCTAGTTAAAGTGCCACTCTACTATATAACAACCTCCCTCAGGAATTGCGTATAGTAAAGTCCTTAGGTCTCTTCAAGAGAAGCACTTAAGAGAAGCACTCACTCATCTGTGGTTTTTATTTTTGGTGAACAGCACTCCCATACGGCAGTTGTACAGAATTTTTTAATATCAAGTTTCTGTGCAAGACTGGTACTTTTAGCGGTGTATAAATAAAGTCATCGTTCATTCATTTATTCAGCACGGAAGTTCTTTGTCTCATTACCTTGACTCGTCCCCCACCCGGCACATGTCCAATATTACCAAAAGAGTTCACTTTTGATTTTGCATTCTTCGCAAAGTCCTTCTTCTTAGTTTCTGATCTCCCAACACTGCCCCCTACAAAATAAATGAATATCAAGTTCAGATTATTTCAGAGGGTTTAACTCATACTGATGACATGGTAAGATCTCACCTGTTTTATGCGTTGTGTTTTGCGCCAATTCGACTTTGGTCTTCACATTTTTCACAAAAGGGGGTCTGGCTTTATAGTGTGACTGTTGAGCCTTGAAAAAGAAAAACGTACGATTGATGAAGAAATGTATAAGATAGGGCGCTGGATTTGCTTGTGGTTGTTCAAATACCGCTCTGACCACCTACTGGATCTGTCTTCGGTGCATGACCCGAAATCAACTCCACTACGCTTTGTAAATAGACAACTGGCTGCCTAGCTCCTCCCAGTTGGGTGTCTTTACGCTGTTATGTTTAGTCGAATTGAATTCAAGCGTCAGGTTCCTTGCTTCAACGCGCAAATGAAAGTTTAAAATCAAATATGGTCATCCGTCTTTTTGCTAGTGACGTGGTAAGTGTTATGTCATTATTGTCTTGTACTTGTTGATGTGGGTTGACCGTTCTGGGTGAGGTAGATTGAACATGAGTGAGATTGAAACAAGTATGTCGATAGGAGCTGGTGGCATGGAATGCTGAATAATGGGCTCTGCGTTGAAATAGTTTAAGGGAAGAGAGACGCGCTTTCAGATCCCTGATATAAGGGATCCAAAAATGGCTCACCGGATTCGTGGTCTGGCGCTTTCTTTTAAATAACAGATCCTAATCAAGCTTTGGGTCATTTGGCTGAAAGTGTTGTATATAACTCGGTATTAATTGTTTGGCTTCTGTTGTCATGGTACTTGATCCGTTCTTTCGGTGAACCATGATTCAAGACACCTGCGATCTTAAATACTATTCCGGGTCATGGCAAAATGGCAGAAAATGGTTATGGCAGAAAGACTGCAGCTGTTACAATGGTTGAGTTAATGTTACTGATTACTCGTGGACTCTTCCACTATACCTCTCTTCCTTCCCCGTTTGGCAGATGTGGATCCTTGTCGCCATTTGTTACAAGTTTATGTACCTCTGCAATGAAACATAACACTTAGAGAACTTAAAAAAGTAATGTAAAAAATTTGTCGGAATTTGTCGTTTTTCCATGTGAATTTATCTCAAACTGAGCTAGCAAGGACCCGGCAGGCCAGGAACATTGTTTCTTTTTACAGCCAGCATTTGAATCCTTTTCCAGCCCTTGCTCAAGGGTAAGTTATTTAACGTCTCAAAAAAACTGCACAAGGAACAGTTCTTTTTTAATTGCAACATATCGGGTCTGTCGTCACTAGTCCACCACGCATTGTGCCGGACTCCACGAGGAGTAGAAGCGGGCACTTTAACCTAATCATTCTTTTTCGGTCACGAAAGCAATAAAGCGGGTTCATATAGAGCGGTCTGGAGACGAACAAAGACATTTAATAATGGCTGTATTTATCCTAGAGGATGCCTAAGAAGTCTTGCCGGAAATAAGATTACGCGACATACTGAAGTCCGACGGCTAAACGTACTGAAATACGCACGAATTTTCCAAAAAAGAGACCAACCTCTAATTACCAAAGAAACTGGGTACCTAAGAGTCATGAAAGCATTGTTCGTATTTCACGATAGAGCGTGCCTCCCAAGATATCCAGTTAAAGAGCAGATGGACGAAGTTCTTTAAATGGCTAAGGCCCTTGACCGATTTGGTGTGATGTTGGGCAAGAGGCCTAGGCTACAAAAGAAGTCCAAACGAAGAGTCTGACAACTCCTTATGGAGGGCTGGCGATCATCGCGTCGTACTTAACGTTTACGTCTTTCTCTTTCTCTGTATTTACACTAGAGGTGTAAGACGTCTGGGATGTCTTTAGACATTCTCAAAGTTCATTTTTGTCAACTTGTGACATGCTTAGGGCCTATTAGGCCCACTCTGGTATACGTACGGCCAATGTCACACCATTCACGACAGTGGTATTATTGCAGTATTAATATCAGGCCAAGCATAATACCGCAGTAACTTACTTTTCTCTACGGCTGCTGTCAAATCCAAATCAGCTCCAGAAATGCAGCTTTCGTCAGAAACGTAAGACTCCAAACTATTCTTTCTTGAACTGCAGGGAGTCTTCGAGAATGCTTGCTCGGTTGTTGGAGAGTCTGGATAAAAATCCAAATCGCTCTTTCCATCACGTGACTGAGAAAGGAACCCAGATGTTGGTATCTCGCTATCTGTGAATACATCCGAACTTAAGTCTGATAATTCCACGTCTAACTCGTTGTAGTCTCCGTTTTTCAATGTCTCATTTTGTTCATTAACATAAAGCAATGTTCTGTTATATCGATTGACCCTTTCCGGGTCTGGTACGTCTTCTGTAGGTTCGTACTTGTTATGAACAGGATCAGCCGTTGTGCTTATGTCATTCACTGTAAGTTCTTCATCCTTCGTGATCTTTCTCTCAGGCATCCCGGGGGCGTAGCTGTACATTTCAGAATCAATAGTCATTTTCATCTCTTCCTTTGAATTTGGAAGATTGTCACCCGCAGCTATGGACCTTATTGGGGAATAATCTCTCGCCCTAGCACCGTTTCCCGAGGAGGTAATTTGTTGTCGTGGAAGTGTCGAGTCCGAAATGTTGGATTCGTAATTGGCATTCGGAGCTCTTGTATGGCCAGTTTCCTCAATAGGAATTGACGGACTTTTACAATTACTAAAATCTGTTTTCCAGGAGTCCACTTTTGCGATGCTATCAGCAACACTTGAGGAGGTTGTATTAGTTTTGCTGTTCTGTGAAGTTGCATTGTCAGAAAGTTTGAGTCTTTCTAATGCTGCGCGAATTTGAGCGCTGGTATCCAGCTTCTCAGGTTTCATGTTACTTTCTGTCCCGTTGCCTGGAAGACGTTCGGGTAATTTGTCTTTACGTTCCGGTTCTTTTTTCTCTGCTGTGTTCAAAATCCTAGGCGTCATATCCATGCTTCCAAAATTCTCGGATAAAACACTGCGAGCTGGCGAAGAGTTCAATGTGCCCTCCATACTTCGGTCCATCACTTTGAGCGATGGAGAAGGCGTCCTAACCCTTTTTCGCGGACTTGTTGAAGCAATGTGTTCGTCGTAAAACTTAACGTTTCCACCCATAGAGTATTTGAACTTTATGTATTCTGATTCATGTGAGACAGATGAGCCATCCTGCAGAGGGTATGGTTCGTCTTGAATATTGACTTCCTTTAGATGCGGAAGATATTCTTCATCCGTGCAAAATGCTTCTTCTGGGATGATAATATTTCTGTCACCTTTTCGTTTTCGCCGTCTATGAAGAGAGAGGAAGTTAGTTCTGACAACCAAAAATTTGTTCCCACTCAAAAACAATGTTGATCATTAAAGCTCTGAGAATTTGAAAGACAAACAGTTGGAGGCATCGAACCTGAATGGGCAAGCGATTTTACATTCCTCGGTGAAATTATCGATATTTATGGCAGGAATCAACTTTTCGTAGGTAACTCAGTTTTTAACGCTTCAGTTGGTCTGCCAGACATCACTTTAACTGGCTTGATATATTAATTGCAAGTGCCCATTCGTCTGTCACGCGCATTTTATCAGAAACCATCTGCTGATCTACACACGCATATAGTTACATTCATACATTTTATTTACCTTACAGGTTTACGTTTTAGGCATCAGTGGCGGAAGATGGCAAGGACTAATTCCAGCCGGCATAGCTCAGGTAAAAATCGCAACTGAAGTGAACGGTATGTTATTTTAGGATCGACAGTTAGATAAAAACGAACTGCACAAAACAGGCCAAACAGAATAAAATAGTAAAGTAAAAATTACTTATACTAATGCAACACAATTTGATTGACCTCTTCTTAAGAGAGACCCTGGGAACCTATAGGTTGTCATGGTATTTAACCCGTGTCAGCGTTAACCTTACTTCGAATAACTCGGCTCAGGTATGTAAGACTGTAATCCGAAACAACAAAATAGACCCGCAATGTGTGCATACGGTTACTTACCGTGTGACTTGAATTACAGGTTTGCAAGATGGTTTATAATTTATATCGCATTAAAAGACCTCGTGAAAATCTGTGTTGAATAAAACTCCATTCGCCGTTATCATTTAACTTACGAATATTTGTTACAACCCATATGTATTTTTGAGAGGATTAGACGAGACATAAGTGTTATAACATTAGGGCCCCGTCTCGTCGTACTAGAGAATTTCTTTGATTTACTTTGCAAACAGTAAATAAATGTTTCGCTCACGCAAGCCTTAACTTTGTCACAGCCGACTGCTGAAAATCGATATGACTTTCGAACGACAGGAGCCCATGACCAGGAACTTCCAATGTGCGCGGTATCCATGAGTCATCCTTTGAGCGTATCCTTTAATTTTTAGAGTCATTAACTCCTTTTGTTTGTCAACCAGCCCTTGTACATTTCGCTATTCCTATCTGTGCCTCTAGAGATTGGTTTCAAACCACCTATGGGAGAGCTAAAGTCCTAGTACATGGCTCCTGCCAATGACTGTTGCAATCAAAACTAATCAAGAAACGTCTGGTGTAGCAAACATTCTCTTGAAATTTGGTTGCTGATTACGAATTTGTACATGGCTCATGGCACACATAGAACGTGTTTTGTAGCTTTGAACAAACTAGGCGAGCGAGTTGTGAATGTCGTAACCATGATAAGCTTTTTTCCCGACAAGTTTAGTTTGCGCATAGAGAAGAGCTTTTTAGATAAAAATCCACAAGAAAGCACGATTTTCGAGTTTAGACTGAAAACGGCAGGAAATGAAACCGTTTTTCATCAGCCAATCAAATATGGCCTTTTTTGGATTCGACCAGAGTCTCTATTTCCCGACCGCTGGTCAAGGGAACGATGAGTCTGGGAACGAGATTGTTGTTTCGGTAACTAGTCAGTTTTTTTGGCACCTTCTGTGAGTACCGGAGCACAGATTACGTAAGCTTACGTAAAACAAAAGAAATAAAAGACAGGAAACAAAACAACTCCAAATAAAGAATATTCCCAAGTTACCAAAAATACAAAGCTTTCCGGTACCTGCAGAAAGACCCTTTTTTTTTTTTCTGATTGAGTTCTTCCAAATTTGCATAATCAAGAGTTGTCAATGTCATTAGCATTTTGTGCGAGATCCTAAACTGCCACAAGTTCATTGCGAAAAAAGTTTTTGTTTCCTACAGTGGTCATTGCACTGATAAGCTTTTTCCTCCCTAAATATAGTTTCATCCTAAGAAAAAACGTTTTGTTTTCTAATATGTCATAGCGTTGTGCGTCTGTAAATCTCATTGCAATTACCAGAGGGAGCGTTAGTCGATAATCTTCGCCTTTGAGAAGAACTCCCCGTGAGTCCTTGAGGGGCGGTGAGAGAGAGTCGGATTTCTACTCTACAGAACAAGAACCCACATGCATAATGACGATGTTGGCAATGAAATTAACAATGGTTAAATAACATTAACAATAATAAAAACAATAACAACAACCACAGTAACAGTAATCGCCATTTAGCAGTCCTGCACAATGAAAGTAATACAATGAATGCCGATAGGAAAGAAGAAGGCATCAACTATTTGCAAGCAAAGTATTTTAAGGAAAACAGATAGCTGTAGCTCCAGCGTTGATTTCATTTTCGAGGAACTGGAAACTGCTGTACGAAGCTGGATTTGTTACATTCGTACCGTAAATGATTCGTATTTGCAGACGTGAAGTTGTTTTCCTTTTTTTCAACTCAGTTGGTTCGCCATTTAGAAGGACTGAATTAATAAAATACGAAAACTGAAGAAAGGCAAGCTGTTTATTGAAAGCGTATCAAATATGTACGCAGTAGATTCTTGAATGCAAACAGCTAGAACGGGTGATCGATGAGTTAGCAAATCCAATTAACTCAGTTCGTGTTCACGGAATTCTTGACTCATTTTGTCTAAAGTTAGTGCAACCTTCGGTTTGAAACCTCAGCATTTCATGATTTACTTGCTAATGGGGCTACACATTTGAAACTGATGTTTTTCACAGTGTTACGAGCTAGTTCATGACTGTATCTTAATAACGTTTACCGTTATTCGTAGATTAATCCAAGGCATCAATTAACAGGGAAGCGCATTCAACATCTTTTTCGATTCCTCACTAATGCAACTTAATTTCGATGCGGCAGTCGACGAGGTCGGTCTATTACTGTATTTTGACGCAAGGTTTCTGTATATTAAGTTACATGTTTGCGCAGACTTCAGCAGGTGCTGAATAAATTAATATGGAAATTCTTTTATGTGTAAACGTGTCATGTAGCAAAGAAAGGCTGTTCGTCAGACCAATCATGTCATTTCCGTTCCGCCAACACAAAGCTGATTGGCTCATTTGTATCGATGAATCTCAAGGAAAAAAACAGAAGTATGCTCACCAAATTTGAAGTCACCAGGCTGCAGATGAATTTATCAAGATTTGAACCGAAACTTCAACTACGCTGAGCTTAATAAAGCGTCTGCATGAAGCACATTTGTTTCATTCTACTGAATTTTGGTCTAGTTTTTACACAATCTCCTGTGTACGGCTTTCATAAAAATTAATAGAGATATGGTGAACGTTCGAAGGGCTCGTTTTCGCGGATTGTTTGAGAGGAAACTGCTTAAAAAGTTAAATTTTTAAGAAAAATTCACGAAAGATTGCATGTTACGCTGTATTTCTGTGATCATGTCATGCCACCTCAAATTTAGACAATATTATCTTAACTTTGTGGAGCAACAAAATCTCGTTCAACGGCGAAAGTAGGAGCACGTACTATTTATGGAAGGCCGACATCAGCTCTGAAAGTCATAACAAATTCTATTAAATGAAGCTATGATCCTCGCAGTTATGAACGCAATTTTAGCAATTGCGTAGAGAAGCCTGAAAAAATTCAGGACTTCAACGGGGTTTGAATCCGTGACCTCGTGATGCCGGTGCGACGCTCTAACCAACTGAGCTATGAAGCCACTGACGTTGAGCTGGCCATTTGTGGGTTTAAATGTTCCCGTGATGAATGAATGAACGATGAAAATAAAAATAATAATAGTGATGAAAGAAAAATTGTGTTAGCTAAACTTTCAACTCTAGCGACTTGCATATCATGTTCCGCCTTGGATCTGGCGGCTCATCTGGCGAGCAGATCAAACTGTTCGCTACATTTGATTTCCACCGCTCACTCGGGTGCGGGTTATCCTCCCCGAGAAAAGACGGCTGAGCTGAGCGGCAGATCACGTAGATTCACAATTTAATTTATGCGTATTTAGTTCTCTTCTGCCTACCGATGTAAGATCTTGTAAATCTTCGAGGTTTTCCACTTTACAACGCTCTGAAACACAATCGCACGCCGATTGAAACAATGCGTTCGCACCCGCCATTTCGAAATTTGCTCCGAAAAAAAGTTATGCTGCCTGATCGATTCCGGCAGGCAAGCTTCTGACTGGTGAAAGATCAACAATGTCTGGCCGCCTTTTCGGGGGTAACTGCGGGCTCATTTTCCGAAACAGTGGCTTATAATCGAGCCTAACTATTCGCCCCCTGAATAGGCCGAGGGATTATCTGTGGAATATCAACTCGGAAAATCATAAAAATTCTATTGGCTCCAATTTGCAACTTCTAACAACTTGCCTTTCAAGTTCAGCCTTAGAACTTGAAGAGATCGAACTTAACTTATTATTGAACTTATCTGGTTACCCAGGCACTCCGTAGGAGGCCTGGGTTATAAATTGGGCTTCGTTTTCCACATTCAGTCACAAATCGCCGTTGAGGCTCTAAAGCGCATGCGTGAAATCTAACAGCCTGCGTTACCCGTTTCCAGCGGAATGGGCTCCCTGTTGCTGACCAAAGGGATCGCAGCTTCTGGGAACGAAATTGATGGCTTGCCATGGCTTGCAAAAAGGCGGTGTCATTGTCAAAAGTTAGAACGAATACTATGATTCCAAATACGCTAAAACCACATACAAACGCACACACCGTTCGCGGTAGACCCACACTAAAAGACGTTGAGCGTTTTCGAACTGGGTCGCTCCGCGAACTTTACGAGAGATCAATTTACGAGCGAATATTTATGAGTGAACCTATCGAGAATCATGCTGTATCAAATGAGCTATCTGATGTTAATCGAAAGGAGCATCCACGTAAACATCGTTGTGTATTGATACGTGATCGTGAACCCAGTAGAATACCAGTACGAACTCTACAACGTCTGAGGAACAAGAACAGAAGGGTTAGGGAATTTGTTTACAAGTGTATTCGTTCGAGTACACCCAAGTCTTCAAAAATGCATTGTTTGATCAAGGTTCGACAGCATCAGAATGAAACGAATTTATCGTTTAAATGCTCTGGAACAATTCATCAAGAGATGAAAAAAAAGTAAGACATCGAGCCAAGCGATATTCATCATTGTTTTCTTGTAACAGAGTGATGTGTACCTCGATTGAAAAGAGTGATGTGCCTTTACAAGAGTCAAACCCATGTAGCGAATTATTGTAAATTTAAGTTCATACAGATATAGAAAAGAACCCTGGCCCTACCCCAACAACAACAACAACAATAATAATAATAATAATAATAATAATAATAAAAATAAAAAACCCTTTATTAACCTATTCCAAGCAAATTGCTATTTACAAATTAGAAGTAAAGAAAAAACTATTTACAACTCATTTCCATTAAAAAGGGACTATTCAAAATTCTATAAAATTACGAATTCCATGATGCAGAGATATTATAATCATACAATCGAATTATACTAATGACGGCTAAACCAGTGTCCATAAAACGCCCCGAATTTAAAAGCATATAGACCGTGCATCTCAAATATCCGCACTAGCTACATTTATTTTACAGTCTAATGATTTCTCTATCCTGCTAAGAAACGGCGTTCGCGAACCTCTAACGCGTGCATGTACTGATCTTAAGAGTTCAAACGAAATCTGTGTCCTGAGCCAAGTGATTACACTATGATAGGGCTCGGTATCTTTCTGAGCTATCTTGTCTGCGAGATGCTTTAAGAACCGCTGACACTCATCTCCCATTCCACCATTGGTTCCAAACACCAAAGGCGTAAACGAACCCATTTCTACATCTAACATCTATGTTCGTCGTACGTTAGATTACAGTCCATTGTAACTCCCAGGTTTTTCGCAGACTTAGATGGTGTAAGCTACGTATTAAGCTTGCTACGTAGTGTAATGTTTAGATCATCTGGTATCTTCGTCAGCATCTGCGGAGTCCCCAGAACCAGAAGTTTTGTTTTGTCCGGGTTAATGAGTAGACTGTTCTGGCAACACCATGCGGCTATGTTCAATGTACCTTGACCCCAGAGAAACAATGGCAGCGTCATATAGCCAAGGTAATGACTTGGTATTTGGACAAAATGCAGGACAACACTGTGTTGCAATGACTTTGAGCTCTTTGATTTATTATAACACACACTACTTACACTTACACAAACCACTAAATAAGTAAGCAAGACAAACAGTAGCAAAACATCACATTTCACAATTCATGATTTCGCTAAACCAGTGGGAGAGTATTTCAGATCACGAAGAACGTCACTACACCACCCATATCAGTTACTTCGCCATTGACGGGTTGATTAGATTCTAAGGAGCTATTTAACAAAGTTCTACTCACATTGAAGTTCACACGACTTTGAATGCAATGCATGTTTATACGACTTTGAATGCAATACATGTGATAAAATAACAACAGTGCTTAATGCTTTATAACTTGTGCCTAGGTGCACGCAGCTATGCGTCTAGTTAGCTTATGATATCTAAAGAACTACATAAAGGTCCTGGCCTTCGTTACCTAGAGGGTAGATAACGCCGTCCATCGGATAAATTTCCAACCAGCGGAAAAGCGCTGGCAAAAACCAATTGAATTAACCGGTGGAAAGTGATTTATCCAATGGATAGCGCTATCCGCCCTTCAACTGGGGCGAGAGTAACAATTTGATCTTTTCAATACAGTTATTAGCCTGGCCTCCTTTCACTCTCATATTAAACCACCATCCTGTCACAAAGACTGCCAGCCGTTGAACAAAAATAAGTCCTTAAATTATATCCCGATTTGTTTGACGTCTATCCTTCAATCACAATAATCACTCATTAATTCTGAAAAAGCAAGCCGTGTTGCTAAGTGAAGTTCCGAACTTATTCGAACTTACTGAGAATCAAAACTGGGTTAAGGCCTTATAAAAGCAATGAATTGCTTAAGTATTTAGGAAAACTAAGCAAATCTATTGCTTTGTTATTGTTGAAGTTGGTCAAGCGCGAATTAAATTTGCGAGAAGACAAGTTACAAGTTACAAGTCCGCGTGGATGTGGAAGACATTGAATCTCCTTTAATCGCTAGGGAGTTGAAAATTAAGACCAAGGTGTTGTCGCTTCCCATTCATCTGACAGACATTTTACAGTAAGAATATTAAGGCTATGTTACCAGAGCTATACCAAGCAATCATAAAGCTCCCTGTATCGCAAATCACATGATCAGAGAATCGTCTATTGCTTTGTCTCTTACCAACACACAACTCACCGTCGTAGTTTCTTATATTCTTTGAGATCTTGGTAATTAGGACCAAAAGCGTACAAGCTATGAGAAAAATTAACAGGATTGAATCAAATGAGTCCCTTCATGCTTGATGGAGACGGAAAATTGGAAAAAGAATTCTTGAAAGCAACGCACCCAAGTGCGGTCCACATCTCTTGCCCTTGATTCAATGATTTAGAGCGTTTGATCACTCATACAGTGAAAAAACTGGATATCTTTTTTAAATTCAATGTTACAATTACGAAAAAGAGAGCAAAGATTATACGTGGCGTTGGTGTATCAAGAAGGTCAAAATAACAGAAACAAAGCGCAGAGAACAGGTCGTAACGGGTAGCAAATAACAAACCACCCGGTCTCGACATTTGACAAACCAAAACTTTTATTTTTCAAGTCGGTCAGGAAAGTACAAAGAGGAAACTTTTGAAACGTGATTTCCCAAGGACGATAGCAACCGACTTTTCACGCTCGAAGACTCAACATTTTCCGCGAATACGTTGTTGATATCAATAAAACATAATCGTACAGTTTTTAATATTTTACAGTTATCGAAGACGTGCTACGAGATAGCAATTCATTGAAATTAAATTGAAACATCTTTCATGAATTTGTAGATACTATTATTTCACGGAGCGTCGGAGAAAACGGTCATGTCACGCTCGAGTCCTGTTTATCTTGCTTTCAATCCCCTCCAAAGGCAAATCTTGATTTACAGGTTATGTTAGTGTCGACCGAATGAGATGTCTTGTATTTGCTATGCAAATGAGCTAGCCCTGTTGTCATTTGTTGAAATTAACGAGGCTTGAGATCCCGTGATTCCACACGGAAAAAGCATTGGATGATGGGATTAGGGACCCAGGCTGCACGCATTGGGCTTTTCTTGAGAAGAAATTCTTAGTACCTCGCATAGCAATATGTTGTCTGATGCAGGGAGGGTGCTGGGATCATTTGCGCTAACTATGTATGCGAGTACACGTGATCTGTAACTTTGAAATCCATTGCTGACGAAAATAGGAAATTCTTCACAGCTCCTGCTGTCCTTTTGTCACTACATTTAAATGTTTCTTCCGCAGTTTAAATCAGTATGTCACTTCACATATTCTCTATAATCATCATTTATTGGTTGGTGGAGACTACACCGGATTCGAAAAGGTCATGGCTCGAATCCCATTCAACGCTTATTTCTGTTAAGGTTTCATTTTCGTTGTTACTTAAGAAGCGTTAATAACTGTGATTACCTTCTATCTTTAAATGTAGCTTTTTCATGGTGCTAAATACTTCTAAGACAAAAATTCTGCTTGTAACTGGTGGGCGCTTGGAGAAGAAAATTTCAAACAAGGCTCTCAAAATTGCATGTAACGGTAGCGAGATTGAGCATGTCACTTCACAGAAGCTACTTGGGGTAACATTAGACAGCAACCTCAATTTTACAGAACATATTGATGATCTTAGCAAGAAAGTGGCACAAAGGATTGCTGTACTTAAAAAGATAAAGGGCAATTTACCTCTTCCTGAGCGCAAGCTGTTTTTTAATGCATTGACTAAGCCCGTTTTGTTGTACGGATCTTGTGCATGGACCACGGCAACGGAAGAGAATGTGAAACGTGTATTTGAACTGCAAAAGCGGGCAGCTCTCGTGTAATTTTAGATGCAAATATAAGAGATAGGAGTAAAGACCTTTTTAGACGGCTTGATTGGGTGCCCTTTAAGGACAAAGTTAATCTTCAACAGTGTAGTTTTAATATTTAGGCGCATAAGAATTGAAGATGACTGCTAAGACTATATAACGAAACTATTACCTAGAAACTCAGATCTCACGGGCGTCAGTAGAGCTAGTCGTTATGGAAGGTTTAACTTGGTGTGTCCATTTTATAATAGAGAAACGGACGGGGGGCGTGCTTTTAGAGTTCGTACAGCTAAGTTATGGAACAGGATTATTCTTGACATGTGAAAGAAGGACACCACAGGCGCGTTTAAGAATGCTCTTAAAAAATGTGTTTTATCTCAGTTCTTATGTGTATAATGTTTTTATATTCTTAAATCTTAATGTGATCTTAAGATTGTATCTTATAGCATTTTAAAATTCAAATTCGTCGTGTCTATTTTTGTAGTCCTAAATATTTTAATTACGATTGAGGGCCACTAGTTCATCAGTTTTTACTGTCATGTGTTATCCTCATTAAATAACTACTACTACTACTACTACTACTACTACTACTAAGAGATAAGAGACTCGTGGGAGGTCGGTTAGGCCATTAAACTGACTAAGTTCATGTAACATACATCCTGCATACTGAGTTGTCGAAACTTGGCATTCATACAACTATTGTAGAGCACATGGTGAATTTAAATGATCAATCTCCTTCAAAATAATTGCGATTCGATAGGAAGATGACGAGACAATTGCACGTTTAATTTCACGCTAAGAACCGATATCACACGAATCGCGAAGCGACGAGTGCAATATCGTTTGTTCAAACGAAATTTAATATGGAATTCAAGAGTCAGGTCATGAATTTGTCTTGAATCGCATAGCCTTCTCTTTTAATTACTAAATAAAATCCCGTCTAAATGCGGTTGTGCGAATGCTGCAAAAAACGGCACAAAGCCTCGCTTTCAAGAGTCGCAATTCCACGCTAAATACTTCATCTAGGTAACCAATCACAGAGCGAGAATTTCTGAGTTATGAGATTCTCTTTGATATATATAGGTATTTATCCATTGCGGATTTATCACCAACTAACAAAATGATGAGCTGCCTGTTGGCTTGTTAGCTCAGTTCAGTTAGAGCAATGCGCCGGTATCGTAGGAATGGAGTGGAATACTGGGCAAAAATGCCATTACACACAAGGTTTAAAGTTGCAGTGGTGTTGTGTCTTGATCGGAAATGACTTGAAGGTTATCAATACAACTTTATTAATGTCAGGCTTGTATAAAAGGAATATAGTTGTAACAACAATGAACAAACAGTTGAACAGCGTAAAACGATTTCCTGAAGGGCTGCTGCTAGTAACAAACGAATTATGCATTTGCACATCAGTGGAAAGGTTCTGACGTAATAAACATAGAAACAGTTGTATTCGTGTTGCTAGTAATAGTCTTGTACTGTCTGTACACGTACAGAACTGTTACTAGGGGTGGATGCTCAAATACAACAATATCAAAAGAAGGAACGTGGCTACTATTAATTATAACATAGATCATTTGTGACCACTCATAGAATATAAGCTTCAAACAAAGGAATGATGCAGCAGTATAATTTTACACATAAATGTAAAGTTTCTGACTCAGCAACGAAAAGATACGTTTGTATAACTGTTGTTACTAATACTGTCCTGTACTCTCCTTACTAGTTATTCAGGAGCGAGGATGGTGATGACTTTGGACTTTTAAAGGACTGTTAGACAGACAGACAGACAGACAGACAGATAGATAGATAGATAGATAGATAGATAGAGAGATAGATAGATAGACAGACAGATCGTTTCCCAGAATTTTTGTTCCCTCACAAGTTTTGAACTATATCTCAACGTCACCTGACCTCGATGAATATGAAGTCTCAACTGAAAAAAATGCATAGCAAAAGTACGGTCCAGTGCTTTTTAATTGACTTCTATTGCAGCTGTCTGGAGAATTCATTTGACAGATATCACTGCAACTTAGCGAAATAAAAATGTTCGTGTTAACAGGTTTGGACTTCTCTTTCAAAATGTTATGTGTTTTCTTATATATAAGTCACGTACAGATGCAAAGACATGTATTACATTTATCAAATCCAACTATTCCGTGAAATCCTTAGAATCCGCTGTGTTTAGAAAAAAAGTCACGCACACATGTCGACTGAGTTATGAGATTCGTCCGTCAACCACCCCTTCTGTCAACCACCCCCTCAAACTGTAAGTTAAAGGCTTCTGGAAAAAAAATTTAGTCAGGCAAGATTTCGCGGATTCGATATGTCCAGTGCTTCTCTCTCAAACTCCAGTGATCTCTTGAAAAAATTTAATGTACTATCATGTCAAACTAGGAGAGAAGTTTTTTACAGATGGGAAGCGATGTATTACATTTATCAAATCAAGCTATTCCGTGAAATAATGTAGAATCCGCCATGTTTTAGAAAAACGTTACACACACACAGTTGCCCGTTAACTGCTCTCTCAAACTGTAAGTTCACGGAGTGTGAAAAAATTTGTATTCAGGCCGGATTTCCTGAATTTTACGGAATGATTTGACATATCCAGTACTTCTCTCTCAAACCCCAATGATCTCTTCAAAAAATTAATATACTATTATGACTAAGAGAGAAGTTATTTACAGTAGGGTTACGTTAGGAGACAGATCGTTCCAGGTCGCAGCTCCGGCACTTTGGAATGTACTACTGCGTGAGATTCGTTCTATTACAGACATTGGCATTTTTAAGTGCCACGTGAAAACGCACTTCTTTAAGGAAGCTTTTTATTAATTAATTTATTTATCTATTAATTTCTATCATGATAATCACTAGTATCTTAACATATATTGTATATTTCAATTTTATCATAGTATATTTTTAATAATTTTTAGATACCCTGTATTTAATTATTATAGATAGAAATCATGTAATGCGCGCTTGATCATTTCATGGAAAGCGCGCAATATAAGAATTAAATTACCGGTATTATTATTATTATTATTATTATTATTATTACAGATGAGAAGAGATGTATTACATTTAGCAAATCAAGCTATTCCGTGAAATCCATAGAATCCGCCATGTTTAAGAAAAAAGTTAACACACACACACAGTTGTCTGTCAACTGACCCCTCAAGCTGTAAGTTCAAGGCCTGTAAAGAGATTTGTACCCAGGTCGGATTTCGCGAATTTAACAGATACTTCCAGATATTTTCTTTGAAACTGCAACTATCTTGTCAAATTTGAAGTTTCTTGCACGCTCTTGAAAAACTTTAGGCCAGATATAACGGTTTTTTAGGATAAATTAAGGTGACCTGGGGACTAACTTTCTTTGTAGGCGAACTGCGATTCCTCTAAAATGCGACGCATTTTGTGTGTGTGTGTGTGTGTGTGTGTGTGTATGTGTGTGTGTAACCCAGTGTTCTTTTTAATTTTTTTGTATTTGGTAGAATCAGATTTCAGTTTTGTGAACTTTGGCCCTCAACTCAAACTTTGGCCTTTTCTCGACTGGAGGAGAATGAGCAGTTGACGTGGTTCATCTGTCATGTGTGAAGGGACACTAATATCCGATGTAATGAGAAATAAACTTCAACTCCATGTCACGCCTGGCATATAATAGAAGGCACCTGTCGTGAAATGCTATCAACAAAATCCATGCGTGTTACTTTGGTTAACAAACTCGAACAACCCAACTGAAGCACTTTGAGAACAATGAAAACTTGCTGCACATCGAACTTAGCCTTATTCATATTGTAGTGTCCAATCATACCGATAGCTCACGAAAAATAAATTCGGACTTGAAATTGAGATGTTTCTAGAGAGTTAGATTACTAATGCCACTAATTACCGCGGAAAATCAGTAAGAGAAGCAATGAATGCGACATGGAATGCAATCAACAAACTCCATATCTGTCACCCAAGTCATTCGTTTTGCAATCAAGCAGTATGAAATAAACTTCCACTTGATCATGAAGAAACGAACGTTTTTTAGTGTCAATTAGCTTCTTTGTTAGGAGAAATAAATAAGACGATAAATTTGATGCAATTGAGATGAACAGAACCGGTTAGTTTTGGCGCAGGTTGAGCAGGTTACAGACCTTTCAAACTCCAAACTTCAAATTAAACACCACTATAAGTTTCAATTGAGTTTTAAATGTATTCCTTGAGATGTTACAAGTCAGTTTGGGTAAAAAATCAGAGCCCCTACAGCACAAAACTAGTTACAACATGAACACGACCAGGTATCCTTGTCGTCAGGTGAACAGTCAAGAGTGCGGCATTGTGTTAAGTAAGTCCAATAATCGTGGGAAAATGTAGTATTGTGAAGGCGCAGTGTGTGTGCAAAGTCGACGGAGTGGGCATTCAAAAAGCTTGGAAGGATGTACATAAAACCAGAGATACTTGTGGCAAGGCAGTTTCAGGTAAGAATCAGTAACTCGATGGGTTTTCGTTTGCTATTATAAGGGAAGCGAGTTTGCTTGAGAGTCTTACTGCTCTTTTTTTTTTTTTTTCGTTTTTTCCCCACAGGACTTAAAAATGTGGCGTTATTCTTTGGAGCAATAAGTGCTCAAAGCCGCAAGAAAAAACGAGGAAAAAAGAAAGAAAACGAAGAGGAAGACGGTAGCGACGAAAGTGATAACGAATCATTCACGTCAAGTCAAGTAGCGAGTGCTGCAAGCCAAGAATGGCTTTCAAACTATCCGACCGTGATAAACGATAAATTGTCCTTCTATAAACTACTGGATTGCCTAACGACGCCAAATGGTGCCCCCGCAAACCCCCTCGTCATACACCGTGCCCTATTGGAATGTGGCGTAGAAACCGTGACACAACAGGTACAAACTTTTTTTTTGCGATGTGTAGCCTTCCAAGTAGACTTTAATGATGCTTGAAACTGTTTGCTGAGTCGAGCACGGTAGCTGTAACATTACAAACTTTAGTCTCTGCCCCTGTTAGTTTTGATGGCATGTATCTCAGATCGATCCCAAAAAACCTCTAAAATGGGGATTGAGAACGTGATCGTGTGCTAGGTAATGTGATTTGGAAAACGCGTCAGTGCGTAAGGCAAAAGCTACTGTCGGAGCTAGGAAATACACCATATTGAAGGAACTTGCCTAACAAATGTATATTAAAACCTGTTTCAACACTAAGCCTTGCAGCGGTACCACTTACGAAAACAACCCTTAATGTATGTTTGAAAGAAAAAATATGAGTTGGTAATACAATCGCTCTATCCATAGATACCATGCAACGAAGAAAAAGAGTCGGCGGCCATGAAAGAGCTCTTCAAGGTCCTAAAAGACCAAAAGAATCCTCTCATACAGGAGTTGGTGAATTTATCATATGAAATTGCTTCCGAAATGAGGTGCAGAGAGTGCTGGGCGTGGACGATTTGATGGATTCTCGACAATGTGGTACAGAGAACGTCGCCAGAGTTTGTCTGATAAATTCATCTTTGAGCTCCACGTTACAGGTTGCTGTGGCTTCAAGAGGCAAAGCAGCAAATCGATCCGTTTGGCTTGAAGGATGGCATCAGAAACACGATGTACTCGGATGAGGAAGCCCGATTGTCGGATAAGTTGACCGTTCTGGTGAATGATATAGGAATAGCCATGAAGAAAATGGAGTACGCCCTGTTCCGTGGTAAAATTTACAGAAACGTCCCAGCAGCCAAGTTCACGTACGCCTACAAGTGCGAGGTGCGAGCGTTTGTCAATCGTTTGGCGGGAAACGAGTTTTTAAAGCGAGGCTCCTCAGAGACAATAAAAAGGTCATTGAAATCCTTGCCGACCCCGACTGCGAAGTGATACGATCCATATCTATCGATTACAATCTCTTTGAGGTAGATGTCTCGCGTAATGGAATATATTTTGGTTCATTCAAAATGCTGACAGCATCACTGCATGATTTTAAAATCTTGTGATTAAGTTTTGCCCGGGGGGAACAGTAGTATGGCTTCCTCCCGGTGTATGTATTAGATAGTTACTGAGAACGGCAGCAATATATCACATATTGCTGTTGGCCGAAGTAACTAACATATTCACTATTCAATACCCAGTGCCATTGTTCTCTCTCTGCACTAAATCACTGATTGCAGGCGCCCCTTCTGCCTTGTTCTTGAACGCACAAAAGAATATAATGAGCACTTGTTAACCAGCTCAACTGGTAATTAGTGGCACATCTTATATATAGTGGAGAGCCTTGCGCGACCAGTTGGCTCAATCGAGAGTGCACTGGACTTTCATGCGGGAGGTCGTGGTTCGAACCCCGACCGGACCAACACTCAGGGCCTTTAAATAACTGAGGAGAAAGTGCTGCCTTTGTAATTACATCTGCATATGGTTAGACTTTCTAGTCTTCTCGGATAAGGACGATAAGCCGGAGGTCCCGTCTCACAGCCCTTGTTCATTAACTCTGTGGGACGTTAAAGAACCCACACACTATTCGCAAAGAGTAGGGCAAGCTGTACCCGGTGTTGTGGTCTGACCTTGTACGGGCCCGCAGTAATTGGCTTCACGCTGTTGCGGTGACCCTGCCAAAGGCATTGCCTTGGCGAAAGTTAAATAAATGGTCTTCTCATCGTTTCAAGTGTGTCGCACTGTAGGTCTTGCAGCATTTCCGTCACGCTCGTTGTTCGATCGTAATTTCCAGTGACAAAGAGGGCTGCTTTCCGCTGTACCCTTTCTAGAGCGGCTTTATCTTTCTGGTGGTGTGGGTCCCATGCACTACAGGCATACTGGAGTTTTGGCCTCACAAGAGTCTTGTAAGCGGTTTCTTTCACTGTCTTTGGACAGTTCCACAGGTTTCGCTTGATGAGTCCCAAGACCTTATTTGCTTTAGTTGTGATTGTTTCGACATGTGGTGACCACATTTTGTTATGAAGCACTACCCCCAAATAAGGGTGACTTTCCACTTCTTCTAGGATTTCTCCACAGAATACGTATTCCCGCTTTGGTGGATTCCTCCGTGTTGTAAAACACATGATTTTGCACTTTGACGGATTAAATTCCATCTGCCACTTTTGTTGCCAATCTTCTAATCTATACAAATCATCTTGGAGATCAGCTGTGTCTTCATCACAACAAATTGTTCCATATAACAGCGCATCATCAGCAAAAAGTCTAGCAGTAGAGTTTAGACCATCAGGTAAATCATTTATATACATTAAGAACAATAGCGGTCCTAATACTGTTCCTTGGGGAAAACCGGATGTCGTAACTACGGGTGCAGAAGATTCTCCCCCAATTACCACTGATTGGGTACGCTGTGTTAGAAACGATTCGAACCAGTTATGTCGTGGGCCACGAATTCCGTATTAATCAAGTTTCTTCAAGAGTCGGCGATGGGGAACTTTGTCAAATGCTTTTGAAAAATCGAGGATTGCGGCGTGAATTGTTTTGTTAGACTGGATAGCACTCGCTATATCATGAATGGTGCATATTGTAACGTTCTTAGCTCTAAACCAAGAAGGAAACGGATGAGCCGCTTCAATCAAACTCTTACGCGGTTTTATTTGACAACGGTCGCTCTGTAGTACATGCTAGTCACGTGACCTAAGTACAATAGCACAGGGAGAACACTACACATATGAGCTGTGTTTCTGTTGATCGTTTCGCCCTAAAACCATGTTGGTGATCAGTGAGCACTCCATATTGTGAAAGATGCTTCATAACATGGCTGTGTACGATATGTTCAAGTACCTTTGATGCAATGCAGGTAAGTGAGACGGGCCTATAGTTTGAAGGATCCGATTTCTTTCCTCTCTTGTGAATAGCACATACGTTGGCGTGTTTCCACTGGATAGGCACAGTTCCGGTATCAATACAATCTTGATATATATCAGTAAGAATCTTTGATATTTCCTGAGCATTCTCCTTTAAAAACCAGGTAGGAATTCCATCCGGACCATACGCTTTGTCTGCCTTCAACCCGCTAAGTTGCTTTTCGACTCCACTAGTTGTGATGTTTATTGTTCCAGTAGTCGGAATGGGGCTTTCGCCAGGGTCTGGGATATTCTCTGTTTCCTCGTTAAAAAATATGAAATATATTCCACTTTGCGTCTACAGATTCGTTCTTCATATCTTCAAAATCATTCGCAAATTCTTGCAGTTCTTTCTTTATACGGGTGGTGTCTGCTTTTTTCCTCATGTAAATCTTGCGTCTAACTGGCTTTTTCCTTCTGTATGCCAAGTTCACTTCAAAGAGAACCATATCGTGATCCCTTACTCCCAGGATTACCCTAACATTGTTGATGATATTGACGTTATTTGTCAACACAAGATCGAGAATGTTGTCATCTCTAGTAGGTTATTTTACTGGTTGGGTAAGTCCGTGTTCTTCGATGATTTCAAGCAAGTGTTCAGAATTTAAAGAGCAATTTGTTGGTTCAAGGTAGTTCCATTTGAGGTCCGGGGCGTTGAAATCTCCCGCCACGATTACATTGCTTGTGTTTAATCTATCGCATGATAGATTCACGAGGTATTCCCGCGTGTTGTAGCCTTGACTTTTTCGTCCTTAAAACGGTGGTATGCTAGGCCAATCCTTTTCGAGTCCACCACTGCCTTTCAAGCAGTTTCTTTCTTTGTTTCTTTTACATATGATTTGTCAGTTTGGGCGCGCCCAAAGATTTGAGTTCAAATCAACCTTTATGACGTCAAATTGCCAAGAAATGACATAAGAAGAACAAATTGCAATTTGCGGGAAACAAAGACGCAAGAAACGCGTTCAAGATAAAAATTGCCAGTATTGATACAGTGTCTCGTCTACGATCACACCACGAGAAATTTACCGGTTCTCGTCCGATCACCGAAGTTAAAACCCGTCGGGCGGGCTTAGTACCTTGATGGGTGACCGATTGGGAATACCTCGTGTTGTAGGCTTGACTTTTGAATTTTTTCGTCCATAAAACGGTGGTATGCCAGGCCAATGTTTTTCGAGTCCACCACCGCCTTTCAAGCAGTTTCTTTCTTTGTTTCTTTTACATATGATTTGTCATTTTGGGCGTGAGATGAACGTTTGGGCATGAGATGAACGTTTCTGATTTTAGAGTATTTTCGCTCACTCGAACTATCAATCTCGATCGCAGAGCCCGCTTATGTTTTGGTCAGCACCAACACGGACTCTGGCCAGTTCCAAAGGAGGAAGTCCGCAAATCATGGACTTACGCCTCATCTACACAGACTCAAAACTTTGAAGCAATAGACGGTTACAAACATTGGACCTTCGCTGCGACTGCGCATCAATTGGCTGTGGCCAGACTTCGTGTCCTTGGTGCTGACCAAAGGAAAAGTGGGCTCTGGGAACGAGGTTGTTGACCTATAATTTGAGTTGGAGTGAAACACTCAACTCTGTGAGTAATCGAGAAATACTCAAGTCTGTGAGTAATTGAGAAACACTCAAATCAGTGAGTAATTGTTTACTCTCTTGTTGGAGTAATTAAATTAGACTCGCCTTCCGCTTACTCAAAATGTTGGGTTGTTTGAACTCAGTATGTCGAGTAGTATATTTATAAATTGAAGAAGTGATCCTCACACCTTCTGGACAATTTAAGCAATTGTCTCATATATGCACTTGAAAAATTCAAGTGACTTCAACGGGATTCGAACCCACGACCTCTGCGATGCCGGTGCAGTGCTCTTAAAAACTGAGCTATGAAGCCACACAGTTATGAAGCCACACTACTCAACTTGCTGAATAAAAGGTGAATGTTACTCATTCACTGGAGTTAAGATTACTTAAGGCACCGGGCTCCGACGGACTGCGTGCCGAATTCTATAAAGTTTTTTGGAACGACATTGCAGACCTTTTTCTTAAGTCAATCAGTTATGCCTATTACACAGGACAGCTGCATGTCGGTTTCTCAAAGGCGAGGGATCATCAAACTTATTCCAAAAAAAAGAGATACCGAACCCTATTTCGTGAAAAACTGGCGCCCAATATCTGTTTTGAACTGTGATTATAAAATAGCTACCAAGGCTATCGCAAACCGCCTCAAACTAGTTCTCCCGAAAGTTATAGAAAGTGATCAAACTGGTTTCTTAAAAGGAAGATTTATAGAAGAGAATATTAGACTGACTGATAGCGTCATTAGCTTTACTGCTGCTAAAAACGTCCCTGGGCGCCTACTTTTCCTTGATTTTGAAAAAGCCTTCGATACAGTTGAATGGCCTTTCATACAAAAAGCCGTTCGACATTATAACTTTGGACCATCAATGGTCCACTGGACCAAGCTTTTCTATTATGGAATAGAAAGCTGCATTTTGAACAATGGCTGGTCTATCGACTTCTTTGGACTCGAGAGAGGGGATAGAAAAGGCCGCCCACTTCCCCATACCTGTTCATTCTCTGTGTTGAGGTTCTTGCGGATGCTTTGAGGAGAAATGATGTCATTAGGGGCATTACAGTTAATGGATAGGAAATAAAAATAAGTCAATACGCAGACGACACAACCCTTATTCTTGATGGGTCTAGGATGTCCTTCACAAACGCTGTGCAGGTTTTAGAACTTTTTAGTACAAGCTCTGGCCTTCGTCTAAACCATAGAAAAACCAGAAGTGCTCTGGATTGGTGAAAATAAGGATAGTGAAGAAAAATTTTGCCCTGAAAAGAATTTTAGGTGGACAAGAAATAAAGTTAAAACGCTAGGCGTTTGGCTATCTACTGACCCCGCGATAACAATGAAAGTTAATTATGAAAAATTAGCAGATCTCAGGGCAACCCTAAGCTGTTGGGAATTTCGTCGTTTAACCTTGCTTGAACAAATTACAGTGTTAAAAAGTCTGATCATCTCTAAACTTACTTACATATTGTCACCTTTACCAACAAACCACTGCGCCATCGAATAAATTAACAGCCTGCTGTTCAACTTTGTATGGAATGGAAAAGGAGAAAAAATTAAGCGCGATGTAATGATCAGCGAGTACGAACATGGATGTTCGTACTCGCTGAGATAAGACTCTTCACCAAGGCTTTAAAAGCAAGTTGGGTAAAAAAGTACCTTGATCCAGAAAATTTTGCTAAATGGAAATTATTTGTGGATTCGCAACTTCAGATTTTCGGTGGTGATATGTTCTTTAAAGCTAATCTGCATAAAAAAAGGATTAGGTTTTCTTTTCAGGGTATCGGACCCTTTCTTGCAAGAGATAATGCAGCTATGGTCGGAAATCAGCTATGTGGGTAGCATTTCTTCTAACAAGCACCTTCTTTCACAGAGCCTTCGGCTTAACCTTCTTATTCGTGTTGGAATAAAACAATATATTACAAAACTTGGTACTTTCGGGGAATACTCAAAGTTAGTGATCTAATGGAGAATGGATCCAGGTTTTTATCTTTTACAGAATTTAAACGCTGCTACAGTATCAAGCCAAGCTTTCTCTTTCTATGGCGTAATATCAGCGATTAAGCCATTGCATAAAGCTGCCCATGAACACTTACTTCGTGACTGTGATGATGATAGCAGTGGCGTTTTTTTGCAAAACTTTCTGAAGGCAAATAAACCAAATAGATTTATTTATAAATTGTTTGTGGAAAGGAAAAGGAAGAATCCCATAAGCAGCCAGAAGAAATGGTACGTTGACTGCTTGATTGAAGAGAACGATTCCATTGATTGGGGGGCCGTTTACCAGTCACCCTTTCGGTGTATTAAAATAACCAAACTACGCACTTTTCAATTTAAGCTATTGCACAGGAGATTGGCGACCACTGACTTTCTTCAGCGAATCAACTTGACAAACACTAACCTGTGTAGTTTTTGCCAAGGCGAAGTAGAGACGCTGATTCATCTTTTCTGGAGCTGCACAGTAACATCCGGTTTTTGGTAGTTCTAAAGAATGGTTGTTGAAATTTGAAACTCCGAAATGCTCACCCGATTTAACGCCATCTTTGGTGGTAGGTTTGAAGCCTCACCTATTTAATCATAACCATCACCCGTTTTTATTTTTGATTGCAAGAATGTACATTTGGACTCGCAAAACATAGTTCTCTCTTCCAAGGATAGATGACTTTCCCCTTTTCCTCTCCATTATAACCTCTAAACGAAACTCTTTGCCTTATTGTTTGGTGCGGGCTGGAGCCGTAGGCGTGGTATCTGTAGATCGTATGTTTGTAAGGATGTGTGCGTACGAGTGTGTCAAGTGTGCGTGTGTAAGTATCTGAGTTGAAAATAAAAATAAATAAATAAATAAATAGATAAAATAAAATAAATAAATAAAAAATAAAAAAGGCAAATTTCCTTTGGTGATTTTTTACCAGACAAAATCACGAATTGTCATGGTGGTGAGACAGCAAATATAATTATGGCAAATATATTTTTTCCAAGAGAAGACTGTTTATGGCACGCTTCGGAAAACTAATGGAAAATAGAGCTGAATTAATACTCCCAGCATCCTTACATAAATCAACTGTACGTTTCATGGCATATCCTATCATTGTTTACTCAACAGGCCATGATTTGCGAGACAAATGCAACAACAGGGAAAGCGACCACGGCGGCTGCTTTGGGTGTTTGAAGGTTTATTAAAACTATGGTCATTAACCGTCTAAATAGAAATGCGCTTTTCTTCCAGCCAGCAATACGCCTACCCTAGCTTATGTATTCTAAACGTACCTCAAGCAAAGTTACAAGAATACCCGGGGGGGGGGTACTCCCGCGAATTTTGGATAGGGGTGTGCCGCGAAGGTTCGTGAACCCTAACCCTATTTAAGGACTAAGAAAGCGAAAACTGATACCCTTTTTAAGGCCCAAAGCCGAAAAATGACACCCTATTCAAGGAAAAAACAAAATTATTAATAGCATGAAAAGGAAAACTTTATTTCTTCTCTGTAACATTGGATGTTAAACCTCTGTTGCAAAATCATTTTGTTTATACTTAAACGGATACATCAAGTTTAAAAAAAAAACCCGTTCGTTTAGGTGGGCGTTTTCGCACTACAGTATTAGATACTACAATTTAGCTACCCTATCTAAGGACCACACCAGGGACACAGAAACAAAAGGGTAAATAAAGATACCCTATTTAAGGACCGAGAACCTCAAAAACGAAACCGAAACCGTTGAGGCCGGTAAACGAAGGCGTATCTTTGAACAAGTCCATAATTTTAGCCGCTCCAGCCGACAGCATCTTTGGAGCTGGCCCAGCACCAGTTTTTTCTGCTCCTTCGATAAGACTGTGAATTCCTTCTTCGCTTGCGAATGTAAATTCTTCCATTTTTCGCGGATTTCGGCGGCTGTACGATTCGCAACTTTGACAGCATTCACGGCATTCGCAATTTTCTGCCATGACGCGTTCTTTTTCTGGTTTGTGACGCTGTTTGTCAGTTTGCTTTGGATGATGGAAAGGTTCTCTTCTACTTTTTCCGTCAAGACAGCAATTTCGGACGCACTGAAATTTTGTTTCCGGCCTTTGCGGGAGAAAGCAGGGGAATTAATTTTATCTCCGGCAAAAATTGATCACCATGGCAACGAGATGCGAATGTATCTAACCTTTGGGTCAGCGGCATTGAATCCGAGGCTAACTAACCAGTGTGCTAACCCCCTACGAACAACGCTCATTTAACACCGAATTAACAAACCTGCAGTTAAGAAATTTAACCTCCAGGCCCCAGTTGTTCGAAGGGTGGATAGCGCTATCCACTGGGTAAGTCAATTGGATTTGCTAGTGCTTATCCGGTGGATAGCATTATCCACCTTTCGAACAACTGGGGCCAGTTTAACTCTAAACCAAGGTTAAATTAACCGTCTTTTGAACAACCAGGCCCAGGACCATGATGGCGTAATCGTAGAGGCTGGCCGCCAACACCAATCGGGCGAGTTCCTTGGATCTGCATGAGCCTAATTGCGGATTTGCCGACCTCTTTAAAAACAAGCCACTGGGAATGACCGTCCACTTTGGCCCAACGTCTGCCTCGGTGTCGTCCAACGTTTGCATCTTGATCAGCAACCCTTCCAAGTGGTCCGGGGGCAAACAGCACAATTCAATCAACAACTTGATATATGTGGTGCATGCCAGGTTGGCCATGTGAGCTTTCAAATCGTTCCAATCCTTGACCACACTGCCCATGCCCGCCAAACAAAAGAGTTGTCAAGAGGGGGCCCACAATGAAGCCTGCAGCCACGACCAAGAGGGCCAACCCATTCCACAGGGTGTGATACCCTATGAGTAAAATGTCTGGAGATGTCACCACCACTGTGTTGTTAGAGGGCAAAGAACAAATCTAATCATTGCAACGAATCTGGCTTCCACTGTTTTAAGCTGGCTGCCATTCAGGTCAGCAATGACACGGGCATCTTTGTTATCCTCTCAACAGTCACAATGATGTGCATTGGATGTTGAGGTTCTCACCATCTTTATAGACTGAAGATGCTCTTGATATGGGTCATAATAATTAATAATTATTTATTCATTTCTATTCTGTTTCGGTTCTCGGGTTCTGGCACTGATCTTGAGGCGAGATACAATTGATGTATCAATTCCTCTTGTAACATGCATCTGCATCCTCCACCTCGTGTGCCACTGCCATCATCACTGCCACTTCTCCCACTATTCCACCATCACCACCACCGCTGCCTACACCACCTCCTCCGTTAAATTTGCTTGATGCCTCCGAGAGGGATGCCACTGTCACTCTCTGAGAAGCTGCACACTCTGGACTAGCAAACTAGGGGGACAATAGAGGTGCAAGATTCCTGCATTGTTGTACCCAGCTAGGAATGGTCAACAGTGATTTCTTGGGCTTGGCAATTCACGCCCACAGTAAAGTACTTGCTTGAGCATCTGAGAACCTGGAATGGGCCTGCATCTCACATCAGAGGGTGTTTATAATTGTTGCGACAAACATGGGTATGGGTGGCAGTTAGGAGGTCAGGAGGCATGTAAACATCTGGGGAGCAGTGCCATTGTGGAGGCATGAGTTGCTGCTTCTGCAGAGCCCAGGCATGGCTTGTATGCCTAGAAGAACCACAGGAGTCATCTTCCCATTGGTTACCTACTTTCAGGTCAGTTTTCAAAGTTCCGATTCGAACTGTGGTCCCCGATTGGCGGTGATTGCAGATGGGAGACCAAAGCACAAGGCCCAACCAGACAATAGGGCTGAGGCCAGGACTCTGCGATAGCATCAACCATGGGAATCATCTCTGGCTAGCGGGTATGGTCAATGCAAGTGTACAGGCAGGTGAATTTTTGGAGGGAGGTAATGTTGACATAGACTGTCAAAACGAGAGTCAGGTGTTCACATCCAGGACAGGTGAGAGTTCAGATATCCCATTCCAACTGAGCTACACAAACCGTTTAGAAACCAGGTGACCTGACGCCTTAACCACTTAACTCCAGGGTGAGATAGGGAATGTAGGTTGTTGAAAACTTGGCCGTTAAAAAGATGCCACCCAGAGTGTGTCCCATGTGACTGGGAGGTGCCTAAAGCGTCAAACTGCCACCCTTCAGAGTGTTTTCCTTGACGGAACCTCCATGTTGTTTTCTTCCTGTTATACTCTCGTCTGAAGTGGAGAAAGAGCATTTGCATCTCGAACAGTTCCATGACATCACTGTCTACGGGGTGATACTGCACTTGTAAACCCTATCACTCGTACTGCACTTCTCGCAGCTAGGCTTCAGTGCCTACAGATCTGGCACCTTCTTTTCAGGTATGTCCTTCCTGGCCACTTCCAGACTACATTTGATGACAAGAATGGCTATCAGCATGTTTTCTCTCATCTCAAACTAATTCTGGTTTCAGTGGCAAGGTTTCCACTTCTTCTGTATCTTCCAGTCGGATGGAAGGCCAGCACGTTTATCTCGAGCTCAGAGTCTGGTGCAGAACAGACACTCGGAAAGCAATCTTTCAACCCCTTTTGTTATCCTCACAACAGGGAAAGTAGTTTCCTTGAAGGTGCCATTCCAGTTTGTGATTACATGTGCCCAAGCTCTTCAGGGCTATACCCCAGCTCTCGGACTCCATTTGTGCTCCTCCTAACAGACTGAGTACTTGCACATTCTGAGAGACGATGTCCACACCAAAAGTTGCATTTGGAAGTCTGCCCTGGAGAAAGAAGGCTGTATAAAAACTCCAAGGTTAATGGTGTTATTAAACGGAGACATTTTCTGTTGCTGTAGAATGGGTCTATCATCTTTTTAGGCTACACAGCTTCAACCTCATGTATTTGGACAGTAATAAATTATTCTCAACGCAATGGAGGAGGCAAGCAATTTCCCCACCAGCTGACACCTTGTCCATCCCCTGAGTCATACAGCACCAACCTTTTTCTCAAAACCTGCCTTCACACCATAGTATTTACAACATTTGTATCAACCACATTGAATATGTACTTAATAAGGCCAATAAGTGCCTCTATACGACTCGTCAAGAAACTGCTGGTGTTTCCCTTGAGGATCTTCTCAAGACCTACTGTGTACTGATCAGATTAGTGTTATAGTATGCATCCCTTGTGCGGGCAGCCTCGCCAGAATACCAAGATAATGTTATTGAATCTGTGCAGAAGGCGGCTTTTGCATTATGCTTCCAAACCTTACCGTGAAGCCCTACATACCACTGGGCTGCAGGATGTTTCTGCCTGCAGGTGAAATGCTTGTTCCAAATTCTTCAAGGTGGCAAAAGAACATGAGCCACTTAAATCTGCTCTCCTCACTCCCTAATTCATCACAGCTACAGCCTTAGATATGGCAGCATCACAGCGCCAAAACTAAACCTTTTGCTGATTTTATTACTGTTAGGCATTATTGATTGTACTGACCTATTGCTGTAATTCAGTTTTAGCTGCAATGGCAAGTAATAAACAGATCTATCTGTCTATATCTTGCCAGTGCTATCCACTGGATAAGTCAATTGTATTTGCTAGTTCTTATCCAGTGGATAGCGTTATCCACCTTTCGAACAACTGGGGCCAGAATTACATCACAGAACAGAACTTTTACCATCATGGTCCCTGACATAAGACCTAGCATTTTCGCTGGGCATTGCTGCAGTCTTTCGCCACAGATGTTGGCCTTCTAGGGTGGAAAAATGAACACTCCACTTTGTGGTTCTCCTCTGTGGGTGGTGTTGAATGGTCCTCTAAAAATTCGTTGTATTTGTTAATTTTACCTGCTCTTATCTAATCCGGTTGTATGTGCTTGGAAGTCTGCTTAGAAGCCTGCTTGGCACTGTTCATGCTTCATTCACCCAAATTAATATGACGCTAACTTTTGCCAGCCATCTGCAACACCAACTTGACCTTGCCGTGCCGCATTTACGAAACTGCAATTCAGGATCCAGTCTGCCATGCATTCATTACAAGGCTTAACAAAACACCGGAAATCTGCATTGCAGTACCAGCCTGTCCAGTTCCTGTGTGGTCTTACTTCCTTACAGTCGAACTGCGTCAAGCGTAACCAGTATTTCTGAATTTGAGTCGTGTGTTCAAATATGCGTGACAGTTCTGAACTTTCCTCTCGAGATTCTGAATTCCCGTGGATATTTCCTTCGTATGCCGAAAACAGAAAGCTCTGAAATTTCGTTTCATGTTTCGGCCGGGCATAATTTGAAAATTTGAACCTACTCGAGCCTATCATGAAATTACGTTTTAGGTATTATGCATTTTACTGCGCGATTTTTATATCAACTCTCAAGATTCCTATCAAATGTCGAAAGTTCCAAAGAGGAATAGGAATGTTCATTTCAGTCTTGCAGATACTGGTCACGCGTGTAGCTTGA
>BLFK01000586.1:634195-656695 GCA_014634185.1 Astreopora myriophthalma | reverse complement strand
TCAGTTATTTAAAGATCCTGAGTTTTGACTTTTTATAACAAGGTGAAATGCTCATGCCCTACAATCTGTGCCACCATTGTTGTCTGTGATGAGAGTATTTTGATCCAGATGGAGACACTGTTTTCGTGTGGTCTGTTGTGTTACCCTTGTCCTGTGAAATTGCTCCCTCTGCGGTCCACTACTGTACAGATCCTTTGTTAAGACTTGATTGTGCAGAGGGCACTCATGATGATCTGTGATGCATTTCAATCCTGATTGAGACACTTCTCAGTGTGCTATCTTGCATTACCCTTACCCCCAAAAATTGCTTCCTCTGTTGCCTGTTGCTGCACTGATCCCTTCTTGCAATTCTTGATCATGCAGAGGGCTGCCATGCTTAAGGAATTTCCATTCTGTTATCAACGATAGCTTCCTTTATCCCAGAGAGTGTCTCAAGTAAGCAGTGGTAAAGTTGCAATCTACATCTTGAGTGATATTCCTCATACTAACCTTATTGTGGCTTATTTTATTGACCTTGCAGCCAGCCTTCCACTAGTTGTGGAAACTCTTCAACTTTATGATCTGAGTGTGGCATTGATTACTTTTAGTGCTTTCATTCTATGATGGACAAAAGCTGTGTTTAATGCACTGAATGTGCACTTAGCCCAAGCAAGGCAACAACAGTGCAAGATTTACGAATAGGTTTTGTAATGCCATGCACACGACACATGTAGATAAATCTCATGGTTTGCATCACACCTGCTTTCTCTTCAGGGGGTGCTTTTGCTCATTTGGATCCTGAAAACTTCAATTTTGCTTTATCTTTTGAAATGTTTTGAAAATTGTTAAATTCGTTTTTCAAGTAAGTTTTCTAACCACACGGATTTAAGCTTCCCCCGCTCTGCGCAACTTGAGACTTCTGTGACCTCCAGACATTCTTGATAATCATTCAATTATAATTTTATTACGCACATGTTAAATACAAGTTTCAGACACAAATGAAATGCAACACTTGTGTTTGAAACATGATCAAATGTTGCTGTTATTGCAGAGGCGTTATGTTTTAAATGGTTTGAAAAGCGTTTGTATTTGTTTCAAATGCGTTTGTGAAAAATAGTCTAAGCATCCTTTTCATATGGATGGTAAAAAATGTTCTGATCAGAAAGTCTAAAATAAACAGTTCACTGTTTCTCAACTCTCTAGAAGTCTGTTTCAGCTATGCGACTTGTTTACTCAAGGCTACTTAATATAAACTGTTTGTACTCAATATAAACTGTTCGTACATAGTCAGGGAATCTGACTGGAGGTTTAATCTGCCTTTGTGATCACTTCAAAGGAGCGTCCTCTTTGGATTCCATCAGCTCTGGTACAACAGCAGGTGTCAACAAGTCATCTTTTCCACAAGATTCCTTTCAACCATTTTTGAGATCTTTGGGAACAACTTTGAACTGGGATGAATTTCTTGTAATAATGCCTGGTCTACTTCACAATGTAACTATTGAACCTTTCTTCTCTTCCACAGCAAAACGTTTTGGATTATATGGGGTACTCAGTTTATTTTGCTTGGGTTGTCTCATAAGCACAACGTTTCCTGGAGAAATTTGTCTGTCTTGAGCACTTGTTCACCGGTCAGCATAAATCTTCATCTTCTGTTTCTGTAAACCATCTCTCTCAGTAATGTTTGTTGATGTCTCCAGAGACATGGGTTTTCCATTGTCTGGATTGGATGAGCGGTGCCTCAGGTATTGTAATCTTGAGCTCCCTGTTGTTCACAGCTTCCATTGATGAGACATTCACGGTTGCATGAGGGGTTGCACGGTACTGGTGTAGAAACTGGTATAGTTCTTTCTTCCAATTTTTGCCTTCTATATGGGCAATCCTGATGCTCTCCTCAAGGGTCTGTACTAAATGTTTTGCTTCACCATTAGCTTTGGGCCAGTATGGTGTGATCCTTCTATGCTTGAATCCTAAGTGATCAGCAAAGTTTTTAAGCTCAAGACCATTAAACGGGGGGCACAGTTATCACTCTTCAGGACTTCTGGAATGCCTCGTCTTGCAAATATGGCATCCAAATTAGGGATTACAGCTCTAGCTGAAAGTGTATTATCTTCCAGGTTTATAAACAACTTTACAATCATAAGGCATGGGTTATGCCTTAAGTTTCCACCTTTCAATCCGGGCTGAGGCTTGCTTGTAGTCACTGAAGATGCCAATGAGGAGTTTGTGATCAGTAATGACAAAAAACTGTGCTCCATAAACGTACAGATGAAAATGTTCCAGACCCCATACAACAGCAAGCATTTCACGCTCTGTTTGGGAATAACGGCTTTCAACATCACTCAAGGCTTGACTTGCATAACTGAGAACTTTTCCTTTTTGCATAAACAGTCCTCCCAGACCAACTGGACTTGCATCAACAGTGATTTCAGTTTTGTTCCTTGGGTCAAAATAGGACATCACTTGATCTCGAACCAAGGCTTCTTTCAACTCTCCCAATGCTGTTTGCTCTCCTTGTCTCCACTTCCTGGGTGTGTCTTGGCTCGTGAGCAGGCGAAGTGGTACCAGATGGTGGCATAATTTGGAATGAAACCTGAGACATACTGGGCCATCCCTAGCACAGACTTGACTTAACTGGTGTTCTTTGGAGGACTTGCTTTGTGGATTGCTTCAATGTTCACAGGATCTGGTCTTATGCCACTGGAACTGAAGATGTGACCATAGAACTCGATTTCTGAACACAATTATGTCGGCGGAAATGTTCTTACCACTTTGTAAGCTGGTAAGGAGCTCTCTGATTGCTCCTTGGAATTTTTTTATAATTTTTATGCTGCATTGATTCCAAATGGAAATGCTTGTGCCGTCTTAGACCAACACAAATGCTGAAAGTGGTAATATTGCGGCTTTCCGGTGCAAGTTCAAACTGGTGGTACCCTGGTGACAGGTCCAGTGTACTGAAATGGGTTGCTCTATTTAAATCAGCAATAAGATAATCTATGGTGCGCATGATGTGTTTTTATCCTTGATTGCTTTGTTTGCTTCTCGCACATCAACGTAGATTCATTGTTCTCCAGATTTCTTTGGCACAATAACAGTTGGACTGATCAATAGTGTGGGACCCTCAGCTTTTCCAACCTTTCAAGCTCTTTCTCTACAGCATCTCGAACATGGAAAAGGATTCTGCAGTGAGGATGCTGTGTGGGAGACACTTCTGGATCAACATATAATTTGACCACTTGTGTTGCGCACCTTGCCTATACTACCAAACAATGATTGGAACTCTTCTTTTATAGAATCAGGAGTATTCTGTTGCTTGTAGGTGGCACTGTTAACAGATATCCTGATTAACCTGAGATTCTGGGCAGTTTGGTAGCTGAAGAGATTCCCAAATGTTCCTTTAACAACATGGAACTTGGTGCTGGATTTTATGGATGTGGTGAAAGTTTCTAGTACAGAAATTGGAGTTGCAGACCCATAGGAATCAATCTTGTTGTTTGCAGGCTGAAGCATTTGATTGCCAACTGATTTACATACTCTTCGAAATATTGGTTCATCCAAAAGATTTATAGATGCACCTTAATCAATCATCATTTCCACAAGAACTCCATCTATTTGCACTTGGAAGGGATGGTTTCTTGCTTTCTGGGTCTTCAACTGTGTATACGTACTTGTAGTCCTCATCAGGCTCTTGGCTAGGTATCACATAAGCTACCACTTGAGGCTTTGATCTCCAAACATGAGCAAAATGGCCAATTTTTCCGCAAGATCTACATGATTTACCATGGGCTGGACACAAACTCTTATGGGGGGCATATCCACCACAATGTTTGCATTTCCCTTGCTTGTGTTATGATGATTGTGTGACTGTGACCTAGCATGATGTGTTCCCGAGGAATGCATGTTTCGTGGATGAGAGCGATGATCAATTTCCGTTGTTTTCATTCTCTTAATATCCATTTTGGTTTTCTCTACCTGTTTTGCTTGCTTGCCACCGAGTTCTAAGGCTCGTCATAACTTCAGAAGGTCTTCCAGCGTAAAGTTTTCTCTGAGCACACGGCATCGAAGAGAACTTGACGTGCAGGTGAGAATTATGTGCTTGTTTATCTCGTTATCTACAACACAAAATTCACCTGTGTTCGCAAGTTGTCGCAGTCGAATACAGTGAAAACCTGCATAAAAGAACCTATGTTTTTCAGCTTCAGGCTGATGCTGTTCTTACATATCAGGTACTTAGTGAAAAATCACCCTCAAGCTGCTCTTAAATTCTGCCTGAAAATTATACACTGTATTTCACAACTGACACTGCTTTATTTATTAACTTCATCCTCTCAAATCAAGGGACTGGTCATTAATTACAAGGGAGTTGCTGGAACAGATAAATGAGATGTAGTAGCTTTGAATTGGATTTTAGAATGACATGGCTATCCTGACCCTGTAATTTTTAATCTACATGTAACTGGTACCCAATATTTCCTTATATAATTATAAGAGAGAGTTGAATTTATCATGCTGAATTGGTTCTTATGTATATGGTGTTCTTTTTACCAAATTTCAGCCTGAAGGTTCTTAATCCACTTGTTCTTTTACACGAGTTTTTACTGTATGGAAAGTATTCAACGATTCACCCTCTTTTTGCTTTGATTGTCAAAAATTGTAAACTTCATATGCTGTGTTCATTTGTGGTGAAAAATACTGCTTAAGTTCTTAGACTGCATTGTCATAATAGACGTCATCTCCAGTATCTCACAAAGGATCAAATTATTTCATCAACATCTGGACCAGCATAGTGAAGATCGGCATAGTGATATTCATTCCAATTAGCATCCGCTCTAATCTGCCAAGCCATCTTTTCCATCGGGGTCCTACACTGCCGTCTGCGTGAACATTAAAGGATAGGAAATTTGGTAACAAAGCTACCATGAAGCTTGCAATCGTGCCACTTTCGCTGTGTGTTTACCTGAAATATTGGGAAAAACACATCGACATTTGCTCAAACTCAGTAAGGAGACCTCAAGATACATAGCCAAAGTTGTGTCAACTGTAAAGGGTGCTAAATTCTTGTCTGCATCTCATCCTTGTTACCAGGTGTGTTGTTGAGCATTTGAGACATGATGCCTCGCTCGTGTAAGAACTCAACTTCTTTTATTCTACTATATCACGTGTCTGAATAAACGTGAAACTGAGTGATCAAGAACTGGAAGGTGAAGTTCAGAAAGAAGCTTCTACAATATGTTTGCAGCAAGTCAGGACGCGTCTGCGTGAACATTAAAGGACAGGAAATTTGGTAACAAAGCTACCATGAAGCTTACAATCGTGCCACTTTCGCTGTGTGTTTACCTGAAATATTGGGGAAAACACATCGACATTTGCTCAAACTCAGTAAGGAGACCTCAAGAACATAGCCAAAGTTGTGTCAACTGTAAAGGGTGCTAAATTCTTGTCTGCATCTCATCCTCGTTACCAGATGTGCTGTTGAGCATTTGAGACATGCTGCCTCGCTCGTGTAAGAACTCAACTTCTTTTATTCTACTATATCACGTGTCTGAATAAACGTGGAACTGAGTGATCAAGAACTGGAAGGTGAGGTTCAGAAAGAAGCTTCTACAATATGTTTGCAGCAAGTCAGGATGCGCCAATGTCCATACAAAGGCAAGTGACATTGTCAAATCAGTTGACCTCCTCAAGGCTATCAGATAGATGTAACAAGCGTGGGAAGCAGTAGACCCAAGCACTATTATGAAGTGTTGGTCAACAATTGGTGTCTATTCCTCTGATGAAGGATGCAAAGATGATGACCCCTTTACAGGAGAAGAATTACTTACTTTGGAACAGCTCATTAATCAGGTGCAAGATTCCACTAAGGAAGGTTCAGTGACAGTAGATGAATACATCAAGGATGAATCTGTTCCCTGCTTCCAGCCACTGATTGATGTTAATAATGTTGAATGGAGAACTGAAGTCAGGAATGAGCTACTGAGGGTAACTGGTAAAAGCGACGACAATATCACTGTTCAGGACGACGAAGCTGATGAATTTGACCCTTTGTTACGTGAACCGAAATTTCAGTCGGTGAGAGAAGCATTAGCAGTTGCCGATGACCTTGCTACATTTGCTGAGTTTTACAGGAATGAAGAACTTGTCTAAGCTACAAATAAAGTGACCACTTTGCTTAGCAAAATATGTGACATCTCCCTCAAGCAGACAACCTTTGATAGCTTTGTTTTGATAATACATAATAAAATCCCTGCAATTATAAAGGTGAACGTTGTTTAAAATGATGTACCACTCATCAACATTTGCCGTGGGAACCTTAACGCTTGTTACATGTATATATTTTATTATCACATTGATAAATAGTGTTGTGGTTAGTATGCTGCACACAGCAAACACTGTGTACCTGTATGGTTTTGTTTTTTGACACTACATGACACCCCTCCCTCCCACAACAGCCACTTTCTTCTGTCCCCAAGCTGGCCGTTGTGGAGAGGTTCGACTGTAGTTTGATTTTCTGGCAACTCTTTTGAAGCCATGTGGTGGAATACTATCAAAATTATTGAAATAACTTGACGAATTTTAAAATGGAGGACTTTTTAAAATGACCAACTGAGGGTGAACATTATCGAGCTTACAGGCACCTAGTTTGCTAATTCTTGTTACAATTGTTCTTCTTGGTCTTGAGAAGTATTTGTGAAGTGATCACATTCCTCCTGTGACCTTCCATGTTTTAAAAAACCAAAGTGTGAACGAAGCTGGGCTGTACGTGCAGATGTCACAGCAGTCATGCACACATGTGAATTATTTTAGCATTGTGAACATTTACTCAAATCTCAACTCAAAATTAATCTCAAATCAGATCAGTGAAAGTTCTCTTCTTTTCACAGGTAAGAACAGTGCAAGAAAAGTAGGAGAAGAATTTAACTTCAAATGTATAAAAAATTAATTATGTTTCATGGGGCAAGAATTGCCAGTGCAAAATGGTCCAGCGGAAACCTGCCAGCTACTGGCTTCTAATGATAACCTTGACCCTAACCCTAACCCTAGTCCTAACACTGTAATTAATCCAATTCTTTACCTTAACTGGTTAGAGAAATCATCTTCCACAGTATCGTCATCCCAGTTATCTTCCCACACATGTATGTCAGCCTGGTCTTCATCTATTGCTGTCCACTCTAAAACATCACATAATGAGAATTTTTCTGCAGACTTCATCATTTAATGTATAATGCCACACTTCAAAAAAACAAACAAACAAACAACAACAACAAAACAAAAAAAACAAACAAAAACCAAGACACAGAATAGAGAGAAAAAAGGTAGGGGCCATTGATGCTACCATAGGGCCCTTGTTAATGGTGTTTTCCATGGCCCTTGAAAATTGGCCCTTGAATCTTTCAAAACATCCAAATAAAACTTCTCTCAATGTAAAGGTTAATTCAGGGTTTTTTAAGAACCTGATAAAAGATTGCGCTTACACTGTCAAAAGCTCTACTGCGATCTATAGTGTATACAGTAGTTGCACAGCTGTGTAGTCCTGATTGTACAATTTCCCTCATCCCTGTATGCGAATCGGCTTTGGCAGAAGTGTTGTTCCTTTGTGTCTTCAATCTGATTTCTGTTATTTTTAAAGTGTGTACCCAATGAGGGAAATTTCCAATACGTTCTCTAAATCAATAGACAATATGATGGTTTAAGCCACCATCTTGATGGGTGGGCAAACCATAAAGAATTTGCAGTGTTTCTATGGGTATCCGATGTCAAATAATTTTCATAAAATGTTAGCTTGGAAAAAAATATGAATTGTGAAGTGAAGGATTCTTAGGGACTTACCTTTGCATGAAGTTGCCTGTCAGCATTTTCAATTTTTCCATATATTTGTCTGTAATTCTTTACCATGGTTTTCATGCTGACTGAAAATTCCGGGGAAAAAATTACAGATGAATAATTACATGGAAAAACTGAAAACGCTACCGGGCCACTTCAGGTTAGGTTTGTCCCTGAAATTGCTCAGTATAATCCTTTGCCCTGTACCTTCAATACGCAATTCATATTTTTTTCTGAGATAACGATTTACAAAAATCATTTGACATCAGATGCCCATACAAACACTGTAAATTCTTTACCCTTTGCATACCCATCAAGATTGTCACTTAAACTGTCATAAGGTCTGTTCTATTAGATTCTGTTGAGAAGATCCTAATGCAACCCTTAAAAACTTTAAATGCTACAGTAGAAGCTGTTTTAATGGAATGCCACATATTATTTACAGTACAATTCAATTAAAAAAAATGTCAATTTAAAAAAGGGTCAAAGTGTTTAGCCCATGTGGGCTAATTGGGGACACTGTATTAGTTCTACCTTCAAATTATCATTAAAAATCCTCTTCAACAATAGGATTGGAATATTGTTAAGTAATAAAAGAAAATAAAGGAGTAAATGTAATAGTAATGTAATGTTGTTTAATTAATCCTTTCGCAGTTTCACAACTGAATTACAGGAAGAGGTCAGTTGACGTTAACATATACATGAGACACTTGTTACAATTAATAAATAGATAAATATATATACGATAGTTCAATTCAATTATTTAAATATACATATATGTAAACTATGTAGAATTCAGTTCAATTACACATTAAATGGTGACCATATTTAACTGTTACAAATTGCTTAAACCTATCGGTGTTGCATCTTTTGATTTCCGGGACAACCGCCCTGAGATTATATTGGCAAATTGTTTGGCACTGTTGGTTTCTTATTAAATTGTACAGTGGGCTAGTCTTATCGACCCTTTGGATGAATCTTGTACAAAGGGCTGCCCTGCGCTCTTCCAGGAAATGAATTGAAGAAGGGATCCTCACACTTTCTGGACAATTTAAGCAATTGTCTCATATATGCACTTGAAAAATTCAAGTGACTTCAATGGGATTCAAACCCACGACCTCTGCGATGCCGGTGCAGTGCTCTTACCAACTGAGCTATGAAGCCACACAGTTGAGAGTAGGTCAATTTGTTGGGCTCATGCGTGTTTTCCCATGAAAGGAATGATGATGGAATCATTGTGAAGTGCGGGTTAGAAACAAATTCTTCTTCATTTCATATCTAACCGGCACTTCACAATCATTTCAAAAAGAAAAAAAAGAAAGCATTATTCTTGTTTGGGCATTGTGTAACTAGAAGGGAGTTCAATGAAGGACAGAACATTTGTTGTTTGATTGGATATACATTTCCATTGATTGTGGGTGTCATCAGCATGTGACAAAACAATTGTGTACATGTGTAGCTTCACCAATCCCTCCATATCTAGAGCTACAATGTATGCTGTCAACTTCCTTTTATCAGCTGCAGCTGCATAATGGCGTAGTGAGCAAATGCTTTCTATTCTCATAACATGTAATCAGTAAAGGCTGAAGTGATCATCATTGTGGGGTATTCAACATACCAAGGTGCAAAAAAGCCTGAAAAAGGTCCAGGTTTTGTAACATGGATGGCCTCAATAAAACAGTGACCAATGACTCACATGGAAACAGCTTTAACATGGTGTGCACAAAAATTCATTCATATAAATTCACATACAACAGGAAAAGACTCTGTGTAACATTACATAAAAACAAAAAGTACTGTAAATACAACAAAGCCATTTCTCATTACAACCGCCAACCCTTTTGCTCAGTCCATTGAGCATGGGACTATCGTCGGGTGGTTGTGGGTTTGAACCTTGGCCGGACCATCACTCAGGGTCTTTAAATAACTGAGGCCTTTGTGTATGTTATCTCATGGTTGGGTGGGTACATGGGCCTGCAGTAATTGGCTTCACACTGTTGCAGTCATCCTGCCAAAGGCTCTGATCCTTGGCAAACGTTTACTTAATAAATCACAAATCAAATCCCCCTTCACAGCAAGGAATAACAATACACACACAAAAAAGGAGAAACAAAAGAAAGGACAGAAACAAAATTAATGTCTACAGTCTCATCAGCTCAAAAGTTCAAATGTGTATGAACAACAGTTAATAAAAAGAGTCATATCTGAGTGGCTTCTGGACTGCCCCTTTACTTCTGACATGCATGTTACCACAGAATTTAAGTGAGAAAACAGCTTTAGCACCTTTCCTTGTGAGTTCAGCATCAATGGAAGACATGGGTAATGTAATATCTTTCAAGTGATATCTTATGGCAAATGTCACTACACACATGATGTCCATGGCATCACAAATGTATGGAGGCAGCATGGTTGAGTGGTTAGGACACTAGACTTGTAATCTGGAAGTCCTGGGTCCAAGCCCTGCTCTGAACACTAGCTGAAGACATTTGGTGTAGTCCTTGGTTGAACTCCTCATCTGCGCTTGTAAATAAAGTATAGCCAACTGGTCTGCTGTTCACCAGTTGGGATTGAACTGTTATGTTTATTTGAATCACTTGTTTCAAAAATACTCAAGTAGTCAATTAAGTACTTTGTTAAAAGTTCTTTTTCAATGTCCCTAATGCTAACTCTGAATGAAGGCATGGGTATATGGCCTATAAAGTTAAGTTAAGGAACATGATATCCACCCCCTCAGGAACAAAACTGTAGCAAGGAATGATGGAAAGAATAAAGAGCACCAGGTTCTTGTTGTCCACCATCTTAATTTGTGTTTGGTTGTAAGTTCCGAATGGATGCTTCCATCGCTCAGTGTGTAACATAGGTTTGAATCCCACTCCTGACACCATCTAACATCATGGGAAAAAATAAACAAGAGGCTACAGGTAGCCTATGCTCTAGCCTATGTTTTCGCTGATTTCCGATTCTAAGGTCAGGAAGCATCATTATTTTTCAGTAGAAGGCTGATGATAAGTAGTAGGCGGTGATGGTATGGTGTACGCAGCACTTCCTGCAACAGAAATGCCTACAGATGCCTACAGGCAATCAAGAGCACTAACTATAAAATTTCACTGTGAATAAATGACCTTCCATAAGAAAACATATACTAACCGTTTGGGGTTAGGCAGCTAAAAACTAATGGATATTTGATGGTCGACTAACAGCTTTCAAGTTATTTTAATGTTTTGAGCTAACACTCTAACGTTTTGACTGAACACTGTAATGTTTTGCCCTGCTGCTCTAACATTTTGTGCTAATGCTCTAATGTTCTAATGTTCAAACACTGTAACGTTCTGTTATAACAATCTTACATTCTGTTAGTTCTAACGTTCTGTCCTCAAAAGCTCAAATGACTGAATTGCCAAACCAAGAAAAGTAATCTTGCACTATGGTAGTTTGTAGTGCCTAGATCATGCTAAAATAAATGCAAATGCCCTGGCTTAAACTTAATTTCTTGGTCTTGGGGATCTTGGGGCATATGCTTGATATTTTCAGCATTATCCAAAGATCAGCAATGCTAAGGATCCCTGAGCAGTGACCCACATCTTTAATGCCAGACCAAAAGTAATTCCGCTTGCGTGTAGATTTTGGTTTGAGGAGAAATTAAGCAGCGATTGGTTCAGTGGAATAAGCCTATTTTAATATAAGAGAAATGAATCTGATTTCTGTTTCTGCTTCACAATGAGACAATAGCAACCAGAAAATGAGCAGTTAAAAACTAATTACAGGCTGTCCACAACAGCACAAACAGCACTGCAGCACAATGTCATAAAATTCCTTTTTCTTCACTTGTTCCTGGTTTTCCTAGTTGTATAGTTTGTTCGTTAGTGTCAATTATTTAGTGTCAATGTATCCTAGTAGTAAACCGTAATTAGTACTTAAAGAATAGCTTGTTAGTTTATTTCTTCATAACATGTTGATTTGTTATAAAGTATTGTAAATGTAAGACTGTTTAAACAATACATGTATGTACGCTAAGTGTTAACTGTGGGAATGATAAGTACTTGGTAATAAATGTAACTTCACCCTGGGCTTGTCACCTTGTTGTGGTGGTGGAGCTTGTGTGTCTCAGCAACCCCAAGAGCTATGCCGGTGGGGACTTAGTCCCTGGTGGGTTCAACCGTGTCCTGACAAAGGACAGCCCCTGGTCCTCCAGGTTGGGGGTTGGGCATTAGGCTGATCACCTAACCTCGTAAAAAACGGATGATTACAGAAACCTTAAAACAAGAGGCCCTATGCGCCATCTTGGCACCAGGGGACAGATAAGGATATAAGGATAATATAAATGTTATAAGCAAGGAGTGGTGAACAGTTGATAGAAAACAGTTGAGGGAAGAAATGAAGGAAAACAGAGTTCAGGAGAAAGTGGCGGGCAGAATTGCTCAAATGGTCAATGCTGAGAGTCTTTAGCAGAACTCCAACAAATATTAAGACAAAACCCTTTTGTCTGCAGTGGAGCAAAGTGGACTGAGGAAAATTTTAGGGGACAAGATTTTACTGTAAAGGAAAGTGGAAAAGCTGATCGCCAGAGTTGGCAAACTGATGAAGGAAAGTCCAAGAAACGAAGGAAAACAGAGTTCAGGAGAAAGTGGCGGGCAGAATTGCTCAAATGGTCAATGCTGAGAGTCTTTAGCAGAACTCCAACCAAAGACAAAACCATTTTGTCTGCAGTGAAGCAAAGTGGACTGAGGAAAATTTTAGGGGACGACATTTTACTGTAAAGGAAAGCGGAAAAGCTGATCGCCAGAGTTGGCAAACTGATGAAGGAAAGTCCAAGAAAGAATTAAGGCGCCGGAGAGCAGAAGAAGGTCTGAGAAGCTGTTTGTCGTGGGGTTTGCACTGTTGGCTGAGTTGGTGATTTGGAGTGTGAAATAAGAAGGAACTGGACTGTATATAATTGTAAATATTTGTAAATAATAGGTTACTTTAAGGAAGATTAGTTTTATTTGTATACGCACATTGCATGTTGATATCTTAATTGAAATCATTAGATGTCTTTTTAAGAAGTCTATGGTGGCTAATTGCGCTAAGGTGCATGTGTTAGTTCTGTTTTGTTTTATTTTGTTTCTTTCTTCTCGGGCTGTTGTGACCCATGTCACACACAAACAAACTACTTGGCAGTTTGAAAGAATAGAGCAACTACTGAATACCCCACCCATGGGTAATAAAGTCTGAAAAGGGATGGCTACATAGCTACCCAGTGGCAAATACCACTCCTTTCCCTTGAATATGGAAGGCTAAACTAAAACCTGTGCTTTAGACATAATCACTAAAACCAGCCCTACTGACTTTTACAACGGAGCGGATCGAGCCAGGTACAATTGTTGTGTCAGATGGCTGGAAGGCAGATGTAAACACTGAGAACCACTGCAAGATTTGTAAGACTGTTATCATTCTGTTGAATTTGTCAACAAGGAGAGATTTCAAACAAACAAGATTGAAGGTGACCGCCTGCAAACCTTGAAACCTTGTATAAACAAAAGGAATGGCAGTGTTCATTTTGATGCGATTGGGACAGTCGTGATGTTGTTCCATTTTCCCCTGGTTAGTTCAACTAGCTTCCGACCGGTCAGTCTGGTATTATAATGAAAAGCACCCATAAACATGTACACGTAGTTAAGGGGAGAAATCACTATTTGAAGTACCCATGGCAATGGTTTGATAGTTAATGTACATATACAGTGTTAGGTGATGCGGTAGCAACAGGCAACTTCCAATTTTACTGAAAAGCAGACTCCACTAGCAGGGAATAATTTACGTATTGCTAAACTTGCAAATTTTCATTGTCAATGAATGCCTCATCAACTCATAAAACAAGCCAGGGGAATAATTATTATGCTCATGCTAACCACCTTGAACGTACTATAATCCACTATTACTTCGGGTAGGAGAAACTGCAAAATACCCTGCCATTTTTTGAGGAATTTATTAAACATTTTTACAAGTATAGTGGATTTGAAGCCTTATACTTGAAATCATGATGAAAGTATACAGAGTCTACATGTACGTAAAAAGTTCAGTTTGGGTGTGCAAATTGTAATGTATCTCACCAGTCGAGATACAATAAATAATATATGTAAACACCCTAAGCCAGATTGGCTGGGATGTTACTGACCAGATTTGGAAAATTTATATTAATTTCACTGAAAGTGTCCGAAGTCAGAGGTGTGCAAAGTTAGGTCAAATTAATCATCAACCAACAGTGAAATTATGAATATTTCTGCGAATAGTGCAGCTTTCTGCATACAGCATAGCCAAATGAAATATTTATCAGACTGTGTCACCAAGTTGAATTAGTTTTTTTGCAAGATATGAATCCATCTAAAGAAACCTTTTTTGCTCACCAGTGTCCGAAGTTTGGCAAAAAGACTGAGAATTTTTAATCACGTTGCTCAGAATTGACACTTTTTTCGAAGAATACTCTAGAGGTAAGAATGTTAAGCTGTTACACTTTGGTTTTGTAAAAAGCCAAAACAATGGTTCAAGTCTTTAAAGGGGCTCTGTCACGCTACTTTGGCCTCATTTTAGAATGCTAAAAGATGTCTTTAAAATCAGTGAAAAGGCAAAATGATAATGCAGTTTGTTTATTGAAGACGATGTTACTGTGCTGAGATTATTTACTATTTTCTGTTGTTACGGATGGCAAGGATGGAAAAGGATTGCATTTTGAAAAGTTTAGCCTAAAAAATTTTCGCACCTGATCTTGAAGACATGGCCAAAATGTATTATGGATCATTCTTCCTGCAAAAAATCGTTTTATATCCTCCTCCTAAATTTAAAAAAATGGTTTGGGCACAAGTAAAGGTCATAAATAAGGATTTCTGTGTTTTTCTCAGCAAAAGTTCCGTGACAGTGCCCCTTTAATGCTTCTTGCACAGAATACCTTGTTAGCATACGAATAGGGTGCACTCTTACATGTATCTTTGTCTCGTTCTTAAAGGGAAGAAGGCAATCAATATGCAAATAAGTGGACAGGCATTCTGAAATCGCTCCGATCTTCTAACCCAAACTTAATCAGACTGGCAGGAAAAAGCAGTTTGTGACAGTGCACTAGTACATAATTCATGTCTGAAGTTAGGGGCGTCCAAAGTTAGGGCAACATACAGTCTGTCTGTGCTTATGGCAAAATTGAAAATGCTACCCGGGAACATCTACGAAAGTGTAGTTGAAAATTATTTCCATACAGGTCCCTATTTCATTATGCATGCAAACCTAATTATGTATTCATGCTACTGTCTTTAGAACAATGCCTTCACCCAAGCGTATTGAATTATACATCAATAATTTGTACTTACGACAATAATAAAATTGGCTTTTATTTTACGTTGTTTTTTTCCTCGTTCCTCACGCATGCCAGTGTTTCTTTTCTTCAAGCCCCTATCTCTCTACCAGTCCTCCCTATTCATTCACCCTCACTTCTCCTCCAGACACTTCACAGTTTTCTTTTTCTCTTTCTTTACTTGCAGCAAGACTCGAACTCTGCCCACTATAAACCTGTCTTACCAGTCCATGTACCAGTCAATTGAGCTAATGTGTTAACATGTTAACTTCCCACCCACAAATTTAAATTTACTTGGAACCCCTCCATATAATTTACATGAAGAATGGTAATTATATGCACGTGCCCCATGCATCTAAGTGGACTGCATGAAGCAATATGCACCAAATTTTGTTATGACTAGTGCATGGAAAAGTTAAGCCCACATTAAATTGCAGCCATTTATGTCACCAACTTGTTCATTGTAAAAATTAATAATAATTTCTAAGTGTTCTAGTCCTTCATGGATTCATGCTCTGCCCTGTCCACTTCTAGTACCCCTTAGTTATTTATGATGTCCTGTGAAAACTGTTTAGGTATCTAACCATCATGACCGGCGCGTGCAACACAATCTGCTAAAACCTGGGTGTGGCAACTCACACAGCTGACAAAGACGAAGCTCATCGGGAGCTGGATTTGTATAGTGCTAAAAAATACATGGTGGAAAGTAAAACGAAATATGCCTTGTACAGGTACATCCAAGGACCTGTTTACAACTACCTACAAGAGTGGTTGAAGCATCAGCGCTACAAAAACGATCCTTCTAGAAACGCGATTGAGTATACTGCCGATGTGTACAATGTGAGAGATACATGTAAAGCATAAGACCACTGTATGCACCACCTTTTATCCCAAAAGAGAAAAGGAAGAAAATATGTACTTTGCAGTGCTTGGCATTGGTCACAATAAATTTTTGGATTGGAAAGAAAGCATGAAAACAGTAAAAAAAGATAAGGTAAGCTCACAATTTATTGGAAATTAGGTTATCTTGTTGTGTTACCTGTACACAGTAGTCATAACCATGTTTAAAAGTACCCTGAGATGCAATTTGATCTTTTAGATACTTTTTGTGGCTACCTGCCTCGAAGAGGCGTAGCCACTAATGTCATGATCTGTGTAAGTAAGTCCGTCCGTAACCCTTTTCAATGCCCGTTCGTGTAGCTCTAATCTTTTGATAGTTTTCGTAGCCAATCAGAGTGCGCTGTTATAGTTTTCGTTGCGAATCAGAGTGCGTCCGTAAGCGCCTAATCCTCGGGTGGTGTTCGTGGCCAATCAGAGCATCGACGGTCGGTTATCGACCTCTTATTGATCCAAGAGTCTGCTTGTGCTTCAAAGCGGACTCCAATGTACGAAGGGTAAGGTTGCATTTATGTTATTTACAATGATCTCTTACTATTTTTCATTGATAACCAGGCACAGATTTCAAAGAATCTGCGAAGTGTTTGTTCGTAAGGATTTTTCCAGGTTTTTTGGCATTCTTTGGAATTTTCATAGCGAGAAGACGATCACTGAATCAAAGCGTTTCTTTGGCCGCCTTGATGATCGAATGACTTGTGCAGTTCAATGCCGTCAGTGGCCTTCTGTAAATCGTTTGGTTCTCCATCTTGAAGTGTCAAAAAAGTCCCTTCGGGGAACGTTGAATTTCCTTCGGGAAACACAATATGTCTCTCGAGACACAAGTAATTTCCTTCAAGAAATAATTGCTTTGCTTGTTCAGTTTCTGCCAATATTAATTATATCGCTGTGTCTAGATGTCCGGCAGCCAGACAGGATTTTCAAAATACTCCGTGTCTGGCAGTCCGATAATTTCTTAATTTTGGGTCTTTGTACGCGAAATAGTCGATCTTTGTTTGCATCGCGAAGAAGTTGTCGATTACAGTGCTCAATTTGTTGTGTTGATTTCTCTTACCACTCCGCACTCCAGTCATCATCAGACTTATTTATTTGCGTGTTTGCGGTGACTGCCGGACAGCATTTTCAAAACACTCCGTGTCCGGCAGTCTCATAATTTCTTAATTTCGAGTCGATTTACGCGAAATAACCGATTTATCCAATGTTCGGTCGAAGGTTCAAGTACCACATTTGAATGCGCAATACATTTAATATTTGAACACTGGCAACTGCGATTCAACTGAAAACAAAATAAACGAAGACAAATTACATAAATTGTTCTAAAGTAAAGGACGTAAAAAAAGCAACGGAAAACACGAAACAAATACTTACAAACTGTGCTGCGAGTTGAAATAAATGTAGGCCAAAAGGCTGCCGAGAATGGCGGAAACAACAATGTTATGAACTGAACCTAGAAAGGTAGAAACTACACAACGACCGAACTTAAAGGGAAAAATTATGCGTAATGACGCTGAAACAAACTTATATACTTACAAATAAACGTGTGAAAGGACTACAGGGAATAATCACGACATCTAGTTAACACTTAGACAGTATTACAACGCATACACACAACAATACACACTTGACAATGAACCATGCAATCAACACGTTACTTTTTTTTGTATTCTAGTTGCTACATCCAATACTATCTTTGTTTGGATCTCGAAGAAGTCGTCACCGCACTCCATGCAAATCTCGGAATCATCAGACTTGAAAATTATTTACGTGTTTGCGGGGACTACCGGACAGGATTTTCAAAATACTCCTTGTCCGGCAGTCGATTATTTCTCAATTTTGAGACGATTTACGCGAAATAGGACTGTAAACGACAACTTCATCGCGATCCGAACAAAGATAACATTGGAAACACCGACTATTTCGCGTACAAAGACCCGAAATTAAGAAATTATCGGACTGCCGGACACGGAGTATTTCGAAAATTCTGTCCGGCTGCCGGACATCTAGACACAGCGTAATTATATAGTAGACAATGTTATTCAGTTGACATTTCAGGGCTGTTAAATATTGTTACATTTGAAGTTAATAAAAATTGCCAAGTGTCAGACGTACAAAACCATTTTCAACTTTGTCCATTTTCGTCCCACTAAAATTACTTAGCCAATTTTCAATTATCCCTCTTATGTTTCTGTTGGAGGCACAGCAGCCTCATGGTTAGTGCCCTTGACTCTGGATCGAACAGTGTGGGTTTGAGCCCTGGCTGCTCAGGGAATTTCGGTCAATACAAAATGCAAACTGCAGATGAGCAAAGCCAATTTCTAGCACATTATTTTGAGGCCAGCCTATCAAAACGAAGAGTTTTAGTCAGTTATTTCCATCCAAGGTAGCCACATGCAGTCCTCGACTGCCTATTTTTTTAAGTGTTGCATAAACTAAAAAAATATGCATGCATTGTATACATGTGAGTAGTGCTGTGAAGGTTGTACTGTCTGGTCTTGTGTTAGACACAGTTCCATGTTACATACAGTTGTAACTGTGGCTACTCGTCTACCTTCGTTCAGGAAAGTCACACGTTCTTCGCATCCTTGGCTGGTGTTTGAGTGGATCAGTATACAGGTGTATTTTGGAACTGAAATTGCCCACTTTTCACTAATTTTTAGAGAACAAAGCACACAGTCCCAAACGCCGTCTCTTGTGATTAATTGCTATTGTTTTCGTAAAAAAAAAGAGCGTATGCATAAAATTATGAAGTAGGGACCTCTACGGAAATCTTGCCGGTTAGTCCGTGAAAATTAGTCAGTATAATCCTTTGCCTTGTACTTAGTGCGCAGTATTTACCACTGGAAAGGGAGTTTGTACTACAGCTGCAGAATTTTTTGCAATCTAGTTCATTATACAGTGAAGCTACCGAAACTAGGAAATACCTTCTGCGGCAAACTCTTCAAATTCATCATCTTCTTCTAATAATCCTAAGTCAGTTTTCTTTGCCCTCGCCGCCATTTTTTAATTCACAACTGGGTGACTTCGTCAAGACCCTGGGTACCAGGGAGTAGTTGATAGGTACGTGCTGTATGTATACATGTAATGTCCTGCAGTATGGGCACATATAGGGCTTGTGTCCAGGGCCCGGTTGAGAAAGCCGATTAACGCTAACCCCCGATTAAAAATTAACCGACGTTTTAATTTCGGCCTCTTAAAACACTTTCAAAAAGCGGTTTTAGACCGAAGCGGAAGAAAACTGTAAGTCACAAGTGACGAGCAAAAATCTTTCGGGAAAGTCTTTGTGAATCTGTAAAGAAACTCGAATCAAAGTTCACTCTAACCCAGGGTTAGCTTAATCGGGCTTTGAACAACTGGGCCCAGGGGCCGGTTGCTCGAAGCGCGGTTAACCATAGGTTACGAGGTATGAAAACCGATAGGTTTCCATGGTATTTAACCCTGGTTAGCGCTAACCATGCTTCGAGCAACCCGGGCCAGAAATGCAAGTAACTGAAGTAAGTCAAGTTTCAAGTCAAGTTTATCACAAATAGCTTATTTTAACCTATTACAAAAGAATCACTCTTGCCCGCAAATAGCAACAGCTAATCTTGGCGGGTCGAGTGCCGCTGCCTTACATACAATGGCGCACTCTCATGTTTATTCATTGAGGCCGCACGTGTAATTTCATCGAGGAGTGAAAATTGTTTAGTATTGGTCAAACACGACCAACTTCTCATGAAAATGAACCACAGGAGCACGCACAAGCGACAAGACATATTCGCCGAAGGAGATTAAACAACGAAACTCCTGAACAACGAAAGGCGACTTCAGATTCAGCGGGAGCAGCGAAGAAGAAGGAGACATTAACTTCCCACCCAGCCCTAGCTTCGCGAGGTTTTGCGAGTCACGTATTTCTAGTGATGATAGAAAGATTTAGCATCGCGTTTACGGCAAACGGCAAACGTCAGGCAGAAATTTGCTGTTTACCAAATACTCATGAAATTTATTTGAATTCAGCTGATATTTTGCCTGTTAGCCACAGCTATCGAGCAAGTACTAAAACTAGAGAAATAAGCTAGAATAAGAGAATTTTCATGGTTTTATGACAAGCGGCAGCCTGACGTTTGCCGTTGGCCGTAAACGCGTTGCTAAATCTCTCTAATAATAATCAATACTGCTACAATAAACTAAAGAAATGATCCACACACTTTCTGAACAATTTAAGCAATTGTCTCACATATGTACTTGAAAAATTCAAGTGATTTCAACGGGATTCGAACCCACGACCTCTGCGATGCCGGTGCAGTGCTCTTACCAACTGAGCTATGAAGTCACACAATTGAGGGCAGGGCCCAGTTGTTCAAAACCTGATTAAGCTAACCCAGGGTTAAAGTGAACTTTGATTCCAGTTTATTTACCAATTCACAAAGATTTTCCCGAAAGATTTTTGCTTGTCGCTTGTGACTCACACTTTTCTTCCGCTTTAGTCCAAAACCACTTTTTGAAAGTGTTTTCAGAGGGCGAAATTAAAACGTCGGTTACTTTTTAATCGAGGGTTAGCGTTAATCGCCTTTCGAACAACCGGGCCCTGGTCAATTTGTTGGGCTCATGCATGTTTTCCTGTTAAAGGAATGATGATTAAAAGAAATGCTGACCAGTACACGTGTTGATATCACGGGCTCAAGTTCAGAGCTCAGCTTTTTTTAAGTTTACCGCTGACAAGATACTGGTTTTCGATTGGATCGCAGGTTCAGGCCCGGTTAATTTATTAAACCAAAACGAGGCTTAACTTTTCGCGCTCTTCCTGCGGCTCGACGGGGCTACACGGCCATCGTCAACGCTTTTCGTGTTTAGGTGGGAAACACTTTGGAAAATATTTTTTTCCTTCATTTTTCGCCGGTTTTAATCCAAAACAGGTTTGACATATATAGCTGTGGTCAGGACCGCACTGGTGGCTACGCATTTATTCAGGTCAAGGAATACTAAACTTAAAACTGAGTGTTTGTTTTTAATGTGTAGAGGTGCTTTTTGCTCTGTATTGGGTAAGCTACTCAGTATGGCGTTACCTTCTTCTTGTAAACTTGCTATGTTAGGGAGATATTTATTACTTTTCCACTTCTTGTTTTAACTCGTTTTAGATTTGTTTTGTTTGGTTTTCTTTATCTGATTGCTTTTTGTTAAGGCTAAACGACATCAACAACAAAAAATTCAAAATTGTTTTATCCCGTAAATTCGTTGTTTATTAAAGTAAACTCTTTTCTGTAGTCGCCGGGAGAAATCGCTCCTACAGGAACGGTAGCGAATAAAATCGCCAAAAACCGAGCTTTCGATCGATCGGCAACGAATTTTGCGTGATTTCTGGCGTTACATAGCCCTAGAAAAATTTTTGGAGGCCAATCTTAAACCAGAGATTGCACTTCTAGTGAGCCGTTACATAACAAATGATACTAAAATAGACACTGAACATTAAAATAAAATGGCAAGTATTAAATGAACCTAATTCGGATATGTATTACACTAAAAGTTTAGCCAAAACTAGAGCTAAAGCACAGTCACAACAGTTAAAGGAAGGTCAGTGCGGACTTGAAGGAGTTGAGATTTGGCATTGCGAACGCCATTCTACATGACAGCCCCTCTATAGCTGAACGCCCTCTTAGCAGCTTCCGTACGTGGCGCTGGGCACGAAAACACTGTTTGAGGAGCCCCGTACACTATGTGAATAAATCCTAGAGGTTGGTGTAAACATATTTTTAAAACCCTCGGGATAAAGACCATTCAAAGGTTTGTAAACACTTATTGCAAGCTGTTTAGAGCGTCTTTGTTCGAGGATGTCCCTACTAGGAGTATATCCTAGGAGTCTATCCGCTGATCGTCTAAGTTTAAGCATAGCTATAAATATTAACTATGGTCAAAGCGCCTAGTGTCTATTTCTAACAATATGGTTTGGGTTAGCGTTAGGGCTATTTTGGAGCAAGCGTAAATGCAACTGTTAATGTTTTCTTTAAAAGCGCAGTTTTTGGGACACTTTGTGACGTTTATTGCCCGTATTTCTGGGCGCAAGTGATGTTGAAGTTGAGTAAAAGAAGAAGGGGACACTTCGTGCGTAGTTACTAAAACATGGAACTACCCAAAACGATCCAAAATTACCCAAAACCACCAAAAAACCACCATGCATATCACCAAAGACCACCAACAAAACGATACAAAACGAGTGTCCGGAAAACTAAGACCTAAGACCCAGAAAACAAAGACCCCATCACGAATAGCTTTTACGCGAATCCATACCAATATTTGCCTCAGTGTAAAGACCCTCCGAGTGCTCTCCTGGAAAACACTGAAAACGTCCTTGTAATGGAGACTCCATTACAAGGACGTTTTCAATGTTTTCTTTAGGTTTTTCCTCATATTTTTCCCCTCTCATGGGAACGGAACTGAAATAACAGAAATACACGGCAAAGTCAAAACATAAATATTCCATCACGATGGCAGTTGGAGCAGTGCAAATTGCCTTGAATCGC
>BLFK01000586.1:624195-626695 GCA_014634185.1 Astreopora myriophthalma | reverse complement strand
TGGACCATTGAGTTCCAAAGTAATTGCCCGGCAAATGTCGGCAATTGATGATTGCTTCCCCCTTCTCCGCAGTCCTAGCTTTTGGTATTTTAGCTGTCTGATGGTCCAATGAATACCATGACATACATGTACCGAGAGGAACATCAAGATGGCTGCATATCGATACCCTTTCCTCCAATACCCAGGTACACATTCCTCAACTGAATTGAATGTTTCCACGCAAATACAGTCTGGAAATCCTACACTATGAACTATAATTTGAAGCAGTAATAATAATATCACAACAGAGAACTTCATAATAATGTTTAGTCTCGCAAATACTGATATTCAAGAAGCATGGTTGATAACTTGTCAGGTAACCACGCCTCCATTACACTTCTGGAAATTGTTTTACATTCTGAAAAGTGTTCTGGATTCTGGGAAGTGTTTTGTCCCTATGGGCCACCGTATTATCTAGATGTCCGACAGCCGCACAGATCTTTAAAATAATCCGTGACCGGCAGTCTGAACTTTTAACTAATGCGTCCAAGCTAAGGTGGAAATGTTTTTAAGATCCTGCAAGATTTTACGAGGTCTTGCAAGAATCTAGTAACACTAAGATTAAGATGTTAGGAAGATCTTGTTTAAGATCTCTTATCCTAATAAGAGCTTAGTGTTATTGTGCATCAAATCGTCAAAATGTTCAATTTTGAGCATTCAGAGATCTTGTAAGGTCTTAGAAGATTCTCACAAGAACCTTAAAGGGCATGTAAACCTCCAAAATGCGAATTTTTCTGGTCACATAGTCATAAAGTACACATTTTTAGTATGCCGAATCCGTAACTCTTTTTTTAAAGCGAGCGCGTTTTCAGCAGGAAAAGGCCGATGCAAATTCGAAACCCCAGCCATTTTGGTTGCACCATATTTTAATCCTGCTATTTTAGAGAACATTATTAAAACAACAGTGGGGAGATATCCACAAATGCGACAGACGTTGTGAGCTGTTTCCAGATTTTTCAAACGTGTTGTCGACACCTTACCACTTCCACAAATTTATATTCCAGAGCTAGCAAAGGTTGCCAATATACGCCATCTTAGTGTACGGAAAATAATAAATATGAAGGGAAAGAATAGTGGAGCAGTAATCGCTCTAAGAAATATAATTAACGCTAAGAACTGGACAAATGCGTGGGTTAGCCTCGTAGCCTATCGCTATGGATGGTACGGTATCTCCAAGATTTACTGGAGAACCCGCAATTAAGAGACACCTGATTTAGTTCACTTTTCTTCAGAGTTACAGCCAGAATATTATTACATTTTGTGCTATTACATTTTGCGTTACTTTTGTGTATTGCATTTTGCGTCAAAAGTTATTACATTTTGCGTTACTATTACATTTCGTGACAATATGTGGTGTAACATACCCTCCTAGAGTCACCAAACTGCAATGATTGTATGAGATTGTCATAAAGTGTTGCATCGTGGCGTCAAGGACACACTGACAGAAGTGTGGTCTCGTTATTGGATAATCAAAGGGAAACAAGTGATAAAGATGCTACTTCAAAGTTGTTCAGTGTGTGCTAGGATACAGGGAAAGCTGTACACTCCCCCTGCTGCTGTCAGTCTTTCAGAGTGGCAGCATCAGGGGGGGTGCTAAAATGCACAAGGTCTACATAGCGTTGTACATGTGTGCCAGTAGCAGAGCGGTTCATTTGGCTTTGGTTCCTGCCTTGGATGCTCAGTCTTTCATTAGAAGTCTGAAAAGATTTGTGGCCCGAAAAGGAATAAACAGGTGTTTTGTCTCAGACAATGCAAAAACCTTTAAGAGTAACAACAGTTTGTTCGTCAATTGGGAATTGAATGGAAGTTCAATCTGCTGTGATCCCTATGGTAGGGAGGATTCTTTGAGGTTGGTCAGTTGTACCAAAGGGTGCCTAAAGAAGATGCCGAGTACAGTCCTCAGGGAGATTGAAGGTGTTCTGAATTCTAGACCACTGACTTATGTTTACCAAGATGAAGCAGAAGAGCCCTTAACGCCATCGCACCTGATGCTCAGAAGAGGGTTGTTGTCCAGTGACCAGTTAGCAGAAACGGATGAACATTCTCAGTCCAGTAGTGGTGGTGATGTCACCAGAAGGTCAAAGTATCTTCAGTCACTTCTGAAGCACTTTTCAAGCAGGTGGCAGAAGGGGTACCTGACTGGCCTTCGGCAATTTCATGGGTATGCTGATGGTAGAGGCAGAATGCGTCTCCAGAAAGAACTAGCAACCGACAAGGAATATGATGTCGTTATTGTGAAAGAGGAAAATTGCCCAAGAAGCACATGGAAATTGGGTTGTGTGAAGGAGTTGATGAAAGGGCAAGATATGTGGAGCAGTAGTGACTGTTCCAGGGAAGCAGAACCAGTTGTCTGAGCTAAGAAGACCAGTACAGCATCTGGTTCCAGTCGAGTGCAGAAAGAGCATTTAGAAAGCCTTGATGTAGATGACACTTAGAAACAACTTTTAGTTTCTTCCCCCCC
>BLFK01000586.1:617556-624185 GCA_014634185.1 Astreopora myriophthalma | reverse complement strand
CCCCCCCCAAAGTTTCTTGAGACGTTGTCATTGGTCCTTTGACCAATGGGTGGGGAGAGTGTAGAACACGTTATTTTCACGTGATGGTTTTTTTTTTTGATTGACAGTTTTTTTTCTCTGAAGAATGTTATGAAGTTGTTGTTTCGAGGTATATATATATATATATAAACCAAACAATTTGCTTTGTCTGTCAATGTTCTTGTTTGAACATGGTTTTACAAAAAAATATGTATTTGAAATGCGTTGATGTGGACACTTATTTCTGCCCTGTACTGTAATGAGTACAATGACTCAGTTGATTTAGTTTGTGTTTTTTAACTTTACAGTTAACTTCATGTAAGCTGTTTCATTTGTTGTGACTGTTGCCATGATTTTATTCTTCTTGCATTGTCATTTTTCAATTAGCGGAGTTTATAATAATGCTGGGTGAGAGAAACCCCACTTTGGACAAGTTCACAGCAGCTTTGGCAGACAATGGTGCAGAATTTCCAGTAAGTAATGGCACAAATATACAGTACCACTCAAAGGTAACTTGATAGTCTTGACTCAATTCTTGAAGCTCGATTCTCATGTCTCGAAGGTTGAGGCGTGTGTGTTTTGAGACACAAGAATCGAGGATCGAGAATCGAGAAACAAGGAGCTCTGGAATATTCATAAACTCGATTTGCCGTGAGAAAGTAGTTTATTTCTCGAAAAATGTATGTAATCTTGAATATCTTTCCTTGACGAAATGTCACGAGCTTATTTATGTACCAGTTCTGCAAAGATACACGTGTTCTTGTCGAGAATCGAGAAACAAGGAGCTCTGGAATATTCATAAACTCGATTTGCCGTGAGAAAGTAATTTATTTCTCGAAAAATGTATGTAATCTTGAATATCTTTCCTTGACGAAATGTCACGAGCTTATTTATGTACCAGTTCTGCAAAGATACACGTGTTCTTGTCACGCTCTAGTTGTGCACAAACTACCGCTAGCTACTTGACCATTCTATTGAGCCACAAAAGTCAACAATGGACAGGGTTCGTGTGACACTTGCAATTCGCGACCGAAAACAAAAAGAATACAGAATTACGGCGAAATACTTCTTGCAAACTCAAGTCAGCTGATTTGTCAAAATGTCCACTAGAACAAACAGATGTGGCTTTATTTTCTGATTGTTGCATTTGCACAATGCAACTGTCACAAGAACCTTTTCCAGGGGTGGTTGTTGACAGGTTTTTGCATTTGAAATCGCCCATTTGATCGACCACTTTTGGTGACATCCTATGACCATGCCGCTGTGACGGTGATTGTGAAAATTCACAGCATGACTTTAGGTAGTTAGAAGCAAGTGAATTTCATGGTTTTTGGCTTTGAACAGCTAAAATTACCTGGCTTTCATTTGGATGGTGAAGGGCATGTGGAAGTACATGTACACCATAGAAACTGGACATAATTCAGAAGGCTTCCAGCAGCCATTGGAGTTGCGTGCCTTGTCTTTCTCTTCTACTTTTGTCGGGGGTGCCAGCAGCAAGTGACATTTGGGATCAAAAGATGCAGAATTATGGGCATTTCTCTCAACCACTTGAATCTATCTGAGAGCAGCTGTTACAAAATACAGTAAATGTATGAGATCAAAGAGCATGCGTGACATCATGCTGCCTCAAACAGTTTGGATTGTCCGCCTGTAATTCGCGTAACGCAACTGTGGCACATTCTCTGTTCATCTTCTGTACTGTTTGAGGAGAATGCAAACAGTCTACGTGTATTATTAGCTTAAAATGCAAACGGATTTTCTTTCTGTTTATGACTCCCATACTAGAATGTACACCAATTCTGTAATTTCAGATCTCTTGCTTGAGGCACTCCATTTTCTGGAAGCTTCCATACAGTGGTATCAACAATCGATTCCACAAATTAACGGTGGAAAAAAGGCTTCAGGTTTTTGTTGTTGTTGTTACGCCGTTGGATGCTCCTGACCAGTTGACTATAAAGAATGGCTGTTTTGTGAATTATCACAGCAGATTTATTCCTTGATCCTTTCCGGAAAGACAAACAACAACAGCAACAACAACAAACAACAACAACAATAGTTTATTCACATTTCCGTTCTTACATAACATTACAATGTTTTCTATATTTAGAAAGAGAAAAGAGAAATTAGTTAGTTGCAAAGATGCTAAAATATAAGTTACACACAGGAAAATGCCAAGCATCTAAGTAAACCGTTAGGTTTTCTAGTTAGACACTAGACCTGCTTAGTATCATAGATTATGCAGACATCTATACACACACAAAATAAAAACGAACAAAAGAGTGCACTAAAACACTAAATAACTAATGACTAGAGAGAAAATTAAATTGAATTAATTTTGCTTCGAGGTAAGGTTTTTCATTTCAGTTGGCAATTGACGCCAACAGTCGACTGCCAAGGCTGATGTTGTTTTCTTACAAGCGTTGGTCCTAAAACGTGCTTGTAAAAATTACCTTTTGCGGCATAGCGGGTATGGTAAGAAAGAACATCACTGGCATACTGAAAGGACTTGGGAGCTGCTTTTTGTGCCACTGATGGGAGAATTTAAGAAGTTGTAGTGTAAAAATATTTTCAACAGTTAAAATATCTAATAAATTCATAAGCGGGGGAGCACTCTCTGTACATTTCTCATACAAGGTGGCGAAGAATAACATTTTATCATTACTGCTCTGAATCTTCTTTAACAACTCGTCGTACTTGCCAGAGAAGTCGTCGACAGACGACTTCAGGTCACCAAATTTTTCTTCAATCGAAAGCAATTTTGATCTTATTGGTCTAATTTCCTCCTCGAGGAGTTTTTTGATTTCATCCAAGGTTGCCATGAACAAAACAAATAACGCGATACCTGCATATGGTAAAATTATGGCCAAAATGACGGAGCTACTAAAATATGCTACCAGGGGCCATGGCGCCATATGCTAATTCCCGGAAAGGAACAGCAGTTACTTTATCAAACAGCCTGAGAGTGCACATGAACTTCGCACATGCACATCAATGAGCAGCAAGCTCCTTATTTTCTTGACTCAAAACTCGATAAATTCGTCCCATGAGAGTTGACTTGAGACTCTATACTTATAATCTTTGAGAATTGAGAGTCGAGACTTGTGAGTGACTGTAGACTTACCTTTGAGTGGTCCTGTACGCCTCTACACGAAGTTGTTGAAGTTTTTAATACTGCATGTTTGTGTAATCATAATACTCCCAAGTGAGATCATTCCAAATTTTTAAGAATACACAACCTGGCCTTAATTATCAATCAACCCAACTGAAAAGTCAAATTGAAGAGCTTGGAGCATAAAGAGCCTGTGTAGTGGATTTTTGTTGAATGGTAAACAGAAGAATGACTATTGTAGTTTTCGTTGAGCGTGCGGAAGACATGTAAACTTGCTATGGCAATTTGAAGTTGCAGTTCTCTAGTTTTTTTCTTTTACTCAGAAAAAGTCAAACTTTTAGATTGACCAATAATTAAATCCAAAAATATCACCTGTGTTTTTTCGTTGGCTTGCACTGCATCTTCGAGAAAAGGCTCTTGGAATCGAGACGATCAGTTGTTAGAGACAATCTGAGTTAGATGCGACTTGCTTCTGTGGTTTAAGGCACTGTTACACTCGGCAATTTTTCATGCAACTTGTCTCGTAACTTTGTTGCGAGACAAGTTGCTTGAAGAATTGCCTAGTGTAACATACCCTGCCACACACATTTCTCTCTTTTTTTTGTTGCCGCAATCATTGCAAAAAGTAGGAGTCAGTTATAGTTTCCACAGCGTGTCTCGCATCGTTGCAAGGATTTTTTACCCAGATCGTGCAGTGTAAAATCTACCCTGCAACTTGTGTCACAACGCTTGAACGCTCAGAAAAAGCATTCCAACAGCTTTCAAAAGCGTTTGTTTACCGTTCGTTATCTGCTCATTTTTGCCCATTTCAACGGGTAAGCCTTAGTGTATGTTTTCCCTTGGAAAGTCACATTACTTTTTTTTATTTTAAGTATTGGATAGGAAATGACTCTATGGCTTGGAGTGTTGGTGATACATTCAACATTATTTTAATTCGGGAGGAAAACGGGGGAAAAAACAAAGAACTAAACATGACAAGTACATTGTAATCTACAAGTTTTACATGCTTTCTTTTTGTTTCCTCCACTACTTTCACTCTCCGCTACAGAATTCCACTTTTGTCTAGATTATGGCTGAAATCCATTGTAATGAAATCTACTAAGCGTATCGTTGAAAAAACAAACAAACAAAAATCGAAACAAACAAACAAACACTCAGTAGATGATGGCAAGGTCTAAATTAATTTATTTCCTGTTTTGTTTTATGAACAGCTTACAGTTTTTTTGTGGTGGCACATTGCCACAGTCAAATCTACTACAGCATTCGGTTGTTTTTGTCTTTGCCTTCGTTGTGGTTTTTGTCCCACCACTGTGATTCCATGGTAAAAAATAATGATCTACAAAGACAAGGAATTATGACATGCAAATACATGTAGTTTTGAGTGGTATTGTATTTTTTGCACACATTCATATGTACTGTATCTTTTGTGTTACTGTTCTTGAAGAAAAATAAGCAGTAATTATTACTGCTGACATGCATTTGTCTTTTGAAGTTTAGTACATTTGCATGTATATGTATGCTTTGATTCACCCTATAAAGCCAGTTACATGTATTACTCAGGGCTCGAAAAATATTTGAATTCCACTTTGCCCTTTGGGCAAGTAACTCTCAAATTTTGCTTGCCAGAGGCACTTCACCGCTTGCCCAATTTTTCAAACTCATTAATAATTCATGACCCAAAAATGGCAGTCATACTACACCCAAGTATGTTATCACTAGCAAACTTGTATGTTTCGCCGAAAACAGAGATTTAGCTGGATTTTAGCATAAAAAATGCTGGCTTCGTTTTCGCGGTCGAAATATGCAGCTTTTTCACGTACAATTTCTACAGCTTTGATATATCGTTGTTGAGTTACGTTTTGTACAGAGAAACTGGAAAATGCTCGCAAAAAATTGCGAAAGAAGCACAGTGTTTTCGTGCCCAACGCAGCTATTTACATTTGATCGGGGCAGATTTTGATCACGTGCTAGGCAACCACTTCTGAGCTGTGAGCACGCGTCATGCAATCAACAAAACAACGCTATAAATTGTAATTTTCGTCAAGCTTCATCTAAACACTTGATTACCCTTGTGCCTAAAATTTACCCTTTCTGCTCAAAATCATTATCACAAATTTAGACAGCAAACGGCTTGCCTGGGCTCTTGCCCATGGGGCAAGTGAGGAGAGAAAGTCACTTGCCCAAGGGGAAAGTCTACTTGTCCCGGACGACCGGACAGGGGTTTTTTCGAGCCCTGTTACTCCTATTAAGATCCTGTGTATTTTTTCTATGCATAAGGAGTCATTCACATCCAACTTGTTAAGACTAATTCAGAAGATGAGACCAACAAAGCCAGGAGCATGTGATGCTAAACCAGGTATGTAATGCAGTTACTGAGTTCATGCACATGTAGATGTTTAGATGAAATTTTTTCATAGGTAATTTTTTTTTCAACTAGGGACATATTTGTTGAACCAGGTAATCTTGCACTGCTATGATCTTAATGAACTGTTTTAAAACAGATTTTGCTTACTTTTCTTTCTTTTTATTAGTTGAGTGTTGAGTTTTCTATCTTTTTCCTGTCTGTTCCCCTATCTCTGTATTACCATTATTATAAACCCATCTCACCAGGGTGTGATAAAGAAGAAACTTACCTTTCACCCACTGTGGTTTGAACCAGCTATCAACAGATTTAAGACTGTGCTCTAGTGATGCCCGGTCACCTCTGGTGACTAACATTTGGCTTTGGATGACTGAAAAAAAAAATTTGTGCCAGGCACTCTTGCACTGTAGTTCGGATCAGTTTTTGGTAAAGAAAGCACAATAATTATGTAAAATTCTGCTGTCAATCAATTATCAAAGCATGGTAAAAAATGTGCTTTACACAAAAAAATGGTCGCTTGCCTTACCCTCACTTGCTCAAATCTCAAGTTTTATTCTGCATGATTTAATGCGTCTCCCACAAAAGGCACGAACATTCTGAAAATAATTACTTGCCCCATTTTTGCAAAATATTCTCACTTTTCCATGTGAATGTTTCTTGAAATAATTTCTTATTACTAGTGTTTCAAATGACTGTTTTCTACAGCGGAGTGTGTGAACTGTTATATTGTATTTTACAAAAGTCTTCTTTTATGCAAATTTATCACGTTTTCTTATTGGTCAATTTTTCTGGATGGAGTTATGTTGCTATTGACAGTTGTGGGTTCTTGTTCCCTTGGAATACAACCTGAACATATAAAAATGGCTACTGCTAAATAACTGCAAGAAAGAATTTACATAATTTCTGGAAATAGCACAGTTCTCTTAAGTTATAATAAATATCTCCATACGCTTTCCATACATTTAGCTAGTTTGTTTACAATAGCTAAATTTAGCTACACGACAAACATATCAAATCCACACAGGAAAGAAAATTTGAAATCCCATGGTTTTGTAAAGATTCTACAATGATTTTGTGAACAGTACCTGATGCTATTGTGAGAAAAGAAAACCAGTTTTGACTAAAGAACTTACAAGGATC
>BLFK01000586.1:602556-612556 GCA_014634185.1 Astreopora myriophthalma | reverse complement strand
ATCAGGGTACTTACTACGAATGGTTTGCATGGTGTGTGGTGTGTGTAGTTCTGAAGCAGATGAAGGAACATTGGGTTTGCCAGAGTCTAAAGTAGCAATGTTTTCTCTAAGAAGCTCAATAAGCTTTAGTTCCTCAGAGTCACTTAAACCAATTAGAGGGGTCAAGTCCTCAGCAACAACTCTAAACTGAATGATTCCTTCTCTTCCAGTTGCAGGGTTGAACACAAAACATTTTCTGGTTCCCAGTGTTTGGATATGAGTTTTTTCATCATAGAGTGAAAGGATTGGACGACAGTTGTATTTAGGTCCTGCAGGTCATGGTCACCGCTAATCTCCCTGTATACATCAACTGGTAAAATACTGCATGTCGAACCAGAGTCTATCTGAAAGTTCACAGAAATTATTTTCTTTGAGATGACCAAGTTTGCAAAAGCTTTCCTATGGTCGCACTGTTGTTTCAGGGTGCAAATTTTGTCCACAACTTCATAAAAATGCTCTTCACCGTCTTCATCAACCTTCAGGACAAATGGTTTCTTACATGATCTTGATTGCCTTTGATTTGCTGGTTTTGCTTTTCTCTCTTTTTGGAGTCACGTACATTCTTTGGAATCTTTAAAATGATTCTTTATCTTGTAAAGGCTACACACTGCTCCCCAGGCAGGGCAGTGTCTCTTGTTTGTGAAACTATGTGATCCTTTTTTGTTAGCACAGTAGTTGCACATAAGACCTTTGTTTGGCTTATCTTTAAATACAGCTTTGGTGCTATCACTCACATGTGGTTTTAAACAGCATTCCTGGACTTCTTGGTTTATGGTTTCATGGGATTTATCAATTGACACAGCTTGAATTCAAGTAAGAGTGTTTCCTTTCTCAAGCAGTTTTTCCTTCAAATCATCATCAGAAACTCCATACACAAATTGGTCTCTCACTTGTCTGTCTTCATCTATGTAATTGCAATCTTTAACTAAACAGCATCAAATCAGTGACAAATGAAGTGATTGTCTCTTTAGGGTTCTGAACTCGTTCCTTGAATTTCTTTGAAGCTACAATCTCATTACATTCAGCACTTACCGGTCCTTCCAGTTTAGTCCACATCAGTTTGTAATTGTTTACATCTTCACCCTCCCCCCGGTCTAAACTGTCATAAATCTTCTGACCTTTCCGGTCTGAGCCAATGTTGTACCAGTATACACTTTCTTTCCTCAGATTTGTTAACGAGACTTCCTTTGAAGATATATCCACACTTTTTTTTTGAGGCTTTTAACGCTTCGAGGTGGTTTTCTTGGCGAGCATTGAACTTTGGTCGCTCAAAGTTCATAATATTTCCAGTAAAATGATCCACTGGATTTTGAGCAGGAGCACCCTCGGCTTCATCGTCAGACATCTTTCACAACAGCAGTAATAAAAAGATGCAGAAATTATCAGATTTCTTCACTCCAGCAGAAAGTTGACGATAAAAATTCGCTCGGAATAGTTGCTATTCGCCTCACAATGTGAATTGCAGAAGATTTGGCGGGAACTGGTTCGGTGACTGTCTTCGCAGAAATGTTTACAGATTTTCTTCCTGGATCCTCCAAGCAGGTTTCCATTCCATTATTAACCTCTTCACTCCTGGTACCATGTTATTGCGTGGAAGAGACGACCACACACACAGGTTAACTCAACGTTTTACTCGCATCCTCTCTCCCTGTACATCCCATAATGATTTACTTGTGTCCAATCTCCTAACATTAGTCATCAAAGACCAGGCTTGCAAACGCTCACTGTAGAAGATAGGAAGAGTAATGGATAATGTCTGATGATCAGAATTGCAATGAAACAAAAATTATCCACCTACTTTATTGAGATAAAAATCCAAAACATACTTCCAGGGACTTTCATAATTTTCAATGTATTTCTTTACACAAATGACTCTTTGAGCAGAAATCATGGATTCAAGATCCAGCATTTTTAAACCACCATCTTCAATATCATTTATTAAAGCTGAACATTTGACCTTGTCCTTGCTTCCAGATAAAGGAATAAAGTTCTTTATTAACTTCTTTAACTAGTTCACTGGACACAGGAATTAAAGATGCCTTGGACATAACTTTGGGAATGGCAAATGATTTCACTATTTGAATTCTACCCATGAGCGTTAGGCCCCTCCACTTCCACATATTCAATACCTTTTTGATGGATTTTGGGACAGAATCGAAATTGGCTCTCTTTCTCCTTGCGTTGTTATAATCAAAAAGCACACCAAGAATTTTAAGAGAAGTTTTAAAATTCTTGAGGGAATCTCTCGTACTCTGAATTCCTCGTGCCTAAACTAAAAAAAATCATTTTTCTCCTCATTTACTTTGAGACCAGAACATTCTGAGAATTTACTAAGGCAATCTCATAAACAATCTTATGAGGATCTGTTACGGAGAAAACAAGTCAAAAAGTGTCACTTTAACCTTGGAATTGCCACTTTAAATACCCTGAATGTTTTCATTTTTTTGAATACTGCATGCCAGAATTTCTAATCCTAATATGAAAAGAAAAGGTGAGAGTGGGTCTTCTTGCCACACGCCTGGACTGACTGCAAAATAATCTGATGTAAAGCCATTTTTGATAATACAGCTTGATATATATGAATACAAAGTATGGATCCATTGAATAAAAGACAGCCCAAAGTTGAATGCATTGAGAACTTTAAGATAAGTATGATCCAAAGAGTCGCATGCTTTTTCAAAGTCAATAGCTACAAGGATTCCTGACATTTTCGTATGTCTGGTGTATTCCAACATATCATCAAAAGTTCTTACAGGGTCGAAAATTGACCTTCCTTTTTGATATGCATTTTGACTGCACTGAATTATCTCAGGTAATATTGGTTCCAAACGTTTGGCTAAAGTTTTAGAAGCTATTTTAGCGTCTACATTGATTAGGGAAATTGGACGCCAGTTTTTTATCAACCTTTTGTCCTTGCCTTTCTTTTCCAACAAAGTTGGAACTTTAGTGCAGCGACTTTGCGAGGCCATCGAATCGGAAAAGCTAGGCTCGCAAACAATTGAAACTGACACAACGTATTCACAAATCGAAAGCCCTGCCAAGGGCCAAGCAATTATTCAAGATACCCTGAAAGTGGATGATATATATTCCTTTATCGAGATCAAAGTAAGAGAGGTTTGTCGTCTTGAAATCAAAAAACATAAGCTAGAGGCAAGCACATCATATGCAAATGAAACCATAGCATCTCTTCGGGAGGAAAATAATCTACTCAACATAAGACTTCAAGAGTTTGAATCTCATTACAAAAGTGTGAGAGAAGAGGCCAGAACTCTCAGTAACGAAAATAAAAGTTTAATGACAGTGATTAGACAGGTTGCAATGAAAGATGAAGGGAGAAATATTGCAAGGGATGCTGACAATGGCCCTACTGTAAATTTGCATAATCAGCAACGTCAAGTTCAAGATCAAGGTCAAAGTCAAAAGAAATCAAATTCAAATAGAGCCACGCAGCAAAGAAAATCTACTGAAACTGGCAAGAAATCTGAACATTCAGAACGCTTCAAGCGACGAACAAAGACAACGCCTGCAGGAAGAACTTCGGAAGCTGCATCATCCCTGACCAAGTCTGAGAATGATCAGGTCACAGTAGTTGTAGGTGACTCCATCATTAAAAATTTGCAAGGAAGAAAGCTGGGCAAAGCTGTGGGGCACTGGGTAGTTGTGAAGCCTTTTCCCGGGGCAACTGTACATGATATGAAGTCTCATATCATTCCAACTATTGAAAAATCTCCAGACCAAATCGGCCTGCACATTGGTACGAATGACCTCAGATTCAAAGAGCCTAATATGGTTGCGCATGCAATTGTCTATCTATCGAGGGAGATTGAGAATTCTTGTGATGCCGAAATATTTTTATCTGAAATAACAACTAGGAATGACGCTTACAGTGATGCGGTTCAAACTGTAAACCGTCAGCTGAAGCAGTTCTGTGGGCGAAATGGATGGAAACTGATAAATCACGCTAATGTCACCCAGAACGGACTTAACAAAGGTGGATTACATCTGAATAGGGAAGGTAACGACTCATTTCATAGAAATTTTGTACATTTTTAAAGGAATAATTGACCCCCTGGTTCTTTGAATGCCGAATCTCCTGTATCAGCAAAGCCTCGGTATGTTTCTCAAGGCAATACTTGCTGTCTCGAGTATATACACAACAGCAGTTACTGAAGCCTCTTATTTGCCTAATTCTCTACCCCCAAAATGCGGTTTTAAAATAGCTTTCTTAAATGTAAATAGTCTAATAAAACATATTGATCATCTCAGAATTTTTCTTGCTGATAATCCAGTTGATGTCCTTGCAATTAATGAATCCAAACTCAATCATTCTATCAAAAACTGCGAGCTCTACATCTCTGGTTACGAAATTACTCGTAGACACAGAAACAGGAATGGTGGCGGTGTATGCTTTTATATTAAAACTTCTATTAACTTTGTAATATGCCATGACTTGAACCTGAATGATCTTGAAAATTTATGTTCAGAAATTCAAAAACCATGCTCTAAGCCATTTCTAGTAGTAACTTGGTATAGGCCACCCTGCTCTTCGGTCGAACTTTTTTCACACTATGAGACCCTTGTCGGAAAATTAGACTCTTGGTATTTAATACTATCTGATGGGTGACTTGAATTGCAATATGGCCTCTACCCAGTTTGACTCTAATACACCTTTACTTTGTGAAATTTCTGATATATATGGGCTACAACAACTCATAACAGAACCAACTTGTATTACTGAATCATCATCATCGTTAATTGATGTAATATTTACAAACTGCATTAACAGGGTAGCCTGTTCAGGAGTTTTGCATGTTGGCATTAGTGATCACAGCCTCATTTATGTTTGCTTTCAAAGGGCATTCCACCAAAACTTACAGAAATTTTTGTAATTTTAACCGAGAAAACTTTCGCAGGGATATTTCTCAACAGGATTGGTCTTGTACCAGTGATGACCTGAACGTTTTGTGGACTGACTGGAAAGCTAAATTTCTGACAATTGTGAACAATCATGCTCCAGTCAAAACAAAACATGTGAGGTCAGGCAAGGTACCTTGGATCACATCAGACCTGCGGAAGGGTATGTGCGATCGCGATGTTGCTAAACAGAAAGCTATTAAATCTAACGATCCTCAAGACTGGGCCGTGTACAAAAGGCTACGTCATAAGATCAATGGAGAAGTTTAATCTACCAAGGCATCCTATTATGCTAATGCATTTATTCAGTCTAGTGGCGACTCATGTAAAACCTGCTAAATGATTAATGAACTCATGTCCCGTCAGAAAAATAATGCATCTGTGAAAGAATTAAACTAAACGAGAACTCAGTAAACAATTCTAACGAGCTTTCCAATGCGTTTAATGATCACTTTTCAACAATTGGAACCAAACTTGCTCATGAAGTACCCCTTATTACGGATGGTTCAAGTTATGCCGATTACATTGTCAGCAGCAACAACAAGTTCGTTTTCAGTCCAATTAGTAGTAGCAATCTAAGGCAACAGGCCTCGATAATATTTCTGCTAAACTAATTCGTGAATGTGCAGATCTTATCTCAATCCTGTTATGCAATATTTTCAATAAGTCTTTAAGTTCTGGTCGATTTCCAGATGACTGAAAATGCACTAGAGTGATTCCTTTGCTTAAACAAGGTGGGAGAACTGATGTTAATAATTATCGGCCAATCTCTGTTATCTCAGTAATAGCTAAGGCGTTCGAGAGAATAGTGTATGATCAGTTGTATACACGACTTTCATAATGGTGGACCGCTTGGGCGGAGTGGTAACTAACCACATCAGAGCGAGGCAAGTAAGGTCACTATCTCTGAAGCAGTCATGTGGAAAAACATTCAAATGAATTCCAAATTTGTTAGGCTTGTCAAATTCTGTAGCCTTGTTTTCGTTTCTTCGGCCTGAAAGAGTAGAAATTCGGTAAACCTTCACATTCTGCAAGGGAATTTTGTCGCTTAATGATCGCTGAGCAGGAGAAAAATGCCTACGAGCTGCTGTGTGCCTCAATGCACAAAGAAAGGTTATCTTGACGAAAATGGGAGTAAAGTTTCTCACTTCACGTTTCCAGATGATCCGGTTCTGCGAAAAAAATGGATTCTATTAGAAGAGATGAGGGAATATATTTTCAGCTACAGAAATGGACTAAAGTTTGCTCGAGGCATTTCAGAGAGTATGATTTCATCAAAACTCTCAGCGGTAGGAGAGATCTGTGAAAGAATACCGTTCCATCACTGTTTTTTTGGACTCAAACCTCTCCTCGCAAGCAAAAAGCTCCCACCGTTCACGAACAAATTGTTGAAACAAGGCGTGTTCTCCTTTCAGAAATTGAAACAAATGAAGAACCGGTAGAAAGAGAAAACGCTTCGGAGAGCGAAGAAGGTGAGACCAATGAAACTGAAAGCATCACGAAACAGGATGTGGCGATGCAAACAAATGAAATTAGATCCAAGGATGACAGTGCTGACAGTGACAAAGAAATGAATTCCCAATTGATTGACCTAAAAACTAAACTTGAGAAGGCAAATCAGTGCATTGAATCTCTTCAAAAGCATATGGTTACAGTCCATAGGTTTAGAGGTGATGACTCCTCCGTCAAGTTTTATACTGGCTTTCCAAACTGGGATACATTCAATGCTGTTTTTAAATACCTAAATCCAGGAAATGAAGGGCAAAATATATCGTACTGGGTCTCAAAGTTAAATGTGAATGTATCAGCAGCAGTATACAAGGGTGAAAACGAGGAAGCAATTAGAAAAAAAGGAAGGTCAAGATCCTTGAGACCAACTGTAAAATACTCCTCGCACACCCTTTAATCAACTTTAATACTATAACGATTCACTGAAACACTTTTATATCAAAATTACACATAAAGAGTGAAGAAACAATACATGAAATACTACAAGTTGCATAATGCGTAGAAACAAACAAAACTAATTAACCAAAAACGAACGAAAAACTACGGAAAAAACAGGAAGACTAATTACGAACAATGCAAAAATATGCAAGTAAAAAACAAAGGACTTGTCGAGCATTTCGACTCTGCCCTGTACCTTGTTCAAATTCTGTTCTAGGCTAACGACTACAGTGTTAATTGGCTCAAGCTTTGAATGCACTGCATCGAGTCTAGAAAGAATAAGGTCGACTTTTGAACCAAGGTTGTGAGTCTTTTCCACTTCCACATGCCCCGGAACTTTGTCCTCTGGAGTTGACACCAACTCAACGTTCAAAGGCTTATCTCTGGCCCCTTTTTCTTCGGGAGACCTTAATTCGTTATTTGAGGTACTTGAATTACTTCCATGCTTTTTCCTTTATTTAAAGTAGCATGGAAAACACTGATGAAAAACATCCTTGAGGATTGCTTGACTAACCCAAGAGACTTTCTTCAAAAGTTCAAGCTCTTCCTGGGTTCTGAGACCTGTATTAAAAACCAAGCTGACATGAACTTTAAAGTCAATTGAACAGTGGTGAGCGATTGTACCACAGGCCCTGGATTCCCACTTTGCCTCTGTTGCAGACAGTATAGGAGGAGACTTGGCCAAATTATCATCAGAGAAGGACCAAAAATGCCACCCAGCTGTCACACAGATAAGTGAAATGCATCATGATATAGAAGAATTCACTCTAGAACCAACAAATGGGGCAAGAGGTCATGTCTGCATCCCAGTAAAGACACGGAAACTTGGAGCTTGAGAACTAGCCATACCACTCACCAAGTTATACAACTCATGTATACTTAGTGGTAAATAGCCGAGTGAGCGGAAAAATACCCGTCTTCAAGAAAGACAGCCATTTAAAGAAAGAAAACTACAGGATGGTTACAGTTCTCTCCACTGTGGATAAAGTACTGGAACATCCTACCTACACCCATGCACAACTGCTTACCGCAAATGGCACAGTTGCAAGCCCACTCTTATCTCCCTTATTGAGCAGTGCCAAATTGCTAAGGACAAACACCAATGCGTCACTGTGTTCTCGACTGATATGTCCAAAGCGTTTGACTAGCTCCACCCAAAGCTTGTGCTGAACAAACTCAGCACCTACGGCTTTGAATGAGGAGAACAGTCTGAATCTAATGGTCTGAAAACTGGGACCCACAGCAAGCAAGCGGAACACTGTAAATAGGGCTTAGCACAGGAATCCACCCTAGGGCTGCTATTGGGGAACATTTGTCAGAGTGATCTCCCCTACAAAGTCAAATCAAATCTGTCTATGTATGCAGACAACCACCAGTTATAAGAAATAGGTGACAGTCCCGAAAGAGGAAAGTCAGCATAAGCTAGCAGTGCAGAAAAAGCCGCTAAGTGGTACAAAGATAACATGCTCAAAGGAAACCACAGCAAATACAAGACCATGCAGGGTTCTCCTTATGAGGCAGTAACCGGTAAAATTTACTGCTTGTAAGAGCACTTATTACTGCCTGCAAACATTCAAATTGTTGCTTATCCTTTGCAGAACGTCCAACATTAACCAAATGCTTTACTGGTTTGAAAAGGTCCCTTACCTGTTGTGCTGAAAACTAGGGAGAACCCTGCAATGCAGATTCAAAATGATAAATGATTGTCAATTCTGTGCTTGAAATAGAATCCACGGACAAGCTAAACCTATTAGGGGTGATGACTGTTTGCAAATTAAGCTTCAGCAACCACATTAACAGTGTATGTAAGAAAGCAAGCCAAAGAATTGGGGTACTAATGAGATTGAGATGAAAAGGATGCTTGGCTGAAAAGCATTTCAAGGGCATTTGGGTTTGAAACAAACTTGAAACTGGTGTTTTTGCATCAAGTCTGTGGTCCATGGACACAATGAAGTTTGATTCGTGATATTTGCGTGCAGTTCATGGTCCAAATGATATAAGTTTTCCAAGTTTGAAACCTGTTTCAAAACTGATTCAAATGTTTTTTTTTTTAAGGCTGTTTGAAACGTGAGGAAGGTGTTTATCAGTGTTTTAAATGCAATCATGTGTTAGATCTGTCAACAACCTTAATACAAGCCATTATTATTACAGAAGAAGCAAAACAGTTATTCCTAATAACATGGCACAAGGAGTTTGCATGGAAAGTTGGGTATTAAGAAAATCACTGAAACGGTTTTATGTGATTGTCACAAGTACTTTTTTGGCTTTAGATGATAAACAAGAACTATAAGCTTAAACCAAGGATAGTTGTTGACAGGGAGTATGTTAGGAAATGTCATCAGCAAGCTAGGATAACATGCCAACTACAGCACTTTTTCGGCCCTTTTAGTAGTTGAAGGGTCCAGTGCAACTGTCACCGTGGAAACTGGAATAGTCTGTGCTTTGTTTCTGCATTTCCTATTTCAGAACACATACTGTGGAGTAGTCTTGAATACAAAGCGGCAGTCACTACAAAGTTTGATCGGTTCGGATTCTTTACTTGAATGTGTAAGATCTGTCTGTACACAAAACTGAATAAGCATGTTTTCCATGTGAAGGTTGAGATAGCATTTAAAAGAAGAAAATATTTGCCCTTCATCAACGTTAAATCATAAAGGATTTCATTGCTAGAGCCTTCTGAAAAGCAAACATTGGGATAAAACGCAACACCTGTTGACGGATTGCGTAAGCAACCTCTGTAGATACATGCAATCTTTAATATGTGAAAAACGGTGCACAGGCTTTGACTTTAATGGTCTGCCTTGGAAAAGGAGATAACTCGGGACTGAAGTTAGCGTACACGCGTGACCGAAATTTCTTGCAGCCAGGCTTGCAATGGTTGTGGAAAGTCTTCAAGTTTACGGTCTGTGAGTACAGCATTTGTTACTTTTCGTGGTTTCATTCTATGATGGACAAAAGCTGCGTTTAATGCACTGAATGTGCGCTTAGCCCAAGCAAGGTAACATTAGTGCAATATTAACTTGACGAGTAGGTTTTGTAATGCCATCCACACAATACATGTAGATAAATGTTATAGTTTGCATCACGTGGTTTCTCTTGA
>BLFK01000586.1:592556-597556 GCA_014634185.1 Astreopora myriophthalma | reverse complement strand
ATCTAATCAAAGATGTTTAAAGTCTAAGGTCGAGTTTAGAATTCAACCAAGCCCAAGTGTAGGAGATACTAAGCACTGATCTCAGGGTAAAGGAAGCCAAAACTCAAATCAAGGAGCTAGGAGACAAAGTGAAATAATCTTTGCTTGGATTGAATTCCGTAGTCACCAAAAAAACCTGGCAAGACTTGGAAAATAAGATCAAACAAATAATCTCAACCCACATGTCTGAAGTTGGAAGTAATGTTGTCATAGAAAGGGCCCACCATGTCGGTAGACCTCTCTCCTCTGATTCTAAACCTTGCAACCTTGTTGCTCAGCTTAACTACAAGGATCGTGAAGCTGTCGTAACGGCCAGGAAGAAGTTGCAAGAAAGTAGTACATTTGTAAATGAGGATTACTCTGATCGAGTTCTTAAGAAGTGAGTGGATTTGTTGCTCAAGCTGAAGGAAGTGAGATGAAAAAACCAAAAGGCACTCTCAAGGTCTGACAAATTAGTTATTTATAATAACTCCTCAGATACTGGAACAATGCAGGAAGAGCCCATGTCAGGACTATGTAACACTGTTTAAATGACTTGTTATTTGTGTAATAAATCAGTAGGATCCTCTCCTTGTAATTACTGTGGGTCACAGTTTCCATTTCATGATTTGGATGGTGTTGCTTTTGAAGTAACCCTTTAAGAGTTTCAACACGGTACCGTAAGCTATGATTTTGATAAACTTGAATTGCTTTTTTTCAACCCAATTCTTGACTATCATTCTTGCCTTGGGGATTACAATAATTATCTTGACTCTGGCATGAATAACTCAGATTTTTCTACTTCTTTTACTTATGTGGCTGTGAAATATCTGAATGGAGAACCCCTGTGGTAATCCTATGCATTTTTCACTATTTCGCTTAAATGCGCACAGCCTAGTCAAAAACCAAGCAGCCCTTTCCTATTTACTGGCTAATATAACCCATAAGTTTTCAGTCCTTGCCTTAACTGAAATGTGGATCAAAGAAAATAATGGTGAAGACGTTAATTTTAGGGAATACAATTTTGTTACTAACCATTGCACAAACAAGATTGGCAGAAGGGGTGGCTCTACATTGACCATAGATTGTCATCTAAAATTTTGTCCGAGTTTAATGTTTCTGACGGAAATGTTATTGAATCTCTTTCTGTTGAAATTTGCATGCCACAACATAAGAGTATTGTAATTGGAGTTATTTATCACCCTCCCTCAGAGACCCCCCTGGAATTTGTAGACAAAGTCTCTGAGACTATATCAGGTGTTGCCAAATACAATAAACAGTGTTACATCACAGGCAATTTTAATCTGGATCTTTTGAAACACAAAACTCATTCAGTCACAGCCCAATTCATGGAGGCATTGTTTGCCTTTGATTATGAAGCCCAGTCATATAACAGCACACTTGGCCACACATAGATATTATCTTCACAAATAATCCAACTACCTTCTCAAAAAATGGTCTGATTGACATTTCAGATCATCTTCCTATTTTTTCAATTGTTTATGGCGGCCACTCCTTGCATATGAATAATGAGAACCGCGTTACTATTCGAGATACCACTGAAGGGCCTGTCAGTGAATTCCAACTTAAATTAGAGAATAGTAACTGCGATTTTCCTGAAAATGCTAATGACGCCAGTGATCCCAACGCTGCTTACAATATTTTCATTGGAAAGCACACCGGCCTATTTGATACCTGTTTTCCTTCTAAAGTTATTAAAGGTAAAGCCTTAAATTTGTTCAGGAAACCATGGCACACCAAGGGTTTACTCAGATCAGTCAATAAGAGAAATAAGCTATACAAACGATGCCTTTGTAACTGATCCAATTTACAACTTGTCAAATACAAAAGTTATAAAAATAAACTTACTAATCTTAGAGCTGCTAAGAAGCTTTACTTCCAACACAAATTGAACGTTGTAAGAACAATATCAAACTGACCTGGAGGATTTTGAATAAGGCAATTAATCAGAATAGAAATGTCACTGAAATATCCATTACTAGATGAAAATGATGAGAACATTGCCAGAACAAAAGAAATGGCCAACAAACTCTGACAATATTTTACCAACACTGGGCAAAATTTGACTGGCAAAATATCCCCAGCCTCCAAGTTATTCAAAGTTAACATAAACAACGTTCCTTCAGAATCATTAACAAATTTTATCTGTTACAGCTGAGGAACTTAATCAATAACAAAATGTTTGAAAGATGGAAAAGCCTCAGGGGCTGATGATATTCCAATTTCTATAATAATAAAAAAAATGCTCCATCTCATTTTAGACCCCCTAATAGCAATTGTAAACTTGTCTTTGTGTCATCAGGAGTATTCCCAGATAGACTGAAGATATCTGAAACTACCCCATCTTCAAGTATGATAATGCTACCTTAATACAAAATTACCAGCTAATTTCAATACTTCCTGCAATTTCTAAGACATTTGAAAGAGCTGTTTATATAGAGGATATTACATGGCTGCGGGGGGATACGAATTTTATCTTTGAGGCTGAAAGTATCTTTCATGAGTGAGCGAAGCGAACGAGTGAGAGATACTTTCAGCACTCGAAGATAAAATTCGTATCCCCGCGCACCCATGCAATGGCTGTTTATTTTATAGATACTGATGAAATTCCTACATAAAACATAACTTTTTTAAATTCATTTTCGAAACAGCAAAATAGTGCAATTAAAGTGGTCACCTATGGCAAAATGCCTGTCACAAAAATGTTATGAAACTCGAATATAAAGTTATAAAGGAGAAATAAAGAAAATAATACTTATATTCAACGTTCTTCGTGGTGAACTGCACCGTGTTCGCACCTTGAAGCCATTTTGTGAATGAAATTTCAAAAGAACCGGCCGCACGCCTGAGCGGGAAGCTCTCTTGTAATTGGCTAATCATGTTAGTAACCATATATAGTAACCAATATCCTCACACGTGAGAGATAGAAATAGTATGTTCACTGCGAGCGGTGAAGATATGATTTTTTAGTAAAAGGAAGAATCCCGGTATGTCATCAGTATCTATAAAATAAAATGGCAGATTTCAGTTTTTAACAGACAATGATATCTTGTTCAAACATCAGTATGGTTTTCATCCTGGCCATCGTTCCTCTCATGCTCTAATTAACTTCTTTGATAAAGTTTCTAGTGCAGTTGACTGTCAAAAATATTAAGCTGGCATATTTTCTACTTCGGAAGAACTCCATGATCACACTCATCTTGGGCGGCACAACAAGATGGGAGCGTCAGAAAGCCTGTACGACGTGACTGGGCTTCCAATTTTTTTGTCACTGACTCTTGAAACAAAGGTATCGTTGGTGCCAGAAGAGGTCTCACATGAGGTTAGAGCTAGTTCTGCAATGTGGGTTGGACCCCACAGAAACTGGGGGGGGGGGGGTGAAGATTCACGGAGAGTGTAAAAGCTTATCTTTCAACGGGATTTGACATTGCTGAAAAAAAAAAGAAAAACAGGGCAAAAAGGTGATCCTGGTCAAGTGGCGGCTGATACGAGAAAAGCCAGAGACATTGATGGAGCAAGAAGATTGAGAAGAAGCGAGTATTTAACTAAGATTGGAGTGCAAGGCTTTTTCTCAAGGCTGGCTGCCATAAAACAAAGGAAGGGCACAAGTGCTGGATGACAGCAAATAGATTTCAATGTGCAACAGTTTTGTATTTGTAGCACCCTGGGCAGAATTGGTGAAACTTATCCATTCGAGCACCTTTGGTACCAGCGTGTGAGCCGAAATTCAATTTTGGCTTGTAGCGATGCAAAATTAAAGAATTAGAATATAATGAAATCATTTTTAAAACGTGTACCAAACCCTTTTCATGGACCAAAAAAATTATGGAAGACTGTTTTTGGTCGTAAAGATGAGTGGACTGCTTTTAGCGGGACTGCCACTTAAGTGATTCATCAAAACATTCCTAAGAGATAGATAGAACACAGTTAGCACCTTATCCTTAGTTCACTTTTTAAATTCATTATTCAAATTGCTGCACATGACACACATGCTGGGTGACAGTTCTGGATCACCAGAAAAATCACTATCCCACCACCCGTCCTTCACAGTCGGGGTAGCAGGATGGCGATTTTTCTGGTGATGCCAGAACTGTCACCCACCATGTGTGTCCCCTCACCATGCCGCCACAACTCCTACACTGCTCCCCTCAGATGGGCACAGGGTTCGGTGCTGAAACATGGCTCCAGAACCCTGCCCTTGGCTGCCATTTGAAGACGTGATCTCCCTTGCCAAAAAGACACAATTTTCCTGTAGAGTATAATGGCCAATCAAAGGTTCAACAACTTTGTCAAGGAATTCACTTATCACAAACTTTATCCAGAAGAACCAAGGAGGTTTGTCCGAACACCTCCTTTCATCAAAGTTTGTGACAATTTCAGAGACTTCATCAGCATTTGGCAAATGGACCTTCCTCAAGGTTTCTGTTTTGGACCATCGCGAAGATAATACTGCACAGGCTGCACCGGCTTTGTGAAAAGGCTTTCAACTTCGAAAAGTTTCAAAGACCAAATCAGATTGGTGGCATGCTTTCCACCACCTTCAAGCTTGCCTGGTTGGAACAGATGCTGCACTGACCAAATGTGGCAACCTTTTTTTCGTTTTTGCCAACGGGTCATTTGTAATGTGCTTGCTTCAAGGACACAGCTTCCACCTTGATGACATCTGCGGGTTTTTTTTCCCCATCATGCTGGTGGCTTCATTGTTGATCGCGGAAACACCGTAGGGGAGTCGTTTCACCCAAGCTTTTGAGCGAACTTCAGTCAACCAAATTTCTTCAGAATACTGGAAGCCAAAAAGGCACTCAGCCAGTGTTTTGTTGAATCTTTCAACAATCGCCTGATCGTGGTGAATTTCAGGGCGGCTGAGGCGAACAAAAACTTTGTTCTGGCGCCTGGCGAAAAAGCCATTTTTTGCATCATTTTCTAAACCTTTGGCGGCACTAGATAGTTTTCTTCACAGC
>BLFK01000586.1:585056-587556 GCA_014634185.1 Astreopora myriophthalma | reverse complement strand
AATAGCCTTAACAAGCGACGGCTTTAACAAACCATCAGCCCAAACTCACAATATGGCCTGTGCTTAGTTATCGCACCTATTTATAGGGTTTATATGGGAAAAATTAAATAACGAAAAAAAATCCCCTAGTATTAGCTCATAGCAAAGAAAACAGTTAAAATAAACTTACTTTTGCTGTATCTTGTGTCCTTACGTTGGTTTGAGGCATTCTGGGCTGCTTTTGTGATTCACTTCATTAAAAGAGAGCAAGGCTGAACACTTGGAACCTCAGAAACCAGTGAACGATCCAAGAAAGCAGGATTTTATGCGAAAAAGCGGCCAGGTCAGACCTTTTGTCTACTCTCATGTGAAGATCAATAACAAGTGATATAGCCGAAAGGTCCAAAGTCCAAAAGCAATCTCCACATGCTTAGAGAAAAAGGCAGTTTTCACGAAGAACCTGCCCCTTTCTCCAGTTTGAATAGGCGTTACGTCTTCGAGCTGGCCATGACGGTTGGCTTGGTGACAATTTTGAGTCTCTTTAGGGAAGTTCAAAATAAAGATAAACAGTTCGCTTTTGACATCTGCATGTCCCTCGCCTTGGAAAGAATGTGAAACTGTCTCAATTCGAAATGATGGTGGATGTAATCACAAAACAATATCTATTCCAATATATCTCCTACAAAAAGATATCACGTCGAATGGTCAGATCCACACATCCACTTCCGAATTCTCAATTGACGATGATTCGCTAAAATAAAATATATATATGCAATAAGCTAAGTGGCTATAGAACTTAAAAAAACTGAACTTGTAGCTTAGACGAGAGTACTCACATTATGTAGGAGCTTGAAAAATTCTAGTGCAAATACACACAACAAAATCATCCAAACATGGCGACTGCTCCAAAATTCCCGCCCGTTCCTCCCCGGCCGCTAAGCCTTATGGGAGGCACAGGCCTCCCAACACTCCAGTGAGTAATTTCAAAAGAATGTAAAAAAAAATCGATAAAACGCAACAACAGTGGAGATCCGGAAACAGCCAATGAGAACAGACCTGTGTCGTTGTTACTTGCCCTATCTAAGATATGCGAACAGTCTCAGTGAACACCAGGATGGGAATAAGAAACGGCATTCAACAGAGACACTCAATATTTTGACGTCAGATATAGCCATGGAGGCAATGGATCGCAAGCAAGTCACTGCCTTGATGTTATTAGATCTCTCCGAGGCATTTGACAGCATTGATCACATGACCTTGTTAAAGAAGCTACATGCAATGGGTACCTCTAAAGAAGCAATGGAATGGTTTAGAAGCTATTTGACCGGAAGAAATCGGTCGGTGAGAATTGGTTGCGAAACATCTGAGCCCCTCCTAGTCTCGTATGGTGTACCACAAGGATCAATCTTGAGCCCGGCACTGTTTAATATCTACATCAACGATCTACCATCTGTGCCTAAGGTAGGGTCGTTAGAGTGCTTTGTTGATGATTCACAGTTATACCTCTCATTTCCTGTATGCGATGCCACCTTAGCCGCAGATCAGCTGACAGAAGGTCTTTGGAACATAGCCGCATGGTGTTGCCAGAACAGTCTACTCATTAACCCGGACAAGACCAAACTTCTGGTTCTGGGGACTCCGCAGATGCTGACAAAGATACCAGATGATCTAAGCATTACACTACGTAGCTCGATTGAAAATTACACTACGTAGGAAGGAAATTACACCATCTAAGTCTGCGAAAAACCTGGGAGTTACAATGGACTGTAATCTAACATACGACGAACATGTAACTCAAGTAACCTCGAAATGTATAGGTAGCCTTTGTCAAATTAATCGTGTAAAATATCTGTTTGATAAGCACACGTTGGTCACTATAATCAATTCTCTCGTATTCAGTAAATTATTGTATTGTTCATCAGTATGGGCTAATACCACCATGAAAAACATTGAGCTATTACAAGCAGTGCAAAACTTTGCAACCCGGATAGTTTCTGGAACGAGGAAATTTGATCATGTTACACCTATTCTTAAACAGTTACAGTGGCTGCCAATTATTAAACAACTTGCAGTTAGGGATGCTACCATGGTATTTAAATGCTTGAATGGACTTGCACCTCCATATCTTTGTCAGAAGTTTAAAACCGGATCGGAAGTGCACAACTGCAGCACTAGGAATAGGGACCGCCTACATATACCACTCTGCAGGACTGCTGTAGGTCAGCGCGCATTTACCTTCAGAGGCCAAAAGCTGTGGAATAGTCTGCCAGATGAGTTTCATCACTAATAATTTAGATGTAAAAATAAAATAGATTTTAAAAGTAAAAATAAAACAGCATTTTTAAAGGGTATTTTTGGAAAACTAAGTTTTAGATATCTGACATTGTAAATTAAGCTGAAAAGCCTTTCGAGGAAATTAATAAAGCTATTATTATTATTATTATTATGATGATGATGATGAAGGGTAGCTAAGATCAAACTTCATCAGTCTAGAACTTTCTCCCCTACCACGGGTTTTTGA
>BLFK01000586.1:562556-580056 GCA_014634185.1 Astreopora myriophthalma | reverse complement strand
AGATAAGCGATCGTCATGTGAACACTTAGATGGATTGCCAGCGTTCGAAAGAACCTCTGCAATATCCGAAGACAATGTCTTTGATATGTGTCGAAAACCCTCGACCATGCTCTGGGAGATAGAGGCTTTAATGCTGTCAATGAAGTCGCTCTTCAACACGGACGTTGTCTTTGAAGAGCTGGGCTGAGAAGCTGTTTTCCTTTTCTCTCGAGAAACTTCAGCCTTCTTTTTTAAAGACTTGTCCTTTTCCCTCGATTCAAGGTTACGGTTGTGCTCAGGAGATTCCTCCACATGTATGAGGGACTCGTCAACGGGCGACATGCCCTCTGAATCTTTTCCCGCCATTATGCAGCTTCGATTGCGAAGTAGCGTAAAATTTTTTCGGTTAGCTTCTAAAGCCGTACAAGTAGCGTTAATTCAGGAAAACTAACCAAATAGAACAGCGCCGAGAGATTGCTCTCGCCTAAACGCTATAAAAGAAGATAAAATACTCTTGACTCGACTAGCGTCCTGTCCTAGCAAACAAAGTCGCACATTTGAAGGCAAGCTTGCTCGCGCAATCTCACGTGGTCCCGTAGTGACGTCAGCAATGGTGAGGGAGAATCACTGATTTCCGAGTTTCTGAGTGTCCAGCCTTGCTCTTTAATGAAGGTTGGGAGCGAATCACAAAAGCAGCCCAAAACACTTCAGGTGGACATAAGGACACGAGATCCAGCAAAAGTAACTTTATTTAAATTGCCTTATCTGCCATGAGCTAATATTAGGGAATTTTTTTCGTTATTTTATTTTTCCCTATAAACCATATAAATCAGTACGATAACGAAGCACAGGCCATATTGTGAGTTTGGGCAGCCTGTAAAAGCAATAGCGTTAACAAACCATCCTGGTTGTGTGTTTGCTCAGTAAAGAGTACTATCGGAAAGCTACCGATGCCACGTAACAACTTTAGCAAGTTACACTCATTTTTAACATGTTGTTGTAACATGTCACGGTACACCAGAGGTTGGTAATGAAGACAATCAAACATCTAAGGAAAGGATAAACTGAGCGAAAAAGTGACTTGGTTTTCAAATGTGTGAATTGCACTCTGGTGTTGTAACTTTTCTCATCTGCAATCATATGGAAACCATGCTTCACAATTCTTCACACCCTGAGAACACTAAATCAGTCCTTATTCTTTCCCATGGCATGCCTGTTCTTTTCAGAAGCAGCTAATTTCCTGCAGCAAATTGTCCCTCTGGTGACCTCACCTTTTTTACTCCAGTGGACACAGCCACAATCCACAGCAAAGATGATCTATTGTCTTGTCTTGAAGGGTCAATCCTTTCAGGTGGTACAGGACAAGTGAGTGAGTGAGCGAGTGTCCTCATTTTTTGGGGTTGCTTGGTTGTTTGGCATTTTTTGAAGCAATGTGGCCAAAGTCTTAAAAGTGTGTCCTCTACTCCCAGTGGAATCCTAAGGTTGCTGGTTTAAGTCTCTCAAGTTGGCTAATATGATCTCTTTTTCCTTTGCCTTCTGGCTGTTTTGACTTTTGATTATACACACACCAGAAAAACAGAGAAGACAAATGATCCCAAGCCTTCGATTTTCGCAGGGACCAAAACAAGAGTAGCATTACATGGTGCAGCTTAAAATGCAGGCTACAAAGGCAGTTAAGTAGTCAAAATCATGATGTAGAATGAAAGGTAGGTCACAAAATAGAAGCTGGCAGATTGTTGTTTTTTGGAGGCTGATTAAAGAAGAAAAAGAAGACATTTCTTTGGGAGGGCAAGGCTCTGCCTAAGAAAATTTTCGGGGAGCCCTTCGGGCTTCCAACATTAAAAGTTAGCAGCCTAAGTAATTTTTTCAGGAGCCCAGAATTAATTAATTGATTAAATTTAATAATTAATTAATTAATTCTGCACTCCTTAAAATTAATTAATTAATTATTTATTTTACCCAAGACCCCCCCGCCCTCTGTAGTGTTCGTCAGTAATTATGTATATAGGCACGCAAGGGTTGTTGGGAATAGAAAGAATGAAAAACATGGCGTGGTTACTAAACTTGTGTATTGTGTGGGTAGACATTTAGTTTAATCTGTTCCTAAATCCGTTTGCAAATACGACACCTTCTACCACTGAAGTCAAGGGGTCTGCCTTAGTTATAATTATACAAATGATGTAAACCTGCCACAGATGACTTACCAAAAACTGGTGTGTGCCTTATGACAGTAAACACTGTATTTATAAACGAAGTGAAAAAGCAATCACATATTTTTCCAATTTAATTAAGCTCTGTTTGTCTTCAAGATCAAGGGCAGTAGTAGTCACAATTCTTGATCTTGTCACTCACTAATCAAGAGCAGATGTGCGATACTTCGCGGTGCTGGAAAAATTGGAATTACAAATATGGCAACTTGGAAAAAAGTTTCCAAATTTACATTTCACATTTGTTTTCTGTTATGGCATTTACATGTACTGATATTACTGTCTTTGCTATGTCTTTCTTAAACATGAGCTGGAGACCGAACACAGAACACAATATGACTGCAAGCCTTAGCTTAGACGGAACACATAACTGCTAAGAGAGTTTCAATTCATGTTTTTAAAAGCATCCCATGAAATGTTTAGACCCATAGAGGAGAACTTGTGTCACTAGTCCTTTGAAATAAGGAAACATGTCATTCTTTTGATTTCCTCCCTGTAAGGGAACTCCAGGTTTTACCCTCAGGATGTTTCTCGACCCAGTCTTTTCGTCATGGTCTGACACCCTTTTCCTGTTAGTGCTTGACTGCATCTGTAAGGTGACCAGATTCGGCAAAGGCCTTCATTCTCTCCAACAGACTTTTTGAGACCTTGGCGGTTGCTTGTTTTTTTTTTCCACTCACACCTCTTAAGTGCACAAAGATCCTGTTATTTGGTCTTAGGGAAGAACCTTCTGTTATAATATGTGTTATAATGTGTGTTACAATGTGTCATGAGAGCAAGTACTGTATGTGCAATAATCAGAGTTTGATAATTAAGTATTGTTAGTATTCCCAAGAGCCTTAGTAACATGTAATCAATATTCTGTTGGGCTAGAATTTAGTGTCAGTTTCATTTGCTCGTCATGTAGTAAAGTTCTGTTCTTCGCTTGGATTTCTGTGTGCTATTATTACACCTTCAGCAATCAGTGGGAGATACAGGATCACATCACAGAAATGCATGTTTAATTGTATTCCTGAAATGACTACGTAATCCTACCTGTCTTGAGTTCCGAATGGTGACACGAGAATCAAAAAGTATTGCTTACCTATTCCAAGAGCTCCATTGCTGTCACCAGGAAAAAACCAAGTAAACCTTCAGCAATTAATGCAGGGGAAAAGGAGATCCGCATGTGTGGCATGTTAAAATTTTTGTAAGTACGATAGTGCAGACATCACCAAAACATTTCATTCCAGGTTAAGAAGTCACATTACAAATAATGTCATGCCACATTTTACTAGTAAGTCTCTTGAGAGCTGATGGCATGAACAAATTAACGGGCGCAAATTTAAAGAAGAAAAAGAAGACATTTCTGTCACATAATTCAGCTCTGAGCGCATAATTCGCATAATTCCGAAAAAAGTAGTGAGCGGCAAAAAAAAAAAGATGCGTTGATCAAGTACGTAATGGAAAGAGGAATTGAGTCGAAATAAAAGCCTCCCATTTTGCATAATGCTTTGAGAGAAAATCATTTTTCCTAGCAACATAAAGTTCTAATTTGTAGGTAGCTTTCAATTTACCTTTAAAAACTTCAAGTGATGGTTCTTTTTTATCTAATTTGCACCTATAAATGAAAAATTTTCCTTATAAAAGTATGTGATTTATTATTATAAAATCTTTATGAACATTAAATTTACCAAAATAGACATCATGAAAAGAAATATCCTTTACTTCATTACTAAGAAGGGCTATCCACAATAAAACCTCTTTCCAAAAAATATCTACAACTTTACAAGAGAAAAATAAATGCTCTCCAGCCATATTGCTTTTCTCATCATTTAATCTCCAGCTGGGATCAAATTTACAAGAAAGTGAGGATGAATCACCTCGTGATAAGTTAGGCGCCTGTTCGGGCTACTTGTTCAGAAATTTGGTTGCCTGCCCCTGCAAATAAGGTGCCCCAGGCGACCGGGCAACCATTAGGCAGCAGCCTTGGTGGGAGATTGGACTGAGCATGAGCCATGAAAACATGTGTCTGTGAGCTCTGAGTAACTTTTGGTTTTTCATTTCATTGAATAACATGAAATTGCTTCATTTATAAAATGTTAGTCAGAACAGTAGAAAAGATAGCAGCAACTGTGAATTGCCCCAATTCAAGTGGCAAAAGGACGAATCAGAATTTTCAGAGGGCTGTCAAGAAGTGCCGGCCTTAACTCGTGAATAAGTGCACTTCACTTATTTGCGAGTAAAGCAGTTGCCATCATCAGGTTACAAGGCAAAACCTACCCTCAAACGTCTATAGTGTAAACCAGAAAAAAACTGTACAGTTGCAGTTTACAGTGTGGTGGAAGGTTACATGTACATATCAAATGCAAACTGTGCCATTGCGTTGTAAACTTACTATTGTCATTGCTGTTCTGTCTTGACAACTAAAAGCTGTTATGATTCCAGGATAGAATTGGTTACACATGCAACTAAGCTGTTTGTAATGACACATCAATTTTGTTTTTATCAGAACCCAGAAGAGGATGAAAGAGTGGCGTCAACTGCTCTTGGTGAGGTGAGCCAGTGATTACACTGTCTATTGTGCCACGTACGGTCCTGAATCTTGTTAAGTGCGCTTTTGTTTGCGATCAATCCAGATGACAGGTTGAGTTCAATTGAACCCCACCTCGCCATTATTGCATTATTTTTCTATTTGGCTCTTCTTTCCCCCCTTAACCTCAAATGAGGAAATCAATTGTATTATTATTGTAGTCTTTCTCTGAATGTTGTGTAAAAGGTGATGGAAACATGACTGACTTGTTCCCAGTAACAGCAGGTGTAATACAGGGCTGCATCTGATCACCACTGTTGTTTGGCATTCTAATAGACTGGGTTCTGAAGAATGCACTTGATAACAATAGTATGGGAATAGTACGGGAAAGAAGATGTAGTTCCTGTTACTGTCAGCAGAGGTTATCAGATCTCGACTCTTGACTGGTGATATAGCACTGATCAATGAACCAGAAATTACAGATTACAGAATGGAACAGCACATGTGGTAAAAGGGGAGGAAATGTCGGGCTAACAGTAAATGCAAAGAAGATGAAAGGTATGCCAGTGTTCAAGGAGCCAATCCAATTAACCATCAGGAAGGGGAACGATGAAACTTTAGAAGTTGTTGAAGTTTGTGTACTTTGGTAGCACCATCCACTCAGAGTATCGTCCCTCTCCATCCTTTTAGTTCTTATGTGTTGGTGATGAGAGCGTGGCTGCCTCTCAGTCGGCTAGGAGTCTTGGTGTTATCTTTGATGAGCACATGTCTTTTCATGCACATGTGTCTAGCATTTGTAGATCATCATTTTATCATCTCAGGAACTTATCTAGAATTAGGAAGTATCTCACTAAAGAATCAGCAGCAGTTGTTGTTCACGCATTTGTCACATTGAAACCAGATTATTGTAATGCATTATTATATGGACTGCCTAAATATCAGTTACAAAGATTGCAGTATGTACAAAATACGGTGGCTAGAGGCTAGAGTTGTGTTGCAAATGAGTAGGTTTCAGCATATCAAACCTGTTTTGAGCGAGCTTCACTGGCTACCCATTCAATACCATATTATTTTCAAGATTCTGCTTTTAGTGTATAAATTACTGAATGGGATATTGCCTAGGTATTTAGCTCAGAAACTACATTATCGTTCTCATACTAGATCATTGAGGTCTGTTAGTAATGAACTTTTAATGCAACCTAGATCGTATACCAAGACCTATGGGGACAGAGCATTCGCTGTTCATGCACCAAGAGAATGGAACTAACACCATCTCGAGTTGTAAAAGATCACTTAAGATGTACTTGTTTACTAAATTTAGTAATAACAGATCATTGTTTCTATAGATTTGTATATATGGGTTTACTTATTTATATTTTTTTCTAATTTATAATATAATATAATATATAATATAATATTTATAATTTTTCCTTTTTTCAATCATTGTAAATATAATAGGATATGTTTGCAAAGTTGTAATATTTATTAGTAATGTTGTTCATGCGATTGTAAAGCGCCTTGAACATAGGATAAGAGCCCTATAGAAATACAATTATTATTATTATTATTATTATTATTATTATTATTATTATTATTATTATTATTATTATTATGGCCCAGAATGGAGATCTCACCCCACAGCTAAACTGTTGTATAGGGAGAGCGGGCGATGCCTTTAACAGACTATTACCAAATCTGATCTGTGAGTATGAGTACCAAGGGAAGAATACTCCAAACTGCTGTGGTAACTACACTGATGTATGGTGCTGACGCCTGGAATATCACCATCCAGAGGAGAAATGAGTATCAGCCTTCTACAAGCACTGTTTGAGGAGAATTATTGGAGTCACCAGGAGAGATCATATGTCGAATGAAGATCTACACAGTGCAACTGGTCAGCCCCCACTCACAGAGATACTTTGTAGGAAGTGGCTGACCTGGTTCCGTCACATAATCCAGATGGATCCAATGAGATTGAGATTGAGTTATTCTCCAGAAAAAAGCAATTAGAATTGTTGCAAAAGTTTCCTTCGATTCCCATACAGATCCTATCTTTCGAGATCTCGAAGTTCTAAAATTCAGTGATGTTGTTTTGTTTTATTTAGGCAAGTTTATGTTTTTCTTCTCTAAAGGTTTACTTCCGAATTCATTTAATGACATGTTTACACGGGCTCATCATATTCATCCTTATAATACTAGAATCTCATCCAATTGCAATTTTTATATTCCATTAGTTCGAACTAATATACGAAAATTTTCAGTCTGCTTCCAAGGCCCTAAATTTTTCAGTTCTCTTGACAGTCAAATTAAGTCGTCTGGATCTACTGCTCAGTTTTCCAAAAACCTCAAACGATTTCTTCTTTCTCGTTAGTAGCATCAAATTCTTCGAGGTACGCTTTTGTATTTTTGTGGACAAATGTGTGGGTGTGTGTGTGTGTGCACTCTTTCGTCTTTTTAATAAAATATTGTATTACGTCCCAGAGCTATTTTAAATTTAATTTCCTAGCCTAATTTGAGGAAGCCCATAGCTTCATAAGCTCTTATAGTTTCATTATGGGCTTCCTCGCCATTTTTTACTATTATTTGTATTTTCTCTAAACAAATCGGATATATTATTTGTAATCATGGCAAATAAAAAATCTTGAAATCTTGAAATCTTGAGATTGCCAAAGAGAATGCTATTCTGGGAACCTCCTGGAAGGAAGCGGCCTGGTAGACAGAGGATGTGATGGAGGGACGTGATTAGCTGAGATCTGAAGGAATTAACAGTCACCCTTTAAGAGGCAGGTGGGCTCACTAGGATAGTCCACCCTGATTACAGCACTATGTGGTCACACCACAACAGCCTGAGAGAGAGAATGCATGAATGAATGAACTTTATTTACCCACCGAATTTACATCAGTAAAAGAAAAACTACTGCTTTACAGAAAAGCTGTATGAAATACAATTTATTCAATGGTTAAAATACATGATACACTGATAGACTATATACAGAACTTTAATGACAGCGAGGCTATTCATTTGTTTTTTAAAAGCAGAGAGAGTGGGAGCAGTCCTAATATGATATGGGATGGTCCCTTGCGAAATGAATTCCCAGAAAACTTGGAATTCCTAGGAATTCTTAGGAATTCCTAGGAATTCCTAACAATTCCAAGACATGCAAATTATGATCACCCCATTAGCTCGGAATGTTTGAGAATATCTGGGAATGTTTAAACAAGCTGCAGAGCATTACTTGGAATTCCTAGGAATTCCCAGTATTTCCATGACTAAAAAGAAAATGTATTGGGAATTTCTTGGAATGTTGCAGAAGGGCAAAAATAATTAAAATTTTGGAGTTTAAAGAAGCTGGGAATCTTTTGGAATATTTGGGAATCTGAAAATTTCACTCAAAAGACTTCAATCACCTACGGCTCAAAATTGTTTGCACCCTATTCAACATACAATCATGGCAATCTCACTGTTAAGTTTAAGTCCTTTGATTATTAAGAGAGAAGAGAAAAACCTAAAACAAAGACTACAATTTTATTTACTTCAAAAAGTCATTCACCAGGTTCAATGGTTAAAATACATGATACACTGATAGACTACATACAGAACTTTAATGACAGCGAGGCTATTCATTTGTTTTTTAAAAGCAGAGAGAGTGGAAGCAGTTCTAATATGATATGGGATGGTGTTCCCTACCTTTACTCCAATAAAAGAAAAACTACTGTTTTTAGCAAATTCAGTGTTATATTTGGGGAGGAGAAGTCTACTTTCACTCTCACGTAGTGCATAACCACTGTTGCTTTTTTCAAAAAGATTGATGAGATAACCTGGAGCTTTGTTGTTTATAATTTTATACATGACAATTGCTAAGTGTTTTTTCCTGATAGTTTCCAGGTTGTCCCATCTTAATTCCTTTCTAATGTCAGCAGACCTTACATCGTAACCCTTTTGGGTTATAATTCTGGCCGCTCGATTTTGGAGTTTTTGGAGTCTCGCCGTTAGAGTTTTATTTGAATTACCCCATACTACGTCACAGTAATCAAAGAGGGGTTTAATAACCGCGTTGTATATTGTTAGAAGTGTGTCTTGGGGAACATACTGACGAGCTTGTTTTAACGCAGCTAGTCCTGATGAGACACGTTTGCAAAGGCTGTCAACATGCTCCTCCCATACTAGACGTTGATCAAATACAACTCCAAGGGACTTGGTGGACTGAACTCTGGTTATAGGTTGCTCACCAATTTTCAAGGGATCTATCACGAAGATTCCAAGATTAGATAGGTTATAATCAGAGGCAAAATACATGTATTCCGTTTTAAGAACATTTAAGCTAAGCTGATTAGCTAATAGCCAATTTTGTAAATTATTCAGATCAAGATTAACTTCCTGGTGAAGGCGTGCCGTAGATTTATGAGAACTTGTGATGGTAGTGTTGTCTGCAAACATACGAGCTGTCGCATATTTTAAACACTCAGGAAGATCATTAATATAAATAAGAAATAACAGAGGTCCAAGGATGGATCCTTGTGGAACACCACAACTGATTATTTGAAGCTCAGATGTGTATCCCTGGACCACACAAACTTGGTCTCCGTCAGAAAGGTAGGGTTTAAACCAATCCAGAGTCGGTCCACTAATCCCGTACAGTTCAAGTTTATTCAAGAGAATCTCATGCGATACAGTATCGAAGGCTTTGGCCAAATCCAGAAAAACCACCACGTTTGTGTTACCTTGGTCAATGTTGAAATACCATTCATTTGTTGCATCCAACAGTGCTGTTGGTGTGGAATGCAGAGAACAAAAACCAGACTGATGTTTAGTTAAAATCGTTTGTTCCAATCTGCAAGATAAGTTAATCGGGCTGTGCTCTTATTGTTGGTATGCAGTAGCTCTCCATGTCCTCTGTTGTCGCAGCAGGAAACGATTTTACTGTCACCAGTGGTGCTTTTCTTGTCCTAGAAAGCCTCCATCCATGTATGCCTTTAACAATAGAACCACCCAAGACAACAACACTTTTCTTTCTTGGTTGTTTGTTGGCCTCGGTTTGCGCTGGAGTTCTAGAATTTGGTAGTGGTGTCATCTTCATTTTATTCGCTTTGTTCTTAGAACTTCCTGGTTTGTTGTTGCTGGTCGTCGTCTGGTCTTTAATTGTCCCAGTTGTGCTGTTTGTGTTGGTAAGTTCATCTTGGCCATCAGAATTATATGGTTCCCTCGCTGGGTGACGGTCTGGCTTATTAGTTCACTGGATGACAGTTAGTAAGCTCGCATTTTCGTTTCACAGCTGTAAAATTTCGGATTTTAAGCCCTCGTTTTCACTGAGAAGAGCAGCAACTGAATTTGGATCAGAGAGGAGCGACGAGGTTTGTAGGAGACCTTTCAGTTCTTCAAGTTGTTTATCCAAAATGTCAATTCTTCTTGTTGTTTCTGAGCATTTGCACTTGCACGTTAATTCATTCTCTGGTTGAAAAGAATCGCTAAGCTGGACATTTTCACTGATAACACTGCCATTGTCTTCTTCATTACTGTGTATCATGACGTGTTCTTCTCCGTCCTGCTCTTCGGGAGTTTGCGTCGCCATCTTGTTTGTCACCTTCTTTCCGAATGTCTCCAGAAATTGTGTTGCTATCTTCCTCTGCCAGATTACAAAGCAGCAATTTTAGTTCCGCATGATCTTTGCCTTGCACTAAAATTGTTTTGGTCGTACTATACCATTTCAGAACAATTTTAGATGGTTTGTAAGACAGCATGTTGTGCTTTGGATCGTCTTCCCACTTGCCGTCGTTCCAACCGTCGACAACGCTGATGAACATCTTGATAAAATTTTTCAATTCAGTTTCAGTGCCTGACCATCTGATTTTGTTATCTTTCTCGGTATACGATAAGCAATCTTTATAAGCAATTGTATATCAACACAGTGGCTAAATAAACGAATTGCAATCAAATATGTAAGAGCGTTAGAAAACATGTGTTCACTCACGAGACCGAGACAGAGAGAGAGACAGAGAGAGAGACAGAGAGAGAGACAGAGAGAGAGACAGAGAGGGAGACAGAGAGAGAGACAGAGAGAGAGACAGAGAGAGAGACAGAGAGAGAGACAGAGAGAGAGAGAGAGAGAGAGAGAGAGAGAGAGAGAGAGAGAGAGAGAGAGAGAGAGAGAGAGAGAGAGAGAGAGAGAGAGAGAGAGAGAGAGAGAGAGAGAGAGAGAGAGAGAGAGAGAGAGAGAGAGAGAGAGAGAGAGAGAGAGAGAGAGAGAGAGAGAGAGAGAGAGAGAGAGAGAGAGAGAGAGAGAGAGAGAGAGAGAGAGAGAGAGAGAGAGAGAGAGAGAGAGAGAGAGAGAGAGAGAGAGAGAGAGAGAGAGAGAGAGAGAGAGAGAGAGAGAGAGAGAGAGAGAGAGAGAGAGAGAGAGAGAGAGAGAGAGAGAGTGTGTGCAAGTTTTGGGGTTTCAAAAAGAACTTAAAATCCCAAAAAAGGATGTGTTATTCACAGTTGAGTGCATGGCAGACTTGTGTTGCCAACAAGTGCATATTTATTTCTCAATGTAGACTATACAAAATGCAAGAGTATTTTCAAAGGCCTTTCAAAGGCCTGTATATTTGGTGTAATAATGCCTGTAAGGGACGTACACATGCTGTCAAGAAACAATGCAAAACACATTCCAGATCGTTCACTCAAGGAGCTGTTGCTCAACACATCATGTGGTATTTTGCCTTAAGATTTACTGTAAACACTTCTATTACTGGAGCTCAATGTTGCAAAAAAAGTAAAACGTTAATAAAGTGATGAAGTTTGTTGCTTCTTTGTGAAAGAAGAGGCTACAGGTAGCCTATACTCTAGCCTCTTTTAGTCGATTTCAGATTAAAAGGTCTTTAAGCATCATGTATTTTATTAGAAGGCTCATAAGAAATAGTGGGCAGTGATGGTAGGGCATACGACGCCGTTCGTGTGAAAGAAGTGCGTGCCTCTCGGGCATTCTTACAAGAAGAACAACTAAGTCAAGAAGTGTACATTCATTAAATACAGAGTTCCTCGTGTGTGGAAACTTGCTGTTCCTCCTTTACCCAAGGTCCCTACGATGTGACTTTATTAAAGACGTAAGGCCCATTTCCCTGACGTCCACTCTGTCAAAGGTTGCTGAAGGCATCATCATTTAAAAGGAATTGAAACTAACAATATTGTCATCTATTGACCCTGGTCAATTTGGTTTCATTCCTTTGCTCTTGTATTTATGCTCCATCACTGGCCGACCAAGTGCAAAGAGTTAGTTGTTTGTTTTAAGAAAAGCCCACCATCTCATGGCCTGATTAAGATAGACGGCATGCAGTTTGAGAGGGTACCTTCTGCTAAGGTCCTAGGGGTTACGATCAGTGATGATTTGAAATGGAATGATCATGTGGATACTATCAGCTCCAAAGCCGCACATCGACTGTATCTTTTGAGTCAGCTAAAGAGAGCTGGCGTAAGTCCCGATGACCTGTTAGCTTTTATTATAGTGTCATTAGATCAGTGCTAGAATTTCATAGCACTCCCGAAATATTTGTCTGACGACATCGAACGTATTCAGAGGTGCGCCATGCAAATAATCTTTCCTCGTTTATCGTACTGTGGGGCGATGGATACAGTCGGAATTCCATCACTTTCCGAGAGACATGAATCATTATTTACTAAATAATTTAAAGATATTGTAAGTAATGAACACCACAAGTTGGCTAATTTGCTACCTCCTATGGCCAGTTCCCACTCTCAGCATTTGAGAAAGAAGAGATGTTTTAATACTCCAGTTTGTCGCACCGATCGTTTCATGAACTCTTTTATTGTTAGCCACGTGATGTAAATAACCTTTAAACAATTTTTAAAGCATTTTTATTGTAATTTTTATATTGTACGTAATTCAGTCTTACAACTGTAATGTATGATGTTTTAATAAATGAGTTTACTACTACTATTACTGGTTTCCCAGTCCTTGGCATGCCTGTTTCGTCTCATCAGATCATACTTAAGTCTCTAAACTGTTCAGTAAAATATCCCAGGCATTTCACAGTGATGCCAATAACACTGAGAAAACTCCCATCACGTAATTGACCTAAATGCACACACCTAAAACTCTTACAGTAAGCATTGATTTGACACAAAACTGGCAAACGGATGCATCGCAAGTTTTTGCTATTTTATTTTGGTGGCATTTGATCAGCAGTAATTGTTCAACAAAAAGAAATTTGCTGGCTGAAGATGGCTGACTGGTCACATCATACAACAGGATATACATATGCCAAAGAGATTAACAGTCATTTCCAGTTGTGTTAAGAAGGTAATAACAGATGTTATTCAAAATGATTTAATGTTCAAGTAGTTAAGCTCTTAGTTATGTTTCTGAGTCCAATCATGCAAGTTTAACCCTCAGAAAGAGATGGTCTTGTAGATAAGCTCCACCCCTGATTTCAAGCCCAAAATCCAAGTCTTTATGGTATTATTTTTGTTTTGTCAAGGCCTTGCTCTGTGCATGTAACAGTCTTTATCAGGTCTGATTCCCTTAAAAAGATAGTTTTAAAATCTTTCTCATTAATATCCATGGAACAAGATTGTAATGACAGCTGAAAGAAGGGAAGAGTTATGAAACGTAAATGTCAAAAAGAGAATGCTTGCGAGCTGTTCCTTTCCCAGAAAAAAATGCCTGCGTCACAAATCCTTGGATATGAGTGAACAGCGAACCATCCATATTCATAGTGTACGTTGTGTTGACAATGATCCTAGCAAGTAACATTCCTCTGCATCTATTTTGATCCCTATTCCTTTCTGCAGAAAGACAACTTAATAGAACTTTTCTGTGTGATGGTATTCATGGCAGGGGGATGGCTGTCATCACACGTCACGTCATTCAGTTACTGTGTAAGACTCAGAACCCCGCATTAGCCAGATATAAACAAAATTGTGGGTATGGCTGACTGGGATCCTTTAGGCTGTGAAGATCGATTACATAACTGTCATGTTCTTATCAAATGCTCGCACAGTTAAGATTACCTGTTAAATGGACTTCTTGTCTCACACTTCAAGGAGTAATTGGTAATCTTAACGCACCGTTACAGTGTGGAATATCTCATGCAACTACGCCATTGCAAGGTGATACCTTTGCATGAGGGATTTGCAATGGATGAAATCTTTGCAAGACAAGTTGCACAAAAGTAGAGCAACAATTGTTGCCATATGTAGGTATGTTATACTGTGAAATGTTTCTTGCAACTTGTAGCGCAATGGCAGTGCAACACAAGCTGCACAAAGCATTGGTGTAACAGGTGTAGGGGCTCCTTTAATTTCAAATAGGCCTTGTGCTGTGTGCTTGGCTGACTTTGAATTACTCGTTCAATTATTCTGTCATGCTCTTCCTCTTAATCATCATCATCATCATCATCATCATCATCCAGTGACAATTGTTATGGTAATTTTGTTTCAGTTGGAAGATCTTATGTCAAAGGCAAAGCATTCTTCATTGGAAGACAGCAGGTAACAGGGTTCCAGTTGATTTCTAATGATTATTAGAAGTTACATTGTAATTTATTTCTGCGGAAACTGGAAATTGTAGAGCCCAGATATTTCTTCCACGAAAGGTCACTGATACCCTATTTGATATCGTTGAACTATTCCTTTTTCATCAAAATGTTTGAAAGTTGTTTCTCCATCAGTTTGTCTTTTCTGGACCTTAGTACCATTGGTTAAAATGTACATGGAAATGAAAATGGATGCAAACCCTAAGATCCAAAAAGTGGAAACACCTCTAAGAAGAAGCAGATTGCTTCCTCTGCCAAAATCAACTGAACTTTAGCAAGGAATCAGCTTTTAACCTTTGAAGTTCAAAAAAGAGGCCAATGCAAGGGAGAACATTTTAAGAATGTGAAATGTTAGAACTATACCTATATTCCAGCATGTTATTTGGGTAAAGTGAATCTTACATAGTTACTGGTGGCAAACAACAACAACAAGGGCAGAATTTACGTTAGCTTAAAGGGAAAGACAACTAGCAGTCACCAGTCATGGAGCTTGCAGAGATCTGTGATAAAAGTATAGCTCAGTTAAATATCAGAACCTTGAAAAACAGATCATACAATTCAGCTAAAGAGGCTTACACATGAGATGAGGGCTACAAGCTGTTCTGACAAAATGGACTGAAAACAAAGCTGGGGAAGTGTATGGGTTTATACAGAGATTCGTTCAAAACCAACACCCAAAAAAGGCCATCTGGAACCTTGGATTCTGGGTTTCAGCAGCTCTGGGATCATATCCAACAAACTGGGATCAGTGTTTCTGTGTGTTATCTACTAAACTACTGAGTGCTCTGTGAACTGCTTCACCAGCATTTTCATGGATAATTACATGAACACCCTCACATTTGGAAAGACTACAATTATTTGCAGCCGGTGACTTGAAACTGTGACGTGTTGAGCAATAGTACTAATGCTAGACTTAAGATATCAATCTTCGGGTGTTGTGCGTAAAGGCATTCCTCCAAAGAGCCTGTCTGTTGTGCTGTTATCTTCAGAATCAAGGGCACTTTCCTCACAATTTTCTTTCTCTGGCAGGAGGTCTTCCATGTCATTTTGGTATGTTGTGTTGTGCGGGTCAGTTTGAGGACACTGGTCTTGCTCTGGAAATGTGCTTTGATGTAAACAGAAGTCTTCAAATGAAGAAGCAAATTAGTAACTGAATGGAGACCTTTGTCTGTGACATTAGTTACAATACTCTAAAAACTGAAGAAGTGATCCAATTTCACTACCGCGACACTGTTGGCTGCAAACAGTATTGCCACTCAGTTACGTTCATGCTGCATTCCTGTGATGTTGTTTGTGGTGGAAAAATCCAAAGGCCTTGTATGCGCAGAGTGGACGGTGTTTTCCTGGCCAGGTGCTAAATAGCAAGTTTGAACAGGCTTGCCCTTGGATGGATGGCATGCTATGCTTCCATAATTTGTGTCAATGTCAGCAATTATTATTTTGCACAACTAAATTAACCGATCTTTGGAAACTGAGAACTTTTTAAAAATTTAGCCGAACTATTCTACTAGCTTCCTAAACGTTAAGCATGCATGTGTAGAGGAGAAGTTTGTAACAAATCACTGGTATGAAAATTGTGAAATGGGCAAGCTCTGTAATCTGTAATTCTAGATGACATGCAAATGGACTGGATTCCTCTAAATACTGGAAGGAAAGCGAATGCATCTGGGGGAATGTTGTTGTGTATTAGTTAAATCTGCTTAGTATGTCTGTAAGCCCTCATTTTGACCATACTGATGTGCCCTTATGCAGCATTTGGAGGACCGTCTCCCTCAGCTTGTCTGGAACAACTGCAGAATCTTCTGCAGAATAAGTGAAGCTATCTGTGGAGACGATCAAGACCTTGTCTTCCAGCAACATTGTCTTCACTGCCTCAAAACTGGTATATTCTTTAGTTGCCCATGCCCACTTCACTTTCTTTTGCAGCAAGCGATGAAGTGGGCCAGATCAGAAAAGAACTTAGTATAGTATTGGACCATGCCCGGAAAAGCGCTTAGCTGGGTGGTATCTTGGGGTTTGGGCATTTCTGAAATAGCCTTCACTTTCTTTGGGGATTGGCAGAGACCTGCAGAAATAACATGGCCCAAGTATTCCACAAAGCCTATGAGGAATTTTCATTTCTCATGGTTGGCTTTCTGGCCATATTCCCCAAGCCTTCCAGTGCAGCATCTTCTCTCTCCAGGTGCTCTGCCCATGTGCTGCCAGTCATTTCTCTCAGTCACAAATATGTCATCAAGGTAACAGAAAATGCCTGTTAGACCCAGTAAAACCCGGTCCATTGCCCTTTGCAAGAGTCCTGGTGCTGAAGCTGCACCATAAGGTAGCTACTGATACAGATGGAAGCCGTAGTATGTGCGCCATAGTGTAAGGGTGAGATATGGCTTGGATTGTTCCTCAACTTCCATTTGTAAGCTTTGCACAGGTCAATGATGCTGAACAGTGAACCCCCACTTAGGCTTTCATAAATGTCACCTATGCATGGTAGTGGATACTCTTGAACAGCCAACTGTGGGTTAATCATCAACACACACTCTTTTGCTACCACCCTTCTTAACAGGTGTTAGAATTGGCACTGCCCACTCACTGGTTACTACCTTCTTGATTGCCGCTTCAGTCTCTAGCTCTTTTAGTGCTTTTTCTACAGCAGGTTTATGTGCAAGTGCCATTGGCCAGAACCTCCACAATAGAGGTTGGGCACCAGCTTTCAGGTAGAGTTGTGCCAGAATATTCTTCATCTTTCCAAGGCCTTCAGTGAAGCACTTTTTTTATTTATTTTTTATTTTTATTTTATTAATTTCTTTTTTTTTTTTTTTACATACAACAGCCGACATAATAATACTAACACTACGTACAACACTTAGTTATTACGATACATTACTCACAAAACTACCCCAAATTACAAGTACAGACTATGTAACACACTACTTAAATTCTATTTTGTAATTATCTAACCTTACATACTATATAATACATACACTACTTACAATATGAACAATTAATTAGCTTACTCTACTTTCTATATAATACTTACACTATTTACACAAGGCAAAGCGGTTACAATTTTAGAGAGGTAGATAACACAACATGAAACAAAATATGAACAATTAATTAGCTTACTCTACTTTCTATATAATACTTACACTATTTACACAAGGCAAAGCGGTTACAATTTTAGAGAGGTAGATAACACAACATGAAACAAAATATGAACAATTAATTAGCTTACTCTACTTTCTATATAATACTTACACTATTTACACAAGGCAAAGCG